>LQNS02277812.1:9145526-9160281 GCA_001587735.2 Parhyale hawaiensis
CTCTCTCTCTTTTCTCCTGTCCTGGCAATAGCTCATAGAGTGCCGGGGCGTATGTTCTGGTGTCTCTTTGGGAATGGGCCTATTGGTTCGTCTACTGCCGCCTATCTAATCTAATCTAATGCTGAACCTTCATTCATAATTGATATTTTGAAGTCATATATAGGTAGAAGGACCAATTTTAAGATTTTTTTTGAAGGACGTTTCCGTCTCAAGTGCTTACCTACTTTTCGAGATAGCTATTTGTAGTGAACTATGGGCCACACCTTCAGGCTGATTCTTATCCACAGAGCTATGCGTACTTTTTCAAGGTACCTTTTCGAATTTGCTCGTGGTGAGTATCTCGAGGTGTATAGGCCACCGGCAGGGTAATTAAACAACTAAGAATATTTATGTGCTATTCGAATTACTCATCCAAATATAGCAGCAAACAAGAAGCTGCAGCAAGGCACAGACAGCAAATAAATACTTTCGTGAATAGCAAAAATAAGTACAGCAAAATAAGTACATTCGTCAACAGCGAATATCGAGCCGTTCGACGCTGGCGAAACTTGATGACGAGGCTTGACGATGGCGGCCAACTTGTCTCAAACAGTAGCAGCAGCAGCGTGGAGAAGAGGTGACCGCTCGAGGCAACAGCGAAGGGCGCTGGAGAGGCGGCGTTGGCTGGCGCTGCTTAGGAAACGTCTTGGAGAACGGCATGTAGAACCACTTGTAGAGCTGCTGGTAGGGCTGCTTCTTGAGGCGAGACCGTTGGCTTAGAAGTGAAGCCAAGGTTCAGACTGATTTTAAACCCCAAAATCTGGCCATGATATGCCGAACGGAGCGCAAGCAACTTCCAGGAGTGCGCGTAGATTGGCCCACGCCAGCGGGCAAGTCGTCGCTTGTAGACCCAGCTGTTGGAATTTTGGGCTATGTCTCGAAAATGAAAGCTGATAAGCAGTAGTGAACGCTAGCTGAGTTTGCTGAAAAGACTGTCATGCTTTAGGTGATGATGTAGAGATCACTACATTTTTCCCATCCTTTTTCTTTGCTATACTTTTTTCCGGCAACAACGTGGCTCTTACTCGTATAGGTTAGAAGACCGGGCCTGGTTCTGCTAATATCCTTTGAGAAACATACCAAAGGTGTAATGTAATACGCACTACGCCGCCATGTTGGAAAAGCACCTACCGCTAGATCGCGCGACACGGCCGTAATGGCGGATCGTAATGGGAATTTCAAAGTCTAATATCTCGAAAAGTATGCATTTGCGGCAAAAACGTCATTCGTAGAAAACGTCTTAAAATGGGTCCTTCTACCTATATATGACTTTAAAATATTGAAAATATGTGATGGTCCTAGAAGCAAATTTTACCTTTTTATCTGCCGTAATAGCAAGACAATAGGATCCTTTGACCGGCGTTGCGATCGTCAGTTGTTTATAAGTACGTTTGTGGGAGCTGCCAGCTCTCTTACATCAGCAGCAACCGTTCTGCAGAGGTTCATGCGATGTGCACAGCATAGGGGGATCTCAGGGCGTACGGGAGTGGTGCTTTCTAAACCAGTTCAATCCTCCATTAGGAACCATAGTCAGGAAGCCGATCACCCACTTAGGATTTCCGAGTTTTCAGTTATAGATAACATAAATAATAGCAAAGAACTTAGGGTGCTGGAATCATTATACAAACATCGTCAAAAGCCGTCCCTAAATGCTCAAATATCTGCAGTTCCGCTACACATTCTGCCTTAGGTTAACCATCCATTTGGTTTGATTTTAATCTTTTATAGTATTTTGGGTTAGTGGGGTTTACAATTCATTTTTCTGTTTTTGATTAAAGTAATTTTAGGTCAGTGTTAGTTCAGTGATCCATAATGTTGGAAATTTCATGTGATGTTAGGTTCTCTGAAGTTTTATATTATTCTAACTAGTAACTACTCACGAGTTAGTGATGCTACGCTTATATCTGGGCAGGTGTTTGGGTGTCTCGAGACTTCAGTCCACAGGAGGATCAGTGCAGATATTGCGTCAAGGATGCTATAAGAGAATGCCAGGTCCTGAGCTTGTATTTCCCTGGTATGGTTGATGATGACCTGGATTTGTTGAAGAAACGCCTGGCTACGTGGAAGAATTATCACACATATCAAAGAAGTAAACAGGAGAGGTGAGAGCCTTGAGACATGGACTCTCGAACCGTTCCATTCAAGGTGTGAGGTTAAACAAGTATCTCTGCCCATGTTCACTACAAGGTAGAGTTCTTAGCTTCACACTTACTAACTGATTAGACATTTAGTTTAAGTTTATACCTTGAAACTCAAGTGCATCGAGTTTACTGAAACAAATATCGCCGCAGTAGATCACTAAGAATAGATTGTCGCCTTCTAAAGCGCAGCTTTATTAATATAAATAGCAACGCTGGATAGCGGTAATTTTTTTCGCTGAAGCGGTATCGGTAAAGCGGTAGCGGTTTCTCAAAGTTCCGGTATCGGTAAAGCGTTGATTTTTCAAAAAAATTACCAGCAGTATCGGAAAAGCGGTAACGGCAGTCCACTAGTAAGGCGCCACTTCTGTTTTGAAACGGCAAAACTAAAGATTAGTTTAAAAACCACCAAATTAGCCTGAGTTATCTTAAGTATTTTCCAATTACCTTATATAAGTGTTAAAAATCTGCTGATATGCTCAAATAGGAGAAAAAAAATAATATCAGGGCAAAATATTCTATGTTCAACCAACATAGAAGCAATATTTTTATTTATTTTTCGCAAATAGTCCACCATGTAAATAGACATAGCATATTTACCTCCTCCAAGGAGGTTATGTTTTCGTCGTGTTTGTCTGTCTGTCACCAAGAGAACTCAAAAAGTTATGAACCTATTTGGACGAAATTTACAGGGATTGTTAGGTATGTTACGAGAAACAGATGATTAACTTTTGGTGAAGATATGTCCATCTGTTCGTTTGTTTGTCTGCCTCATTTTTCTCAATGCCATAACTCAAAAAGTTATGGATGGATTTTTATGAAATTAACATGCGTTGTTAGGTATATAACAAAGAGTAAACGACCAAATTTTGATAGCGATCCGTTTGTTTGTTCGTTCGTTTGTCACTGTTTTTATTTTATGCTTTTTAGCACACTAACTCAGAAAAAATGGATGGATTTTCATGAAATTTATAGGGTTTGTTAGTAATGTTGAAAGACATAAATGATCAAGTTTTGGTTTAAATCGGTTCGTTCGTTTGTATGTTTGACTAATGTTTGTCATAACGTTTATTAGGAGTTTAACTCAAAAAGTTATGAACGGATCTTCGAGAAAATTGCACAAGCTGTTTTTACTATCAAAAGGCACAAATGATTAGATTTTGAAGTTTACACAAAGAAAATTATGATTTCTGAGCAAATTTGAATTTTTTGCTACCGTTGCCTCGCTTGGCCGATGTATGCGCTATCAGAGTACTCAAGTTTTAAATAGATTGCTCAGTGCGAATTTCAGCCTATTCAGTTAAATCACGGTAAGATGTAAATGTAGTTTACCAGTTTAGTTGAATTGCTTGTAAATGTTACACAAATGAAAATTATGGCAGGCCTATGTAGATTAAGATTGACAAGCGGGACTCAAAAATTCCACGGTTAATTGTCTTTACTTGCCTTAGTTCGACCAGAGGCAGCGCTTCTAACTTAACTCACCCCGTCTAAACTACTGTAAAGTCCGCCGCTTAGCCCTGTCTACAGTTACGAATTCTGTCAACCTTACACCTCATCTAGCCTGTCACCTGTGAATCTCGCATTTGTTCTGTCAGCAAAGAGTTCGCACTTGTGTCTTGATAAAGACATATAGGCAAGGCAGTAGTACTTCTTGCATTTTTCTCCTGTGCATTTGCGTGCCTTTTCTAAGCGCTGTTTCCCACAGTTTACAGGTAATTTAGCCCTTCATCATCTTACACGTTTCAATTATTTATTGGCAAATCCGATTGTTGTTTTTCCTTTCACTGTTATCAGACCCGTGGACACTGATCAGTGGCCCATAATTTCTCTGCTTTGTTTGATGCAATAGCTATGCAACACAGTCAAACCGACTCGGCCAGTTTCTTCTGTAAGAAAATGGTAACTCTTCTCTCAAAATGGCATTGTAGTTCTGATCACAGCGCACATTCTTTTCAAAAAATGAATTTTAGAGTGAAGATGCCCATTACTACCCGTTCTGAGCTCTCACAGCCTATCTGGCATTATTATTGTCATCCGCTGCCTCCAAAGAGAATATTATTTTACCGTGAAAAAATGGGAGGTATGATGCGGGGAAATAAACCTCATGTCTTCCCACAGAAACTGTCTTTTTTAAGAAGCAAGAGGAATGCATCGTTCATTGCCCTGCGAAGAAAATCATTGTCCTTATTTAGACTGCCCGCCCGGTCACCACGCAGAGGTAGGACAGCCCAAATGAAGAATTTTTCTACACCAGCAAGCCCGAAACGCAGCTAAAGAAAATCCAACAAAAAGCAATTAAAAACTGACTTGAACGTCTGCAGGCTAACTTGTGTGAACGCAGATGTCGGCAATGAATTCCAAACCCCAACAGATCAGGGACGAATCATCGAGCACCTAACACTCTCCAAAGGTAATGACTGCGCGTCATGCATAGCAAGTGTAATCATCCTAAAGACCTTGAGGGCTGGGAAAAAAGAATACAACTAATGTCTCTTACTGTTGTACACCTTATAAAACACATAGAGTCCAGCCACTCCTCTACTATGGGACAGATTGACCGGATCATTTTCGGCACATAGCCTTCTGGCTGAAATAACAGGTCGGTCCTGCATATGCAAGTGATTATCTGCAGCTGAAACCCAGACCAGTGAGCAATACTCCAATACAGACAGCAAAAAAGCTTAAAAGCATCTGTGGGGCACCTCTGTATCACTATCACCTTACGCAGGAGCCAATCTTACTGGAAGTACGTGACACCAGTCGCCTAATATACGAATCGAAAGTAAGCTTTTTATGAAAGACAACACCGATACTTTGACAGGAGCTAGACTCCCGAAGCAAAATGTCATTTATCTTCAGATGCGGATGCTGCGGTAAAGGGTCCGAGATCGGCGGACAATAATAGACTTGGTCTTATTGGTTTTTAACTTCATACTCCAGGCCGAGCACCATGCACTAATGCGCGACAGATCCCTCTTCAGAAACTGTGTGACATCATTACGCATGCTGGGGTAGGTGTCACTGCTGTCAGAGTGGAATCGTCGGCATCGTTGGTTATCACGTTCTGAAGCGAAGAGAGCTCGTCACTAATACACAGAACGAACAGCAGCGGTCCAAGTACGCTACCCAGAGAGACGCCAGACTCTACCGCTACTGAGGCAATAAAAAATGTCGCCAGATAAGCTCTGCGTTAGCTCAGAGACAAAATCACGAATGATTGACATAACCCCACCACTCACACCCAACTACTCCAAATTTTACAATAGACCCATGTGCATGCACCAGCACTTGCAGTTACGGATTGGGACGGGACGTGGGAGAACGCGTTCACTTGAGGGATCTGACTGCCCTGATAACTCCCTGTGCTGGAAGTGTTGGAGCATTGAACTACGAGTTTTAGTACAAGTGAGTTCAATACTCCATATTACTCTAATTGTAATATCACATCTTGGAACAATAGGAAAAACACCAATTGTTATATCTAACATTGTATTATATATTGTAATACTGCGTTGGTATAGAGACTATGCTGTGCACCAGGATGTATCTGCGTATTCACAGCAGAGTAAAGGCTACCAACTATGGAGTTGGATAATGCGCCACGATGCTCTTGTCATCTCGCTTATTGTATATCAGTCGCAGCTGCAAAAGCAGACTAGCGAAAAGAGCATTTTTTGGCCAGTTGCGTGATACGCACTCTTTGCGCAGGTTGTTTAACTTGGTCTAAAAACAACAGCTGCAAACGAAGCCTTAGCTTAACAAGTCATCTTAGGTAAGCTGACCAGGGAAATCTGCACGAAGATGAAAGTATCCAAAAGCTGCTCAGCCGAACTAATTTGAAATATTTGTACAGTTATGAGGATTAACGAATTGCAAAGAGCAACGGCTGCAGATGTTATACTAATTTGACCATGTTGACCAAGATAGCTTGAGAATATAAACCTGGGTGATCCAGGAAACAGGCTTCTTCAGCTGCGCAGCCCCTCGCCGAGACCAGGGTCTGCAGATTAGCCAGACTTAAGAAATACTGCGTTCCTTGTGTTTCCCTAACTGAGACTAATATAAAAGCAGTTAAGTGAATCGAGTTCGTTTCTGAATCCTTCAACTAAAGAAAACTAAACTATGTTCTCGGCGAAGAATACCACTCCTGCACGAAGAGTCGAGTATCAGAATCCCTAAGTCATAACAGTGGGTTAAAGATTATAATAACAAGAATCGTCCCTGAAGAGTGAAACAGAGACCACGTGAGAACTAACACAACAAACTTCTTACACAACAAAAGAAGAAACCTAGAAATTCTTTTT
Source organism: Parhyale hawaiensis (assembly GCA_001587735.2). Taxonomy (NCBI): domain Eukaryota; kingdom Metazoa; phylum Arthropoda; class Malacostraca; order Amphipoda; family Hyalidae; genus Parhyale; species Parhyale hawaiensis. The sequence continues at coordinate 9,152,011 of LQNS02277812.1, forward strand.
ACAGTTGCCCAAAGTTTGCATTCGCCGAACTTCTACCATCTTTTGGGTGCCATGCGCGGTAACCCGTCTCATATATTCGAAAAAATGACTATTTTGTATAAAATAATTATCTCACGTATTCAATTGGTTGGAATTTATTCTGTAATTAGCGCAATCACTGCTTGAAAAGTTGCCATCGCAACAACTTATTCCCGTTAAGATAATCTATTTGATGAAAGATGAGCAGGCTAGACTACTCAACGCCAATGCTAGCAAAAAAAATATTCCCATACTGATGTAAGCTCCGCATGGGCCGGTGTGGCTGCCTAAATTTAATTCCTTCTTTGAAGTGAAGCTCTATTTACACTTATTCAGAACACAGTGCTCTTCAAAAAACATATCACCGTATTTTTTCTATTCCCTCCATTGCATCTCCCGCTCCTAACTGACTAGCTACTTGACCTACATCTGTTCAGAAAACAAAGTAAAATGTTGTCAAGTACAGAAAGTTCGAGCAATAACTGTTACTGTGGTTTCTCTCCGGTACAGAATATAACGTTGCTTATATTTGTTGACAAGGATTGAGAACCTACCCTCAGATACACTGACTCGTCGATGTGACGCCATTCGGGTACTTGCGGTTACGGCTAAGTTTTATTGGAGTCCGACTGAGACCTCCTTAAATAAAAGAATTGTAAATTTTTCGACTGATGCATTTTCCATTATTTCAAATAATATTCGTAGTATGCGTAAGAATTTTGCTATTATGGAAACATTTCATCCGTCACTAAAGATTAAATTTGATATCATTGTGTTCACTGAAACTTGGCTTACACCTGAAATAAATCTTATGTTTCAGCTATCTGATTACAATCAAGTCAATATTTATCGTAACCGCCATGGAGGCGGTGTAGCAATATATCATAAAAAATTAATTGAAATCGAAATATTAGATAACGTGTGCATCGTTAATGATACAGTAGAATTTTTTTTTTTTGAGTGTGGTATTGAAAATTATGAATGATAAAATATTTTTAGGGTGTCTGTATAGATCGCCTAGTTCAAAAATAAATGATTTTAATACGTATCTGTTAGAACAGTATCTTCCTGCAACTTGAAATTATAACAAAGGTATTTTTTACAGGGATGTGAATTTGAATGTATTTAACCCACTTGGATTACTGGGAATTGATCATTTCATCCATATTGTCAGTTCATATGGATTCTTTCCTGCTATAACCAAGCCTACGAGGTTTTCTCCTAATTATCCCATAACAAAGTACTCATTACTTGACCAAATGTAGTTGAATTTTTGTCCTAGTACCCAGTGCATGTCAGGTGTTCTTGACGCAGCAATCAGCGATTACTTTTCTACATTTTTAGTATATGAGAGCGAGCCCTTGACACACTGTCCGACAATATTAACTAGATGCTTGCACGATGTTAACAACACAATTGCTTCATCAGCAGAATGTCCTTAGCCTCTTTTGCTTACGTATATGAACATTCCTCTCCTGACATTGCAATGCAACAGCTTCTTGAACAGATTTATTCTATCTATTATGATTGCTTCCCGTTAGTTAAGATAAAATGTAAACCTATATTCAAAAAGCCTGAATGGTTCTTTCGTGATCTGAAATATGTTATTAGGAAAAAATTCAGATTGCTCAGGATGTTCAACCGTGGATTAATAGCGAAGATGTGCTATACATCCTACAGAAATGTATTGAATAGACTAATACGAAATGCAAAGAATACTATTACAAAAATAAAATCATATAGTCCAGAAATTCATTTCGTAAATTATGGCAGGTATTGAATGATGTTCTTGATAGAAAAACCATACGTAAGTCTGTTTCTCTGAGTGTTGATGGTACGGTACTTCCTGACGCACAATCAGCTAACTTATTTAATGCACACTTTACTTCTGTTGCGAAGGCACTGGTGGAGGCCCTCCCTCCTCAAGTAGGAAATTTTAAAATCAACACGAATTATGTTGCCACTGATTGTATTTTTATGCCTACCTGTCCCAATGAAAATCGTTAATATTCTTAAATATTTCAGTAATAAGCGTTGTCATTGAGATGAGATTCAACCTTCATTACTGCTCAAAGTTATACATTTTATTGCTGATCCTCTTTGTCATATTTTCAATTTATGCTTGGAGAACGGCATTTATCCTAATGAATGAAAACATGCTCGTGTCATTCCTATCTTCAAGTCAGGTAGTCCAAATGATGTGGCTAATTATAGACCCATATCTACGTTATCTATCTTCAATAAAATTTTAGAGAAAACCATTCATTCTAGGCTGTCAAATTTTCTTTCATCATATAGCGTAATTAGTGGTCAGCAGTTTGGCTTTCGAAGTAAATCTAATACAACGCTAGCAATTTTTCATCTTGTAACTGATCTTCTAAAATGCTTCCACAATAAAATATATGGCATTTAATTATTCTTTGACCTTCGAAAAGCGTTCGACACCGTAGATAAAGCAATTTTATAAAAAAAAAACTTGATCATTATGGCGTTTGGAATGCAGCAAATGCACTGATTAATAGTTACCTGTCTAATAGGGATCAGTATGTACTCTGTAACGATGCCAAATCACATGTATTACCTATTAATTCCGGTGTTCCCCAAGGAAGTATTTTAGGCCCGTTATTGTTTAACATTTTTAATATTATTATTAATGACATATCAGCAATGAAGAGAAATGTGTTTTTAGAAACGTGGAGAAAACAATTAAATCCTTAATGACATTACTACCCTCGGCATGAATTGTGTATTGTATGCGGATGGCGCAGTTTTCTACACCAATAGTAGTAATTTTCAAGCTGCTATAACTGATATGCAATTTTTTTTTAAATGTGTTGTCTGAATGGTTAACTCAAAATATATTAACTGCTCATGAGAATAAAACCAAATTAATGCTATTCTCCCCCTGTGCTCACCAACAGTTGCCACCTATCTTCTTTAACAATAACCTACTAGAGTGGGTGCCCCAAATAGGATATCTTAGACTGATCCTGGATGATAAGCTGTGTTTTAAGTCTCATATTGAAGACATTGGGCGCAAGCTTTGAATAATCTATGCAATATCCAATTATGTTGATCGTGAATCATTAAAAATAGTCTACTACTCGTTGGCTCATTCAGTGCTGGTCCAGAATATCGTCGTTTGGGGAGGAGCCCCACGTTGTCACATTCACAAACTTGAAGTAATATTGAATAATATACTTAGATGAATACTACGTGTTCGACGTAATGAAAACAATGTACCTGTAATGAGTTGCAGTGAAATGTACTTGTGTTTACATATGTTGCAATTACTGGATGTTTACAACTATTCCTTACTTAAAATTTTTCGATTTTTTTCTATAATCATCCTGTAGTATTTCTAAAGTGTTTCAGTCCCCTTATTCCCCAGCAAAATTACGAACTGAGACGTTCTGTTCTCAATGTCCCAACTGTGCGTGTTGATGTTGAGAAACGCACTACAGTATTTCAAATTGCAACTCTTCTCAATGAAGTTCCTGAGTATTTATTAGATCCCATTTCTGATGTCTTGAAAAAACGTTTTAAAGAATACGTCATGAAATTTTATTAGCTTTTGTTTTGTTTTATGTTGCCCAAAAAGTTTGTTAAACTTTCAGTGGCTACGCAGATTCATTATTCTATAGTGTATTAAATGTATAAAATGTGTCTGTGTGTAATAAACCTGTCAAACCTAGCCTAACCTTTGTTTGTCTGGGGAAGTAGAACTGGACTACATCGTATATATCTTTCCCCTTGCTTACAGGCCGGTTGTTGAGATGAAAATTTTTTTATAAGAGGCAGAGAAGCGGACCAGTGCGGGTAGTAGTGGCCGGCCGAATAGCATATGGTCTATGACCTACTGAATAAAATCTGCTATTTTTCGAAAGCAAATAAGGTAGTGATGGTGACGGAACGGGTGGTGGGTCGTCTATGAACTTTATTTATTTACGTGCTTACTTCTTTGTAAGCACAGGCCTTTGCTTTAAAATAGGAAAAAATTCGAGCATCAATGGTGGAGACATGTGTCTGGGGAAGGTTTCATAGCTCAGGCCGAGACAGATTCTTCTCTGTAGGTTCGGAAGAAATTCCAGTGTTGAAGATTCATTCAGTTGTATCGGGGATACGGAAGATGAATCTCAGCTCGGCTGTATGAACGTGCACGTTAAAATTAAAGGTGGTACGTGAAATACAATTCGGCAATGTCGCATACATATTTATTTTCTTCGCAGGCAGAGTGTTGAATACACCTTTCAGAGACAAAGAAGCTGGAGATGATGATCCGTTCGGGCAGAAGTGGAGGAAGTCAAATAGCGCGCGGTCTATGACCAGCTAAATAACGCCTGATTTTTGCAAAAAGGAAAGAAGATTGTGATGGTAACCCACAGGCAGTCCAGTCTAATGTAATCTTCCCCTTGCAGGCACATCTACCTGCCAGACTGTGGTCTCTCGGTGCCCGCCTTGAGACATCTCCTCAGCTCTGCTCCATATGGCTTGGACAAAGTCTTCATCGAACACGACTCCCTGGATGCCTCGGAACGAAAAGCATTTGAGGATTATGCCGCCAATAGAAAAACTCCAATTGAAGTGCGGTGGGAAGTATCTTTGACAGATGTACTCTAATACACCGGCTTCGGGCTCGGTCTTCAATATAGTCCGATAACGTACATTACCAGGACAATTTTTAGACATATCTGGATGGACAATTTTATTTCTACCACGCACAGCATCCAAATTGCATTTGCTGTCCCAATAAATCTAAAATAAGCATACACAGTTGGTACCAAAAGTATCAGGCTCCATCTAGTAATTTGTTCAGGGACTGTACCGATCGGACCAACTTGGTGACGTACTGACCAAAAGTATCAGGCTCCATCTAGTAATTTGTTCAGGGACTGTACAGATCGGACCAACTTGGTGACGTACTGACCCAGGCCTGTACTTCACGAGGCCTTGGCTGAGGTCTCTGGATGCTTTGGGCAACTCCTTAATTCGATGCCCCATGAAAAGATCCCTAAATAAGACAAAAAAGTTTCGCAGACAGATATTCTAAATAGTAAGATATGAATGAAAATATGCATGTATGCATGATGTTTGATATTAGTACACTACCAGATTATTCTATGCACAAGAGTTATCAGTAATTTTGTATATGTCGTAGCTCAGGTCGTAGCTCTTGACTGACGGAAAAACTATGAGTGAGTTATCTTCGCACTACACGTAACCACTGATAGCTAGTTTATCTGGTATTCTTTTAAAATGTAATTTTAGTAGAAGTTTACATATTCCAAAACTTTCAAGTCAATAGTTTTCTGTGCAGCATCTAACTTTACATACTGATACCAATACCAAAGTAAAAAATGAATCGGCAAAATAATTGACGATGTATTTGAACACTCATCATACGTAATTTTTTCATTACAGGCTTTCAATTTCAGTCTAAAAATATAATTACAAATCTCCTTGAATTTCCTACCCATACATAGCCAACTGGTGATTATATTGTCTCTGTTTCGAAATGGACCCGTCACATATGGACCCATCACATATGGACCCATCACATATGGACCCGTCACATATGGACCCGTCACATATGGACCCGTCATATATGGACCCGTCACATATGGACCCGTCACATATGGACCCGTCACATATGGACCCATCACATATGGACTTGTCATATATGGACCCGTCACATATGGACCCGTCAGATATGGACCCGTCAGATATGGACCCATCACATATGGACCCGTCACATATGGACCCGTCAGATATGGACCCATCACATATGGACCCGTCACATATGGACTCGTCACATATAGACCCATCACATATGGACCCGTCACATAAATTGCAGCTCTGATAATTGCATCGCCATCACGGTTGCGCCTAGTTCTTTGTTGTTTCCGTGTGGTCGTTTCGATATAGCTCTCAACCCCCTTTACATTATGAATTTGAAATTGTTTGAGAAGGCATGTTAACGCAAAGCTAATCAGAGTATCTATCGTAACAGTGAAATGATTCTGAATGCATTTCATTTTCATAATTTCAGAAGTATATGTACATTTTTTCTTTCAGCGAAATTACTGATTTCGTATATTGAGTTACTTACCGTAAAATGATTTTCAAATATTCGTTTTTCATTCATAAAATCATTTGGGTGAATTTTTAAAACTAGCGATAGTTAGTTTTTCAATTTTTTGCAAACAATATATAGCTATTACGGAGAAACTTGGATCGACGAATGTATGGAGGTTGCCATTTTCACTTAGGAATGGCGGGGAGTTATGATCTTCTCAAAGTGATACGGAACAGACCTTTATATACCTTGATGATTCTTCCGATAAGGTCCAGGGGGCGCGATCAACGCCACCTACCTTGTGCATAGGTGATGCTGCCGTCCGTGACCAGCGGGGTGGCTAACAGCGAGTTATCCCCACAGTTCACGTAGCCGCTTACAACAGGTTTATCTGGTACTTTCAAGTATGCGTCCAGTAAGTGTTTAAATTTCGCAGTCACTGTACCGGTGACATTTCGAATGTGACGAGGCATTTGTTGAATAATCTCGCCCCTCGGACCACGAAACTATTAGAATACTTTGTGGCTATCGGTAGTGGTGGTCAAAACTAGCCTTACGCGTGGAGTGTTCACGCTGGTTATGGGTTTGAGTGTCTGGCCTGGATTCGCCCATTGACATTGACAGTAATTCCTTCTAGAATTTTCCATGCCATGACGCACAATTCTCGACGTGCCCACTCCAATTTGCAAATGAGGCTAATTGCAAATAAATCAAACTTCGTTTTTTTTTCAGCCAACAGAACGACCTCAAACTAAAAATAAGCGGTTTTTGGGGATGCACAAAAATGTGTTCATCAACAACAAACTCAAATTGTTAACTGTATACCAACTGCGGACGACGATAATTGAAGCTTGGGACAGCAAAGTGACCTAAACTTAGTTAAAATAAATGTTGCAATTCACCGTTGGCCAGTGCTCACGCATGTGCGCATGTGCGTGTTTCTTTCCATCAAATGCATTCATTGCGCCTCCAAGAACAGCTTATTACCTCCGCCAAGGAGGTTATGTTTTCGTGGTGTTTGTCTGTCTGTCTGTCACCAAGATAACTCAAAAAGTTATGAACCAATTTAGATGAATTTTACAGGGACTGTTAGGTATGTTAGGAGGAATAGATGATCAACTTTTGGTGAAGATATGTCTATCCGTTTGTTTGTTTGCTTGTGTGCCTCATTTTTCTCAATGCCATAACTCAAAAAGTTGTGGATAGATTTTTATGAAATTAACATGAGTTGCTAGGTATATAACAAAGAGTAAATGAGCAAATTTTGGTAATGATTTGTTTATTCGTTCATCCGTTTGTCTCTGTTTTTAATTTTATGCTTGTTAACACAATAACTAAAGAAGAAAAATGAATGATTCTTTATGAAATTCATAGTGGTTATTAGTAATGTTAAAAGACATAAGTGATTAAATTTTGGTGCAGATCGGTTGGTTTGTTTGTATGTTTGACTCATGTTTGTCATAACGTTTGTTAGCAGTATAACTCAAAAAGTTATGAACGGATCTTCAAGAAAATTACACAAGCTGTTATTACTATCAAAAGGCACATATGATAAGATTTTGGAGTTTATACAAAGAAAATTATGGTTTCAGAGCCAATTTGAATTTTCTTGCTACCGTTGCCTCACTTGGCGGAGATATGCACTCTCAGAGTGATCTAGTTTATTGTTGTGTTTAGTTTCAGGTCGGTATGTTCAATGAAACAAATTTTATTGAGGATTTATCAATATTTCATCAGCCTCACCTGGGAGAAATGGACAGTTAAGTATCGTGCGATCCATGTCTCTTCTTGTTGTTCGTTGCTATCGTTAGGGTCCACCTATGCCAACTCGGGGAAGAGGCTCCGGAGGGGGCCTGGGCAGAGGGGGGAGATGGTCGAAGAGAGGAAGAGAAGCGAAGAAACGTGCGGCCCCTAGAGAGTGTAGCCAGAGACTGCTCACAGAAAGATCAGTGGGGTGACTTGAACACGAGAAAAAAAGGTATGGCAAAAAATGTGATACTGAAGGGAGTAGACACGAGAGTGAAGTTTCTTATTTATTAAATGAATGAAAATGCAAATAGAAATTCGATATTTTGAGCGTGGTGGTGTCCCGACGGTGAGCGCTGAGCCGCATGGGTGAAGCGGTGCCGTGGAGGCGCTCACCACTCCCCCTTTTGCCATAATGTAGGAACTGCACG
>LQNS02277812.1:9176469-9192456 GCA_001587735.2 Parhyale hawaiensis
AACTTAGTTCCCGTGTCAAATTGTCCCCCTAGATAAATAATAAAGTTTGATTGTTTCCTGAATTTATAAGTCTTTCCTTGTTAGGCAAGAAAATCACATATTAAGAGTTTCTAACTGAAAAATCGATTAAATCAACTAGAGTAGTGGACTTCCGCAATATGATGAAATCGAGAATTGAAGGAAAACTTTGAATAGTATCGGCTATTAGCCTAGCCTTTCTCTCCCTTTTTGTCTAGGAAGCTCTTTAAGAACACGATGAAGCTTTAATAAATTGTTACCAACATGTTCAGAACAGCCAAGCATCAAACGACATCCTAATATAACGAAAAAAATCTTTAAAAAGAAATCAGAAATGATATCGATACTCTAGCAACACTGACGATTTTCACGAGCGTTCTCCCCACGTGACGTCACACAGCGAGACGCACAGAACCGTCTCAAAATGGTCAAGCGATGAGCTAACCTGTTAACGTAGTTCAGCCATGCCTGTGAAGTATCTGCTTGCCTTCAACAATAAAGCAAGGGACACAAAGACTTTATTGGATGACCACAGGATGATATCAGTCATGGTACTGCTCTCGGAAAGTTAGTGTGCTTCATCGATAATGCCAGCAGGGACATTCTTGTGGCAACACTAGTGTTAGTAGTCCTAACAAGTCTGTACAACAATCGGCTGAAGCAGCTTGGAACAGTCTGGACTGAACATGTTCACTCGCCCAAGCTCAAATACCGGATCATGAAGTATTTTTCCGACCTGGAGAAGCACAAGCCTGACCGAGATGTTCTGCTAGTTTGCAATGAGGACATCGGAGCAGCCCTTCACAAGGCCTTTGAACGCGGTGCCGATAGTGATGGTGTTAATCTCGCTACAGCTGGGAACATAGTTCGAGGAGACATATTGAGGATGAAGACAGCCTTTCGTGGTTCATTAATTCTGACACCCTCTGTCACTAACAATCCGTGCCAAATTCTCTCTTGGCACTAGTTGGTATGATCCTGAATGGTCCCAGGATCCACGAGCAGTCAGGCCACTCATCTGTATCAACACCCACTCGTACATCTCACAGCTCCTCACGTTCGACAGCTATGCACGCCGACATCAGAGTACGAGTATTGAGTCTACCAAGCACAACCACAGCCGAGATTAGATTAGATATTAGTTGACTGGCCAGTAGGCCCAATCCCAGACAGCAGCCGGGACTTATGTTCCTGCCTTCTATGAGCTATTGCTATTAACTCAGAATCGTAGAGATACTTGAGGAAGAAAAGAAAAAGATGAAGAAAATAAACTCAGCTAGAGAGTTGATCGCTCAAGCATGATTAGAATATTCAGAAATGTCCGAACTTATCACTATCCGAGTAGTATCATAGTTACTCCAGAATAATTTCCTATCATATAACAAATACATCAGGTTACTATAATAAATCCGCAGAACTTGCTTGATCGTTCAATGCCGGTCGGAATTTGTGAATACTATATGAATAAATTCTAATATACGCAAGTCAAAATCGGAGCATTGGGTCAAAATTGTAAAATTTCGGACAAAGACTCTTTAACGAGACCTGGTTGAGCCTCAGTTTGATTTGGGTCTCTCCGCCTCAAGGCCTGCAGCTCACTACGGTCAGGAATCCCGAAATTCGGACCGAATAGTTTAAAAGTTTTGCATAACTGCGTAAGTAGTTTTACAAAATGGTTTGGTTTAAACGGGTGTAAAATATTAAATTTTGTGGTGAGTGTTGAAAGCAATTAGAGCATTGGTAAAATGCAAACGAGAAAAACTGTACTCTTCTTGCGATACAGGGATCCCAGATTTCCAATCGTGGAAATACACAAACTTAGCACCAGCCTTGCGTGCTGAAGTGGTGTGCTAAAGGGGCCGGAAACGAGCCCCGAGCCAGGCGAGTGATCTTAGTGGCGACCAGTGCGCTGAGTGTACAATCTTACTGGGTGTGCACAGCTACCGTGGGGCACTTGCATTGTCCAAAATTGATAGGAAAGGGGAGCGGGTCATTGAATCTTCCATCGATGGAGCCATGGTTCTAAACGACCCATTGTCGACTGCAGCCGTCCTTAGGTACTCCTCTGGAAAGAGATGACCTCCATCCGCTGCACGAACCAGTGCGTGTGGGTTTCCCATACGAATGTGCGGTCAAGTTAACCTTTGCATTTCGATTGCAGATCCAATTTTTATTCTCTATTCTAGAGCTTCCAGAAAAAAAAATACAGTAGAGCTAAATTGCATCTATGATAGAATTATTATCATCATCATCTAATAATTTTCACTTATTCAAGTCTCCGTTTCCATAGCAAAGACGATGCCACACAGGAACAGCGTAAGGGCTTACGAAAAGACGATAGACACGTGGAACTCCTGCACGAAGAAGTATGGGAAAGAAGAGGAAAAACAGACAAACGTAAGATCAGTAGGAACATAAAAGTGGAAAGAAGCAAAGTGGGTACGAAAGACAGACGTCCCGAGGGCCTATAGCTAATGGATAAGGTAACCTGCACAATCCTCCTGGGGGCGCTTCTCCCCATAATATAGGATGGACGAGCCTAACTAACCTAACCCCATGGTCCATCCTATGCCCCCTGAGGGGGAGCAAGTTGGGAAAAAAGAGGAAGAGCAGATGGAAGTAAGATCAGTAGAAGTATGGAATCTGGAAGAAGCAAAGCGGACACAAAAGACGCATTTGCCGAAGGCCTAGCTAATTGCATTGCTAAGATAACCTACAGGATCTCTCTGGTGGCCCTGCTCCAGTAACATAGGATGGGAGAACCTTAATAATAATGTCCCGTGTACCAGGTCGGCTATTTCGATCGACAGCCCACCTCACGGTACAGAGAGAGGAAAGTAGAGAACCTACATAACTTTACAAAACTAACCTCGTCAGCAGGAACTGCGGCCAGAGAAGGCACTCGAGACCCTTGGGTGCGTGATGCCCAAACATATTGTGGCAGGGAAAGCGCCCGCCACAATATGCCCCTGAGGGCAACTGAACAGACAAGACTCAGCACTAGTGACACGGGGTAAGCCAAACGGGAACAGGTTAATTCAGGGGGAGTAGACAAGCTGTAGTGCATCATGGGTAATGAGGCGTGTGACGTCCATATGTTCAAGTACGGTAATTCGCAGCTCTTTAACATTGTTTCTCCATCATTTCATTTGGGCCTCCAGAGTGTCCTACATGTCCTACAATCATTATAGGTGCACTAAAATATATATCAAAGCATCTACAAACTATTTTAGCTCTCTGAAGGATAAAATTTTATTATTATTTAGATTGTTTTTTCCGGAAGAGGCACGCACCCGGTCGGATAAGTGTCTGTAAAATGTTGCCCTAAGCTGTGCCGTAGCGTACGCGTCGTTAACATAATCGCCTCTCCTAATCGTAAAAACTACAGCATTATTGGAAAAATTATTCATTTAACATTCGTCAGTTTCAACAACATCATTCCGTGAGACAGTTTACATATGTAGAATACGGTTAGTTTTTTTTTTTTTTTTCTTCTTCTGTAAGTTTGCTAACGCGAGTCTGACGCCTCCCTACTGTCATAGAGCTGTATCGCGCACAGCGTATTGCAGCTGTTTTTTTTTCTATAATTTTACTGAGTTCTTGTATGGCTTCTGCGTATTCTATGTAGACTTATGCTTTAATATTACTTCCCCGGAAGAAAAGCAATTTTTTTGTCCTCCAATGTTTCTCTTTCTCTTACAAATCTTGTTAAAAAAGTTTTTTCTATCTCTGCGTTCAATCGCTTGCATTTGAGACAATTTTTGTTGCAGCAGTTCAAAATTATAAAGGATGGCAGATCACTGGTAGAAGACGAAAGTGAATCGAAAACATTGCGGTTTCCACTCATATAAATCCATCTGCAGAATGCCATATTACTCCCAAAAAACTACTTTATTTATTGCATTTCAAAGACGATAAGCTTGGCTCTAAAAGTGCTTCTGATACATGCGGGCATTTGCCGGTTGAATTCATCTACTCTTTTACAGCCTTTTAACCAACGTTCTTTCAAAACTTTATCCTTCAGAGAGCTAAAAAAAAATGTTTGTAGATGCTTTAATATACATTTTTGGGCAACGATAATGATTGTAGGACATGCAGGATACCCTGGAGGCCCAAATAAAATTATGAAGAAACAATACTAAAAAAGCTACTGATGAACGTTCTGAGTTTTTATGACGTCATCGCTTCGTACGTCCGCTTCGCGCAAGCGCCAACCGCTTGGCAGTGCACGAACCTGTTTCCGTTCATCATCCTTGGGGCAAACTCTTAGCTTGGGGTAAACATTTTACCTAATCTTTTGGCAGACACGACACGCAGTCGTGTTTGCCAGGACAGCGCAAAATGTTCGAACGCGGTGAAGTGAAAACACGGGACAAAAGACTATCGTTTGGAGCGAGCTTTAAATGGAATTTAGGGCTCATCCGTGTGACTTGTCAAAGTCAATCTAAGCCAAGGTCTCTTCAAGTACCTGGATCTACACGTCCCCGAATTGGTCCTATCGGTACAGTCCTAGGATAAATTGTTCGACACAGCCGGATATTGTTGGTACCTACTCCGTCTGTTTCAAGCTTATTTGGATAGAAACCTCAAACCATCGAACTATATACCCTCCATATAGTTGGAAGAGAAGATTTGTATTCAGATATAATTGAAATGTGCAGAGTGGGGGCAAAAACAGTCAGGTTGGGTTAGTTTGTCCAGCGACTGCGCGGAATCGGACCGTTTTCAAGGTACAGACCCAGGCCTGGACTTGAGGGAAGCCTTTTGTGCAAGCCACACCCATTTGCCCGAAACTTGATATAGGTGCCTGAATTTCTTACCCACGAGAGGGCCGGCAACTCAATTATGCTCCGTAAAATGAAATGTCCAGCCAGCTCAAGTCTAATGTGGTTGATTTTATCACTTGCAGTACGATCCCAAAGTGGCGAAACCAACGCTCCTATCCGAGGTTTCGGACGAGTGGTCTCGGCTTAGATAAACTTCGACGGGCCAAGCGAACGAGCCCTTAGTGTGCCTACATAAACATGGAACCCACGCACTGGGGTGCACCCACACAACATCGACGCACGCAGCATATTGAGACAGAAAAACGATAAATGACAAAATCATCTTCGGAGCATAAAAATTTAAGGAATATTAAAACAGAAAGAACGTTGCCCAAATTCTTAACGCCAGTCAAGGACGTGGCTCTCCATACGATCGGTGAACATTACCTTCAACTTAGTCTTATGTTCCTAATATTGCGATTCCTAACCTCTTCCATGCCTGGCACACCTAAAATTCTTTACATACAGTCTTTTACCCCTACACTTAATACGTATAACTTGCATAATGATAGGCAGTGAAATTTGTAAAAAGTATGATAAAAAAATAATAGCTAAGTTTCCTCAATTTGCATAACCTAAGATTTCACAATTCGTTAATCGCCACTTTGCACCCTCGATTGTGAACCCTCGTCTCAAAAGAATTGTTTGTTTGTTACTAGGAGCTTCACAAGCCCTGAGAGGGCAACAATTTTAGCAGCAGTGGACACTAAAAGCATATAAAGTAAAGGTAAAGTCAACTTAGACCACACCCTCACCTGAGAAACCCACATGCACTGGTTTGTGCTGCGGGTATAGGCCCACTGGCCCCAGATAAGTAAGTGTAGTCGCAGTCGCCCTCGGGTTNAGACCCCCCACCCCCCTCATCTCTGAGGAAAGCAGTTCCGCCACAGTGCCGAGCATGCACACACAACTGCCGAGTCAGCACACCAAGATCTGCAAAGAGCTCGTGTGCACGGGGAATCGAACGAGCGATACAGGGTGTTAGAGCTGAGAACGGAAGCATGCAGCTACCGTGGCGGCATATGATGATTCATTAATCGGAGATTCTCTATCAGCGCACGCGAATCCTACCCCGTTATAATCCGCGATGGTTGATTGGTTGGTTCGTTGCCAGCTTGATCCTGTTAGTGGTTTGTCAGACCTCTACCGCAGCCGGTAATCAGATACAGAGATGTTCATCGAACGATCCAGCTGTTCTCCAATTATATCAAAGCTAATGCAGTTTTCAAAAATTTAAAGGGAAGGTAGGAGAAAGAAGTAATCTAAAAGAAGGAGTGCCGGAAAAAGTAAACTCAATCACGCCAAACCAGATCCCGTTGAAGTGCGAGTGGCTTGCCTCTATCGCTTCAAATATTAATTCAAACAATTTTATTTTTTTCTCTGCAAAGGGACGGCGCGTCGTGAAGTCACTGCAGAAATGATCCCCTCACTGAGAAAAAGTACTGCAACTACAATAACACGCTTTACTGTGTGTTGACTGAAGGTGAGCTAGTTTCGTTGTAGTACAGTTTTCATTTTGTTTGCTGGCTTTGGGTGCAACTAGAAGTACTCAGGCAAATATTCTACCACTAATGCTTCAAGCTAAGGATACAAGTGACTCGTACTTTCACAAGTTTTGGTGTGTGTCCCATTATTATTACATCGAGATTGTCTCGCTATTTCAGATAAGTTGACGTTCAAAAATAAATTAAAACGCAAATCTCGACATAAGCCGGTATCTTTACGTTAAGAAGTCAAATTGAACTCACGTTGGGTCTTTCGACCTTGTGGTGAGCGCGCTACTACTGACAGGAACGAAAAATAAAGTAGGAGTAGACAGACAAAGAAACATCCGTGCGTCTGGCTGCTACCGTGCCCTCCCCCCTTCCCATGAAATAAAATCAGGTAGAACTTCCATGGTCGCTTGCCACCATTCGCAGCCCACCTCGTGGAGCAGATAGGGGAAATATAGAGAATCTACCTAACTCAACAAAGTAACCTCATCAGTAGAAATTGCGGCAAGCTGCAACATCTCCCGTGGAGAAGGCAGTCGGGACATCGCTTGTGGACCAAGGCCCATGCAATTATATTCTGACAGGACGAGGGCCCGCCAGGAAGTACATCTGAGAGCCAACTTTCATAAGATTTTCTTTTACCGTAGGCAATCTCACTGCAGGATTGCTTTACTTTTTTCTTTCGTGCTCGGTTATTATTGTGTCGTTATATTCCCACTAATCAGCAGTACTGAAGAGAGAAAAGAGGTTAGTAAACCTACAAAAAAGATTATTACATTCCCAGTTTAACCCACCGTACCCAAAAAAGTAGGTTAAAAAGACACAGTACAGAAACACGAAAACAATAGGTTCTAAAAACATGGCAAGGAAAAAATCATACTAATTGTTTGAAAACATAGCACAGCAAAAATAAAAATAGGTTGGACAACCTAGTACAGCAGAAACAACCACTTAACAACCTAAAATAGGAGAAATAACAAGTAAAAACTTATCACAGCGGAAACAACCCCTTTAATACCTACCATAGAAGTAATAACAAGTAACAAAACCTAGCAAACAATAAATAAAAACAGAATAGAAGATTTAACACAGACGACTTGAAGAAAAGTAGGTCAAAACGACCTTTCGGGAGAATCCGCAAGCAGGGCCGGCAGCAGGTCTGCCAATGAGGCGTGCCACTGTAGTTGAATGGAGTTTTTGAAGGCATATTCCTCAATTATGTTCCGCCGGGATTCGTCCAGAGAGACGTTGCTGACGAAGAATTTGGAGACGTGTGCTCCCAAGTAGGCTATGACGTGCCTCAGGGCTACAACAGACAGACGACAGTCTGGCAGGTAGACATGTCTGTACAGCAAGATTATGATTAATTATATTGCTTAGGAATTTGTTTCCGCAACAAAGATCTTACATACGAAGAAAGAAGGGACACAATTATAGTACGTCGATAGAAAGGAAGGAAGTTACCATTATTATTATTACTAGTTCATGAAAAAATCCCACAATAATCGATAAGTTTGCTTAATGCCAGTGTGGAATCATCACTTCCTCGAACTGCTTCATTTTCTTCATCTAACCTTTGTCGTGCTCTCATTCTAATATAAGATCTTTCTGCCCCATTCTCCTTTCACGTGCTTTTTCCATATCGACAGGGAGAAAGAAAAATCTTTAGTAAAGCACTACAATAAACTTGAATGCAACTCCAGCCAGCTTGAATGCAATGTGAGCGTACTGTAGCCATGATAGTCTTTCAAACTCAAAGATTTATCTGTTTCATCGAAGTGCTGAAATTTTTGGTCTATGAGGAGGAAACTGCTCCGTCAATGAAAGACAGCAAGCTAGAAGAAATAATTGTCTACTACACAGTAAAAAATCTATGCTGCGAGAGTTCTTCGTTAATTATCTACTGGATTTATATGACGTGCCCTAAGAGAAATAAGTTTGAAATAAGCACACTCCAGAAGCTGGAAATATTTATGCTTCGATTTCAAAAAGTGTTTCAAGATGTGCATTTAGGTAAGGGGATAAGAATCCCACTTTCACCATCTTCTGCACTCTGGTCATCGATCTTCATGAAAATTCGACTTAATTACAGAATCTACAACCTGGCCTATTTATTTCCATGAGAAGCGGACACGAAATAAATACACAAAGTTTTATTATATTAGGATATTCCTGGTTTTACCACCGCACCCACGCCATACAACGTGATCCAAGAAGTGAGACTGTTTATCATGTCGCCGTAAATGAATAAATAAGAGTCTCGATAGCTTTCATTTCAGTGAAATAGATTTTCTCCGAACCTTTTTCAAAAATACCGACTACCCACACTACCTTCTAGATCACTACAGCAAACTATTCCTTGATAAATTGTTCGATCCCAGTATAACTAAATCTACCGTTTGAAATCAGACTGTTTCCAGTCCCTTCCATAACTACAGCAAAACCACCGTCGGTCAAGTCAACTCCCTGAAAACCTTCATCTTCAAAGCCTACCCTCACATAAACTTCAGGTTCACTTACAAAAACATATTTACCAGGGGATCCTATTTTAAATTCAGGGACAAGCCACCCACAAATCCTTCGGTCCAGTGTTGTCTACAAATTTTCGTTCACAAGTTTTCTTGCAAGAGCTGCTCAGCTCTCTACATTGGCTGCACTGGACAACATTACAAAGCCCGCGTTGACCAACATCTAGGTATTTTCAAGCAGAACAGGCTTACCACTTGCAAAACCTACACATTCAGCTCCTAGTCCTCATGCCGAACAAAACAACCATCCAATTACCAACAAAGACTTTTCTATCGTCGACTTTTCCAATCCAATAAAACTCGCAACACTGGAATCGCTATATATCCAAAAAACAAAACATAGCCTCAATATAATAGCCACAGATGTACCCCTCGTCGTGATCCATGACTGACGTTTTTTCCCACTGTGTCAGTCCGCATCTCATCGTCCGACCCTTATATAAGGACCCCCAAAGCGAATCAAGGCTATTCACCTTATAGGTCTCCCCCTGTCAGCATCGGCCCAAACCTAGTTTATTGGAAATGAAATTACTCGTTTTCAGATTCTTTTATCTTCATTCCTTTATTATATAGTATGCTGGTGATGGGAGATTGGTAATCCCGAAACGTAAAGTTTTAAATAAATCTATCGACATTTATTTTATGCAATAAGAATATGAATATTTTGTCTCCGCATTCTTGAGAGAAAGTTTGAGCTGGCCGAGTGCACTACTACTGGCGGGTTACAGGCGCAACGCATCAAACGCTACAAGGCGCGGCTGGACGAATTCGCTCAGCCAAGCAGCAGAGTGCTAGAAACGAAATGAGGAGACAGACGTAAGACAACACTCGAGCGGTGGGTTCCTTCCTCAGTCCCCCCCCCCCCACACGGGAGCAGATAGGAGGCCCACGGGATGGGTCGCTTACGACCGTACGGTAGACCACCTCGCAGAATAGAATAGGAGGGCAGGCAATGCAGATCCTACCTAACTTTACGAAACCCTAATAGTCAGCAGGAATGGCCAGCTGTATCATCTCCAACGGAAAACGCACTCGAGTTTGCCCTGGGTTCGTGAGTCCCATATACCCGCCAGAATATACAACTGAAGGCGAAGAGCACAAGAAAGTCACATTAGTTAGTGTCTGAAAGCAGAAGGCAACAAACTGGGCACAAAGAAAGAACGTCCTGTCCTAAAGGCGTCCCTGGGGTGCAGCCCTCCGTAGTTAAGGATGGGCAAACGTAACATGTAGCCTTATCCTATGGTGTAAAGCCCCCGAGAGGCCGTTCGGAAAGAGAAAAAATCTTTTCATAGTAGCACTGATGCGGATTATGTTTCCATTCCACTAAATGGTAAAGCATGCTGAAGTGTTGTTTAATTCCTATAATATCAGTGCTAGGTATTATGGCGATGAAAAAGCAAAAAAGATTTATATTTCTCACCAGGAAACAGTGCCCAAAATTTTAGGGGCGCAGTACCTTAGGTATTCATTCAGAAGGTTCTTTTTCTCCTGTAAATATTTTCAATATTGGAATCAAAAATAAAGTCCAAAAAATACCAAAAGTGTTAATCTGGAAAACAATAACTGCGGTGCTATAGAAACGCCACACTGTCCACGCGGGATACGACAAGTTAGCAGGAACTGTTTAGTTAACCAGATCTGCGTTAATTTTTCTAAATCAATTCGTCGAAGCAAATTCATTCAACTGAATTTGTTGAATACAAGATTACCGAATGTCAAATACGTCTAAATTACCGGTACCCCGTTCAACTGCTTGAAAAACGACGAAAAGGGGAGAATTTGTGTTCTCTTTCATCTTCATATTTCCGCGCATGCCCAGTGTTTCTGACCACAGTTCTACGAGAATTCGGTTGGAAAGTTTTGCCTCATCCTGCAAATTTTCCTGACCTCGCTCCCTCGGTTATTCACTCGTTTCAAGGATTACTCATCTATTTAAATAGTGACGGCTGTGGCCTAGTCTACTTCATTTTATACCTAGTGTTGTTCAGAGAGCGATAGAAAGTATCGATGAAGTCAACTTAACCAGAATCTGTTCTAAGGAAAATTTACTGCTGCACAAACTTTGATGTACGGCCCAAATTATACGACTGTACTGTAAGGCTAATGAATAACGCTATGGAAATTCGAGTGCACAGATTTACAACTGCCCGAAAAGGGGTCCAGCAACTGCCCGAAAAGGGGTCCAGCAACTGCCCGAAAAGGGGTCCAGCAACTGCCCGAAAAGGGGTCCAGCAACTGCCCGAAAAGAGGTCCAGCAACTGCCCGAAAAGGGGTCCAGCAACTGCCCGAAAATGGGTCCAGCAACTGCCCGAAAACGGGTCCAGCAACTGCCCGAAAACGGGTCCAGCAACTGCCCGAAAACGGGTCCAGCAACTGCCCGAAAACGGGTCCAGCAACTGCCCGAAAACGGGTCCAGCAACTGCCCGAAAAGGGGTCCAGCAACTGCACAAAAGGGGTCCAACAACTGCACAAAAGGGGTCCAACAACTGCACAAAAGGGGTCCAACAACTGCACAAAAGGGGTCCAACAACTGCACAAAAGGGGTCCAACAACTGCACAAAAGGGGTCCAACAACTGCGCAAAAGGGGTTCAACAACTGCGCAAAATGGGTCCAACAACTGCGCAAAAGGGGTCCAACAACTGCACAAAAGAGGTACAACTGCACATTAGAACAAGCTCTAAACTTAACTGCACAACCCCCACATGCACTGTGTCGCACGGGAGATGAATGCCTCCTGGCCCCAGGAAAATGCAACAGTCGCTGACAGCTAGTCATAGCTACGGTATTGCGCCGGAGATAAAAGGTATACGTGTATATTTCAACCTCTAGACAGTTCCCATTTCTAGTGGGCATTGCGACCCCAAATCGCTTGAAGATACCATAAATGCTTACTCGGCAAGCCAAACCCCGCACGAATTCACTTTTCTGGTGACCAGCCGACCAGGTATTATCGTACGGAAGCTCAGAAGTCTCACGTTCTGAAATTGGAGGGTAGGTTTCCTCTGCTGAAATAGCGAGCGGTATCACTAATTTAAGGGAGAAGAACCTTTACTCACGGATGGAAATCGTGAAGGCAGAAGTGATGAATTATATTGAATTTCAATGCATCCCTAGACACAACTATGTTGATTCAAAAGAGGAAAAAATGGGAGAGACATGTAGTATGTCGGCAGAAATGTGGAACCCATGCATGAAGGTGGACAAACGCGCATAGGAACAGCAAGTCGGGAGAGAAGAGGAAGAATAGATGAAAGTGAGATCAGAAGGAATACGAAATCAGGAACGAGGCAAAGTAGTGTATAATGACGCGAGATAGCCGTTTTTGAGGGTAGGTTCCCCTCGCGCCGCCAGGTCATCGCACCGCCCCTTCCGGTTTCCCAGGCCCCGCCTACTTCCGGTTTACGCCCCCCCCCCTGACCCCCGCTAAACCGGTAGTGCATCGGCCGTGATATACCGGAAGCTCACGCGCGAGGGGAGCCCCGGGGGTTGGTTACCTTCAAAAACGGCTATCTCGCGTCATTATACACTACTTGGCAAAGTAGGCACAAGGACAGACATTCCGAAGCCCTAGCTAAGGGCTAAGGTAACCTACGCCAGCCCCTGGGCTTACCGTTTAGGGAAGGGATCACTATTTTAAGGGAAAAGAACCCTAATGATAGACTAAAATCGTTAAGGCAGAAGTGATCAATTGATTAAATACAAGTTGATGCCCTAAGATACTCACATGTTCTCACAATTCAATGAGTAGAGCCCTTGGTTGACCAGCCACTGCACGTCATCATCATCCATTCCAAGGACATGCAAGCTGAAGAGCTCGCAGCCCCCGGCGTATTTTTGAAGGCTGGACTGGATATCACGTTCTCCCATGTCTACAGCACGGGATAGCCATACATCTGAAAATACACGAATAAAATATTCTTCCGGCATGTCCACAGCACGGGATAGCCACAGATCTGAAAAGGCCCATGGTCTACAACACAGGATAGCCCCCGTCTAAAAAATGCCATCCTTTTGCATATGGAAAACATGAAACTAGCTGCGTGTATTTTTAAAAATAGAAACCGTCACTATAGCTGAGACTGGCTTTTCCAGAGCTTATGGAAAGTATAAAACTATTTCTATATGCTACGCCATAGAGCCAGTGGTCATTGTTCGGGAAGCTGGCAAGCTAGTACGAAAGAATTGGGAAATGTCAAGCCATATAGGTACTGTGTAGGGCTCATGCAGAAGACATCACTCAAACTGTCCAGGACATGCAGAAACAAATTGCTACTTACGAAAGCTTTTGATGTTCTTAAGCGCAAAGGGCGAAGGGCTGTATCTGGAACCTACAACTTCCTCTCCAGAAGATTCTGACGACCATTCATGGGCCAAGTAGACGCCGCAAGTGAGGGGCGGAGTTTGCACTATTTCCCGCTCCGGGACGATCAGATTCCTGTAGACGCAGAAGTTTTCCCACCCACCGAAAAAGTTGTTGATTCTGAGCCTGCACGACAGGGGAAACAAACTTACTTTAATCTAGAGAAGTGGTACTGAATAAGGGTTAACTGGCGCTGCAAGCAATGTACCTGCTTCGCGCCGAACTCTCAACGATTTTTATCTCCACTCTTCTGCCGGAAGGTCTCAGATTATGCTCAACCTCAAGTGAGTTTTATTGGTTTCAATTGTTGAGCGAGCAACTAACTGACAGGAACTATAGGTGCATAGCTTTCTCGACCACGGGGCACGGCTGAACGAAGTCGGTCAGCAACGCTGTCACCCCCGGGGGCGCATCTCCACTCAACATAGGAAGGGCGAACCTAACTAACCTCATGCCCTTGTACCTACCTATTAGGCATATCCCTCGAAAACTAATAACTGTCGCTTAATAACACAGATTGGTATGAATTGGGGTGAAACTCCTTTCAAACTTGCCGAGAACCTTACCAGTGCCGCCTAAGCAGATCGTTCACAGTGGCTACATCATGTGTGCCTCGGCCACAGAAGCTGTCTAGCAAACACAGGTCAACGTCGACAGTTCTTGGTGCCACGCTGTCCACCAGGTCCGTCAGGTTCTCAATGGGATCTTCAGGTGTGGATATAATAGTGACCTTGTATGTTCTAAAGTCAGGGTTTCTTAGAACCGATCTGGCCCCTTCTGCTTCTGCGTTGCCGAGGATGGTCCAGCATTTCTTGAGTTTTTCTGTTGCTAGGGCAGCACCTAGGGTCTGCAAGGATCAATAAAGAGAGAAGTAAAATATATAATTATCGAGTACTTAGTCGTAAAAATGATATATCACTTTGTAATTAGCTTTTTACTCTTTTGGTTTCCAGTACGGGGTTTGCTACAGGAGTTATGCCTCATACATATGGCTTGATCTGCCGTTTAAGTCACTAATGTTGTGCCGTCCCGAGTTTGCGAGAGCAAACTTTTTCCCTTCTGAAAGTAGTAGTCTCCCGATCAGTTTTCAAATGTTGGAAAGTTGCGTAACGCAAAGAAATTCTAATTGAATCTGAAGAATTCACCAAAATGCTCAGTGTTGACTGTATCCTGGATATCAACATTTCGTTACTTGAACCAGCAGGAAAATTTGGCTGCAATGAGCAGTGAAAAAGTTTTGGCCATTGCTCAGCGTGAAATTTCAACTGCTACGAGACAATTCAACTAAGGAAATATGCAAAATAGCCTGTGTACAACTGGTACAAAAATTCTGCTAAAGCTACAGCCTTTCTAATGCCTCATACAAAAAAAAATATCCCAAGCATAGAAAGGCACTACCTTCAAAAGTTAAACCATTGAGAGCCAAGACGTTGAGTTTGTTAGTGGAGAAAACTTCCACCCTGGGCTCTCTTCCTCATTCATATTGGCTCGAATAATCGAATTGTATTCTGGTTATTTTTCAAAGCGAGGCAGGCTTAAATATGTGCAGCATTTCGATTTTGGAGAATATATACTGAAACCTGTATTTGCCACCGTAATTACCTCCGCCAAGGAGGGTACGTTTTCGTCGTGTCTGTTTGGCTGTCTATCTGTCACCAAGATAACTCAAAAAGTTCTGAACCAATTGGGACGAAATTTACAGGGATTGTTAGGTATGTCAGGAAGAACAGATGATTAACTTTTGGTGAAGAATGTCCGTTTGTTTGTTTGTTTGTTTGCCTCATTTTTCTCAATGCCATAACTCAAAAAGTCATGGATGGATTTTTATGAAATTAACACGAGTTGTTAGGTATATAACAAAGAGTAAACGACCAAATTTTAGAGATGATCCGTTTGTTTGTTCGTTCGTTCTTTCGTTCGTTCGTTTGTCACCGTTTCTAATTTTATGCTTGTTGGCACATTAACTCAAAAAATAATGAATGAAACGGTATGAAATTTATAGGGGTAATTAGAAATGGTAAAAGACATATGATTAAATTTTGATGCTGATCGGTTTGTTCGTTTGTATGTTTGATTATGTTTGTTTTTAACGTTTGTTTGCAATATAACTTAAAAAGTTATGAATGGATCTTCAAGAAAATTACCCAAGCTGTTATTACCATCAAAAGGCACAAATGATTAGATTTTGGAGTTTATACTAAGAAAATTATGGTTTCAGAACCAATTTGAATTTTTTGCGACCGTTGCCTCGCTTGGCGGAGGTATGCGCTCTCAGATTGCTCTAGTTCAAGAAGTACTGAATGGATCTTCAAGAAAATCCCAGAACCTATTATTACTGTCAAAAGGAGCTGATGGCCAGATTTTGATGTTGATAAAAAGTAAATCATAGTTTCAGAACGAATTTGAATTTTTCGTTCACGATGCCTAGGTTGGCGGAGATGAGCGCTTTCAGAGGGACGTGTGAACTGGTCCTTAGGAATAGTAGCGGCCGCAAAAGGCTCTAGTGCGGAAGGAAATCGTCTGTGGCTCCACATACAGGAGCAGGTACGAGTCCTCTGGGCTTGTCGCCACCAACGGTGACCCACCTCGCTAAGCAGAAGGTGAAATACAGTGGGACCTGCGTAACTCTAGAAACTAACCCTGTCAGCACGAGCGCTTGATTGCTCGAGGCACGGTAGGTATACTGGGGTCTGAGCCTATTACCTGCTACTTCTCTAAGCTTCCATTTCACGGCTCGCAGGAGTGAGCTGATATATCTCTG
>LQNS02277812.1:9275755-9286732 GCA_001587735.2 Parhyale hawaiensis
TTGATCCTGTGTGGGAACTCCCTCGTGCATGGGTTCCACGTATCTATCGTCACACTATGTGTCCCTTGCTTCTTCCTCTGTTAGATCGCCGTTGCTGTGGAGACGGAGACTTAAACTACTCAATATAATAATAATATTTCGTTTTGTAAAGAAGGTATGATCTACTTCTGTGGTTATTATATTGCATTCAAAATGGTTTAACGTAACGCTATATTCACGAAACACTTGATGGTCTCTTTATAAAGGCCTCAGAGAATATGTTGAAGCTTTTCATCAACACGACCGGCTTCAGGCATCACTGCGTACAGTGGTTGAGGATATAGTGTTACGTTAAGATGACCTCTATTTTCATGGTTATTGCAATATGTTGGCGATGATGCATAGTTTCGTGGTAATAGAGTTACATTTATGAGGACATTGTTCGATAATTTGGTGGTTATTGCGTCACAATGAGAAGATAATAAAAGATTTAGATTTTTAAATAGATCTGGATGCCATACAATTACTGTATATTTTCTACTGATCTTTAAACCTAAATGTACCTGTCTTGAGAAGAGGTCTTTATCATTTCTCAGATTTATCTGTCTTCTACACATATATGCGCTCATTGCAAATTTGATTTTGTTGTGCAGTTTCACTGATTTTAAGTTACATTATCTCCTACTTTACTCCGTGTTCTTCGAGTTAGATATTTCATACCTATATTTGCTGGTTATTTTTCACTTGCGTTTTCTCGCATCCGGGTGTTGACCGAAGATTTAGTTTTTCCTTGAATGTTTCTGTATGTCTGGAGAGTAACGTATTCTCTTATAATCTTTACGGTTTATGAGTTTTTATCTTCTCCAGTTTTTCTCATCTACATTAAAGGTAGTTTCCCTTTTCTTTTCTTACCTGCCTAAATATGGATTTTTTCATTCATTTCTGACTTGTTATCAATAGAATTCTTCTGTATTCCATAGCTTATATTTCTGACTTGTTATCAATAGAATTTTTCTGTCTTCCATAGCTTATATATCTGACTTGTTATCAATAGAATTCTTGTCTTCCATAGCTTATATTTCTGACTTTTTCTCAATAGAATTTTTCTGTCTTCCATAGCTTATATATCTGACTTGTTATCAATAGAATTCTTGTCTTCCATAGCTTATATTTCTGACTTGCTATCAATAGAATTTTTCTGTCTTCCATAGCTTATATTTCTGACATGTTATCAATAGAATTCTTCTGTCTGCCATAGCTTATATTTCTGACTTGTTATCAATAGAATTCTTGTCTTCCATAGCTTATATTTCTGACTTATTATCAATAGAATTCTTGTTTTCCATAGCTTAGTTAATTTATTAATGATAAATGGAGTGTTTTTATCGATAAATTGACCAAGATCTTGCGGTCAGATAACTCGACCGTGTTTTAAACATATTCTCTTAACTAATCGTCCTAGTATTTTGTTGCGTGTCGACCAAAAGCAAGCGGGGCTGGGCACTATGTTATGACAGTCCGCATTATTGCGACCACGGGTTAAAAATTCGATCTCATCGTCGCTCTGTTTATATGAAATTGAATGATACCCGCAGTGACAAATGAGGGTGATTTCGCATTGCCTCTCATATTGCAATCGTTCGAGATTGTTGCCACCATGTAACTTCTCACGCTTGGCTGCTGACGCAGCATTGTGCCTGAATGCTACTGCGGTGGTACTGACCCTATTTAGAAATTTGTGAAGGAGAACTATGAAGATGATGCACTTTACTTAATTTTAATGGATACTTAAACACAACTGTACACAGAGCTTAAAAAAGAATCCCGTTTATTTTACTCATGCAGACATCACCTTTTGTAATGGCAAATATTTTTTTTTACCTTTATAGCTACATATTAAATTTTGTCAGCATTTCATTTACCTGAAACATGCCTTCCCGCGCTGCTAGATTAAGATCTGCGCGAAATCGTACACAGATTTCAGCCTGACTTCTGATACCAAAGTGGAGTTCATGTATGAAAATTGTAAATTTTGATCCAGAGTCACTGCAATCTGCATCCAACTATGTTAGCTGAAAGTATTGTTTTGAGGTATGTAGATGGTAAGATATAAGCCGTATGACTTCACACTGTATAGAAAGTTCACTGTAGTTAACATTGTACACTCTCGTGCTTTTAGGCTCGCGTATGGTGTCTTGTATTGACCGTGCACTTGACCAACGTGGGCAGTAACCCTTGGAAATGGCAGGTTATGCAACTCATGCCTATGATTTCGTATTGAGCATATTTTAGCATACGCCCTCAGGAGCATATTGTAGCGGGCCCTTTCCCTGCCACAATATGTTTGGTCATCACGCACCCACGGGTCCCGAGTGCCTCCTCCGCAGGGAATGTAGCATCTGGCCCAGTTCCTGCTGACCAGGTTCGTTGTGTAAAGCTAAGTAGGTACTCTACTTTCCTCTTCCTGTCCCGTGAGGTGGGCTGTCGATCGAGATAGCCGGCCTGGTACGCGGGACATCTCTAGTCTCTCTCGTGTGGAAGGACACAAACGGGGCCGACCACTTGAGTGTCTCCTCCTATACTTTGCGCCTTGTTTCCCTGCCCGTAGTCGCGCACGTGGCCACCACGCCTACCCAATATGCGGTATTTGAATACTGCACAAATAGTTCCTCTGTTGAAACGCCTGAGCTGCGGCTACGGAGGTTAAACAAAATATATAATAATAATAATGTTCTAGCATACCCGGTCCGGGGACTTGGGTCGAGGTGGGCATGGGCCCAGGGCAAGTTAGGTTGGGGAGAGGATCAACCATAGGAACTTCGGGTCAAGTTCAGCCCACCCCTGAGAAGCCCCCAGGACCATCAAGGTATAGCTGTCACTGCATAAGGAAATCTGCACATTTTAAAGACTGTCTTTCAATTTACTGAAAATACTTCCTGTTCGGGAAGAGCTACCATGGAAGTTCATCTGATAGGTAGTGATATCGTCGGTCCCCAAAATGAGTTTGATGTAGGTACCCATCGTTAACAATAACATTCTTATTACCATATATTTTTACGCATGAAGCTTTACAAAACTGCGTGCTTGTGACACTGGCGGGCGTCTCTCCAATGGACTCCAGTCATTTTGGCGTTGACGACTGCCTTATCCCTCAGGGGGCATAGGATGGACCATAAGCCTTTAGGGTTAGGCTAGTTTAGGTCCGTCCTATGCTATGGGGCCAGGTAACCCCAGGGGCCCGTGTAGGTTACCTCAGCCATTAGCTAGGCCTTCGGGACGTTTCTCTTTCGTGCCCACTTTGCCTTCTTCCCGATTTCATACTCCTACTTGCTCATGCTTTATTCTCTTCTTTCCCCACTTGCTGTTCCCATGCGCGTAGATCTTGTGTGGTGGGAACACCTTCGTGCATGGGTTCCCCGTTTCTCTTGGCATACTATATGTCCCTTGCTCTTTCCTCTGTGATATCGTCTGCTCGGAAACGGAGGCCCAAACTTCCTAACTATAACTAACTTGACGACTGCTCTATAGCACATATTATTTTTTTTTTTGTGCATTTACGTGAGCAGACTTAACTGTGATGCCAAAGAGGAGTGGAACAGGACGGCCGCCGACACGAAAAGAAATGGAATTGAAGGAAGAGACGTGTCTCAAGCACGGGCGACTGCATCGGTCTCACTATATGGGGATTATGGGGACATTCTCATAATAGTCGATGATGATGGTAAAGGACTATCCAAATGTATCGGATAACACCTTAAGACAAATCACCCTCCTCCAAGCATCTTCAAGTGTCGGTCACACTCTTTCCACATGTCATATAATGCCGCTCTCTTCTCATCCATTGCGCTTGGGTCAGAAAGAAATTCTCTTTTGCTGCAATGAAATGCATCTATTCTTACTCTTTCCAGGGTAGTACATCTTAGCAACATATGGGGCAAATCCTCCAGTCCACACAGCTGACAGACACTGTTCTGCTCCCCATGGGCACTCTTCTTCTGCAGTGGCGGACAGTTACTCTTTGCCTCACCGCGCCCCCATACCGTCAACCACCTGTTTGAGTGTCCCGCCCACCCTACCGCCCTCCTTCCTACCTCTCTGTGGGACAGCCCTTTATCTGTAACTGACTTCTTGTGTTCTCTGCCTTCCTTCTCATACCTTCCGCCACACGCCCGACCCCCTCCGGAGCCGCCCCCTACGTAACAACAACAACGTTACTCTTTGCCCAATCCAGAATAAGAGAGGTTGCATCATTTACATTTAGGTATTCATCACCAAACACCCGTTTGTACATACCGTGCAGTGCTAGGGTGCTCTTGACCTCCACCTCTTGCCTCCATCTACCTTCATCCTTTCTTCTGACCACCTCCTTCACCTGCTCCACTGTCATCCCTCTACAACATTTCCACAGCCTCTGCTTATTCCCACACTCTCTGGCCCCACTCATTTCTGCTCAAGTCTGTCTTCTACAATTCGCCTTGCAAGTTAACTACTAATTTTCAGAGTGTGCAATGTAGTTAATCAAATTGAAGGTCAAGATTTTGAACTTTAAGATGGCCTACAAGTGTTTCTATTCACTGTTATGTGTCTTCTCAATTGTGCCAAGATAGCAGAGTGTCCATTTAACCCCATGAGTGGGATCAAATGGTTGAACCTAGTTTTTAAATGTTAAGATTTTTTAACTTGGCACTAGGTGCAATTTTTAGCCAATAGCTACATGCAATGTTACAATGCATACCTATATAAAACTCTACAAATACCTCACTTTTTTCAGGATTCTAAACCTGAAAATATACTCCTTTGACCCTACTCCACTCTAGTGTATAAATTTAGTTAGGCTTATAGATTGGATTAGGTCCCAGTACCATGGTTTGGTGGGGATAAACAGTAATATTGGACAAACCTATTAGTCTACAGTCCAGTATAATGAAAAAATGGGGATTTTAACTTTGGTGTACCTACTAATACATTGTCAAGTTTGATAGGTAGGCCTACATGGATATTTCCCTAAAATTGAGCAATTCCAAGGCTGGGATCTAGAAATCCATGTTCAGCACGTCAATATCTATTGGAATCATGGTCTCAAATGCATAGGTTTGAGTGTAGGGTTAGGCTATGGGAAAATTTACCTAAGTAGCTTCACTTATCGCACATTTTTTATATAGTTCCCATTTACAGTGATACCTATGTCATAAGTGACATCCGGTTGTTACTTCTCGTGTTGCAGAAACAATGGCCTCAGTATCAGAGTGTGAGATCTGCCACAATGCGTACAACTCAACGAAAGTAAAGCCTCGCATCCTAAAGTGCGGCCACACATTCTGCGAGCCGTGCATCAAGAAAATTCTTGCGTGTTGTCGTAGGAGTCGGACGCTCTGCCCAACATGTCGGGCGCCCATCCTGCAGCTGCTCTCAGACCTCCCCGTCAATTATGTTTGTATTCCCGACACTGACAACAACCTTGATGGTTCTTACCTTTGTTCGGCACACTCTGAGGCCATCAAATACTGGTGCGTTGCCTGTCCAGCGGGTGCGTGCTTGCGATGCGTGTCCTATCTGCACGACACCCACCCAGTTGTTCTGATCCAAGATTTATTGAATGCTGATGAGCAGACTGGCAAAGTGGCTGAATTTCGAAGAACGCTTGGAAATCACTTGAGAGTTCTACACGATGCTATTTCCAAACATGAAGAGTTCCAGAATGTGACCGAAAATGCAGAGAAAGCAATTTCTGATGAGATGAAGCGATTGCGAGAGCAGCTGAGAATTGTCAGTGATGCCCTCAATTGCTTCAGTGATTTGCCTTTTCCAGGTGTGAAAGATGCCGCCAGAGCTTTGAATTCTATTGATTGGAGACAAACTAATGTTTTCCAAAGGTCAAGCATTGGAGCAGCGCTCTACAAGGCAACTCGTGGCTATGAGGTAAGTTCACCTTATACTCCAGGTATAGGCGAGTCATACGTATGGGTTGGATATGGGACGATAGCCATATTTTGCTACCAGGGTGGCAAAATTGGATCAAAAAAGGCTGGAATAGGCACAACATGAGTGCAAACTCCTTGGGTGAAAGTGTAATTGTCACTTTGGTCAGTTTGTGACGTTGATGCCAGGTGTGCTGGGATTGTTTTAAAGAATAAATTTGGATGTAGTTCACAGACGAAGCACGATCTATCTCAACCTTCAGCGTCGTTAATGTAGAATCATGATTAGGTATCTATTTTATCATTTCCGTTAATGGGTGGCCTTCGGGACGGCTATCTTTCGTGCCCACTTTGCTTCCTTCCCATCTTTTACTCCTACTGATCTTTCTTCAATCTGTTCTTACTCTTCTTTCCCGACTTGCTGTTCCCATGCGCGTTGATCCTGTGTGGGAACACCCTCGTACATGGGTTCCACGTGTCTATCGTCACACTATGTGTCCCTTGCTTCTTCCTCTGTTAGATCGCCGTTGCTGTGGAGACGGAGACTAAAACTACTCAATATAATAATAATAACGTTAATGGGTAAGTTTGTTTTGTGTGTATCAACGCCTTCAAAATTGAATGTTGCTTGTTCAATCAAAATTTTGTCCTCGGAGGACGAGTGATATGAGCCCCTTAGAAGTGTCAAACTTATTTCTCTGCCTGTAAATTTTCGTCTTCTAATTCAAACCAACCTTTACCCAGGTTCTGAAAGAGACCATGGGTGCGGCTCGAGCACACAACCTTGTGTGGGTCGTCAGGGGGAGGACCGGGGCGAAGGCCGCGGCCGTAACGCTGTCCAACCCCTCCTTCAAGACTCTCAACGCCACCGTCATCTCCACCCCTGCAGATGCAATAGAGGGCGTTGTGAGATTGGTTGACACCATCGCCCCCAAGACTGTTGACATCAACCTGGTGCTGCTCGACGACTTTTGGAGGGGCGAAGCGCCGAAGGGGAGGGCCCTGTGCGACCTGGTCAAACAGCACTGGTAGGAAGGAGACTAGCCGTGCGTTGCGAGTCATGTAGAGTTACTTATTCATTGCGCCTTGAAGTGATTTTTGTGGCTATAATAATGATAAGCGCTTTGATAAAAACCCATTTCCAGCAGTAAATAATAGCCAGGCTTTCAATTCATATAGGTACAAATCATCGTCAGAGTTGTGGAGTCACAGCAAAATAAAATGGAAGGCCAAGAATCTAAATCAAACTTGAACCATCCAACTGCTCAACTTTCTATCAAAACAAGAAACATTTTATATCAAATTTCTTAACTTCATCATAAGAAATTGGTCTTGTGTAGGATTACTTGAAAAAATTGGGAAAGAAAACTTAATTACCGTCTAGTAGTTTATCATATTGCAGGGGCAAACAATATATAGAGTACAGTAGTTAGATGTTACCGGTGTTACGTAGCCCAAATAACTTTTTTTCACTGCTCCGGATCTTTTGGGCAACAGAAAAGCTGTAATAAATTTTTTTCTTCGTGTTCAAAACAGCCAAACTTCAAACGCCAGCCCATTGTAGGGAAGATTATGGTATATACCTTATCTTGAGTATCTTGAGGGTCTTCTGAAGAAGTCCAGGTGACGTTGTGCATGTCACCCTACGTGTGTAGAGTCACGCTGCTGGGTGTCTTCTGTGGTACTGCAGTTAGCGACCAAAGAGAGAGCCAGCAGCGAATTATCTCCACAGTGCACGTAACCGCGGACCACTGGTTTATCTGGTCTTTTTAAAGGAGAAATAAATTAGGAATATTATTGATACTTTCGCAACACCGCCGTTCTTCGCTCCACCTGACGTCACACGACTAGATGCGCAGAACCGTCTCAAAATGGTCGAGCCATGAGTTGACCTGTTCCGTACACAGTTCAGCCATGCATTGCTCCAGCCCTTGGGCTTATTGTTGGATGGCCCCAGTCTACCCGTCCGAGAAGCCCGTGCTTTAATGCTAAAGTTGCACCTCAACACAATTCCATATGTTATGGGGAGCAGCGACCCCAGGGAGAACCTCTAGGTTACCATAGCCATAAGCTAGGCCTTCGGAACGTCTGTCTTTCGTGTCTACTTTGCTCCCTTCCAAACTCATGCAGTTACTAGTCTTTCCTTTATCTCTTCTTTCCCGATTTGCTGTTCCCATGCGCGTTGATGCTCTGTGGGCACACCCTCGTGCTTGGGTTCCACGTTTCTATCGTCATTCTATATGTCCTTACTTTCTTCCTCTGTGATATTGCCTTTGTTGTGCCAATGGAAACTTTGGCCTTTGAATATAATAACACAATTTTACATTGGATAACGTTACCGCGAACAAGGCTTCGGCCTGCACGGGGCTGTACTACATAGTAGATTAGATTAGATAGGCGGCAGTAGACGAACCAATAGGCCCATTCCCAAAGAGACACCGGAACATACGCTCCGGCACTCTATGAGCTATTGCCATTATGTTAGTAGGATATAGAGGACAGGAGAAAAGAGAGAGAGAAATAAGAGGGGGGGGGGCGTGAAGAGTCCCTGCCCAAGAAACGATCTTGAATGCACGCAAGCACGTTCTAGAGCCGCTGACATGCGGAGCTTAGAGATATCAAACTGTGTAGTTGGAGCGGGAGAGAGAATGAGATGGATTAAGGTTGCCTCGGAAGCTTTGGCCATTAAGTGTTTGCATGAGTTATATCTAAAATACGAGTCGTTTCTCATAGTATGTACGCCATGGCAAGCGGCAGTGGTCAATCTGTGAGTACACCTCTTATTTCTGAGTTAGTTTACAGTTGCCATGACGCACAGCTTTAGCGTGACGTTCGAATGCCGTGAGTTGTAGTCAGGGCAGCGTCACCGCCCAAGTGGAAAGTTGAGTGACCGGGCAACTTATGCGTGGATGTGCACCCGCCGGAAGGTAAGCAACAGCAGATGCCAAGCAACTTGCCAGTTTGCTGTTGCCATGCGCGTAGATCCATTGTGTGTGGGTTCTATGTTTCCTCGTCATTCTTTATGGCATTTTTTCCTGTCTTTAGATCACAGCGTGTCCTGCTGCTAGGGTGGCTAACTTGGAATATAGCTGTACCGAGCTACTTCACAGATCCTAATGGAGGAGGAAGCAAAGCCCATCCCTTCACCATGAACCTAGCGCCCCGCCCTAATTGCTAGAATGTAACCAACGTACATATATGTGCGTATTGTGAAGCCACCTCACATGTACACCAGATTAGATAGCTGTTAGCAGGCAAACCAAAATCCCAATCCCAGTCCCAAAGAGCAGCTGGAACCCACGCCCCGGCTCTCTATGAGCTATTGCCATTAGCTATGTCAAACTTATTTAAACATTTGAGGACGAATAAAAAATACAAATTTTCTGGCGCCGCCGCTGGTGTGCGGCCTGGCTGACTTCACCTTGACTCCCACAGGCTCCAGCTAAAGTCATTCTTCGGTTGCTGGGAGTCTGCCAGCACTTTCTGGAACACCGTCGCCCCTGTGAGGTCCCAAATGAAAGACAGCAAGATGACTCTGGGCATCTGTTTGGACAAGCACAAGCAGGCGCGCAACGACTCCAGGCTGTTCCTCAAAGCTGTCCCGAGCAGTTTCCGTAAGTTGACGACAGCCAGCAAACAGATTGTGGAATAATTGGAATCTGGTAAATTCGTCTAACTCACTTCGTCTTAACAAGTTCATCTAAAACAAGTTCATCTAATGTAAAACTCGTCTAAGGAACAATTCATTGATCGCAATTCGTCTGATGTCAAGTTTGTCTTAGAAACAAGTTCATCTAATCTGTTCTAGAGGTTGACTAAAGGAAAACATTTCATTTACATACTAATATTGCTTAGCCATAAGTAAGGCCTTCAGGACGTCTGTCTTTCATGTCCACTTTATTGCCTTCCATCTCCATACTCCTTGCTCATGCTTTACTCTGATCTTCCTCTTCTTTCCCGGCGTGCTGTTTCCCTGCGCGTTGATCCTGTGTGAAACACCTTCGTGCATGGGTTCCCAATTTCTATCGTCATTACTACCGTATATGTCCCTTGCTTCTCCCTCAGTTAGATCACCATTTTTCTGAAAACAAAGGCTTAGACTATTCAGTACAATATTAGTAATAATAAATTTTATATCAGATGAACTTTTCTAGAAGTATTCAGTTAAATAAATTAGTTTAAACCAATTATCCTAGATTTGTAAAATTATCGTAGCGTTGTGGTCTTGGTGTAAGTATAGATGCAGCTGATGCAAGAAGAAGAGAAACCCTTGGATTACAGAGAAAGGTGATAGTGACTTGTTTCAATAAAATTTCTTCAACTTTTGAACGTTCGAGGAGCAAAATATCAAGTGAAGGATGGGCCATAGACCGTAGGGTTATGTTTGCCCGGCAACTGGGTGGGACCCTGTTAATGAATTTAGTTATTATTTGTTGTTGTGTTGGCGCCTATTTGCGAACCCTATCTGGAAGGGGATGGAGTAGTGAGAGAAGATTGTCGAAGAAGAAATAGGAAGAGAGCTTTGTAGAGGCGCCGAAAGGGTCCTCCCAGATATGGATGGGAGTGAAGGCCATCAAAAGCGCGTTACCCGCCAGTATGTTAGGTGGGAAACTGTTTGCTTTCCCGCATGACAGAGCGGGCACCTGAGCCATTTGCTTGGCCTTCGGGATGTCCGTCTTTCGTGCTCACTTTACGTCCTTCCTTTTTCATATGCATAGCCTACTGATAATGCTTTGTCTGTTCTTCCTTTTTCCTAATTGCTGTTCCCATGCACGTTGGTCCATCTTTAGTCATGGGTTCTACATGTCTTATCAGCATATTAGCTACATATCCTTTCTTTATTTATTTCCTCTCGTGAAATAACCTAGTTATGTCTCGAAAGGCTTACGCAGCTTGTATGATATTTATAGGGGCATAGAAGGCCTTACTTGAATTTTTTCGATTTGTGTTCTATAATCATCCTGTAGTATTTCTAAAGTATTTCAGTCCCCTTATTCCCCAACAAAATTACGAAATGAGACGTTCTGTTCTCAATCTCCCAACTGTGCGTGTTGACGTTGAGAAACGCGCTACAGTATTT
>LQNS02277812.1:9286746-9297074 GCA_001587735.2 Parhyale hawaiensis
TGCCCAAAAAGTTTGTTAAACTTTCAGTGGCTACGCAGATGCATTATTCTATAGTGTATTACTACTTTACCAAATACTTGTAATATATAAAATGTGTCTGTGTGTAATAAACCTATCGAACCTATCCACCAACAAAGTTTTTGTGCTCATCTAGATATAGGTGCATAATTATTCAGCTGTACTTACTCAAAGATATTCATGTGTTTATTTATACATTTACCGGTATTTATTTTCTTACCAGACCATTGTGTCGTGCATATACCGAAGATTCCTTATTCTAGCGCTGTGCTGTTTCTGTTGCTCGCGCAAGATGCATATGATAGACTTGCGTCCTCACATTTCTAAACTTGACATTTTTGAAGCGACAAACGTAGCTGCTCTTCACAGCTACTCCAGCCGTACACTGATATAGACAGACTGACGCCCTCTCCATTCATTCGCTGCCCCGCTCTGCGAGGTTCGGTCAACCTGGACTCCGGTCAAATCTTTGGCTGGATTTGACTCCAGCCCCGATGATATTTTTGCACCACCTGACAATTTCATGGATGGAATGTGCGGTATCTGATAAGTTGTGGCCTTTTTTGTAGTTCCTTTCCAAATTGCAAAAGATATCTAAAAGTTACGAGTGACGCTTGCTGGGCCAACTGACCTGACTAACCTGTAATGTTTTTTCATCAATTCTCTA
The DNA here is from genome assembly GCA_001587735.2 of Parhyale hawaiensis. NCBI lineage: Eukaryota > Metazoa > Arthropoda > Malacostraca > Amphipoda > Hyalidae > Parhyale > Parhyale hawaiensis. Next base: position 9,287,432 of record LQNS02277812.1, read on the forward strand.
TGCGATCATGCACATTCCAAACGAGTTTACAGCATCGAAAGGTAAAAAGGTTAAGTCAGTTTGACCGCGCCCTCCCAAGAGAAACCCACATGCACTGGTGCCTGCTGCAGGTATAGTCCAACTAGTCGAAGGGAAGAAGTACCGCTGCAGTCGATTACAGTTCATTAAAAACCATGGCGTCATCAACGGAAGGTTCAACGATCTGCGCCCCCTACCCTCTCTATCTCGGGTGATTTTTTCCCATTCGGACATTCCAACTGGCATAGATCTGTCGAACATTCCAACTGGCATAGATCTGTCGAACATTCCAATATCCCCGAGCACCTTTGCAGATGTGGGTATCCCAGTGGGCACCGAGCTGTCGAACGTACCCAATTTCCACCGTCTGGACATGTACCTCCTGGCATGCAAGAGTGAGCGTGTTAGCGTTCACTTCCCCGGACTGAAGGATGGCCACGTCACGTGGCTGTCGCAGCAGCTGCAGGCGTTCTTCTCTCGCCCCATTATCCCCCGCAGTCTTCCCGAAGACAGCCCCAGCGACGTGAAGCAGCGCACACAGGCGCTGGTTCCCGAGCATTGGTGGGTAATGTCTCATGACGGCTTGGGCCTAGATTCACTGATGGTAATTGTAACATTGTAGGACTTGCTGTTGTGTAACTTAAGATATCTCAACATTCTGAAAGAAAAAAACTATGAACCCCTCACTTGTAATTGTGACTGTAAGCCGTTATGCACCCGCCCCTGTGCGCCGGCCAATGAGGGAGCTCGTTGCATGCTGCTTGGGCTCACACACCAATGGGCGCTTGAGCTTCGTAAATGAACTTACAAGTGGTTACTGTGAGATAATGGGTAGGATTCAAAAAGCTTGTGTCAACTGTCATGAATCGGGACCTTGGTCCTTATCCCGTATTTTGGTCATTCTTCCCTAGTTTCTAGAGGTGGAGCTTGTTACCTGCTTATCCTTAGAGTCAGACCCCCGCTGGTCCTTGGAGTCAGACACCCACTGGTCCCTGGAGTCAGACACCCACTGGTCTCTGGAGTTAGACATCCACTGGTCCCTGGAGTTAGACATCCACTGGTCCTTAGAGTCAGACATTCACTGGTCCCTCGAGTTAGACACCCACTGGTCCCTGGAGTCTGACACCCACTGGTCCCTGGAGTTAGACATCCACTGGTCCCTGGAGTCAGACCTCCACTGGTCCCAGGAGTCAGACATCCGCTCGTCCCTGAGACTCCATACGGAAAGAATTTATTCCTAGTTTTCGAGTGCTGAGTGTCTTAATGTTACTAAGAGACGTTTTGGGCTGAAAGTTGAAGGTACTTTGAGTCAGAGACAGGTCTTTCTTTTTGTCTCATGAGTCGGTCGGACCTCTTATTTATCAACTCTTCAACTCTCATTACTTTCCCAAAAAATCTTTGGGAGAAGCACGAGCTGCAGCTGATGTCTCTTGCTCTCGTTTTATCTTGTTTCGTTCTGGCGGGCCCTTTCCCTGTCACAATATGTTTAGACATCACGTACCGAAGGGTCCCGAGTGCCTTCTCCGCAGGGGATGTTGCAGCTTGCCACAGTTCCTGCTGAGAAGGTTAGTTTTTGGTTAGGTAGGTTCTCTATATTTCCCCTTCTATTCCGCGAGGTGGCCGACCTTTTCCCCGCGGGAATCCGACCTTCGCCCGTGCGGAGGGCCACGAATGGGGCCAGCCGAACGGGCGTTTCTTTCTTCTGTCTTTTCTTTTCGTTATTCGTCTCTTGCCCGGTAACTACCGTCCGGCTGAGCGATTTCGTTCAGCCGAGTCGTGTAGGGTTGGAGATGCACGTGCTATATAAATTTGAGACACAGAGCTCACTCATGTGAGTTCGCCGTCACGCTCGACCTTCCGGCAGAAATGCTGAGACAAAATATTTGACCTTCGGTGCGATGCGGCTTGGAATCGCTGCGCTAGCAAATTTTCTTACTAACCTTGAACCTTATATTATTTCATACCCACAACAGCAGCATGCCATGCGTGCCTGCCTCATGTGCTCGAGGTGCTGAGTTCAAGCGACAAGCCTGTCACGGGATCTTTGTCGCGTCCGGCGCGCTGAGTCGGCAATTGTTTGGTATGCGGAAGCTGGGTGGGGGCACCTGCCTGACCAGGAATGGGAGGGTGGGGGGCTCGGGTCGTTGAACCTTCCGTTTCGGCGCCATAGTTCTTTGCGACCCGGGGTCGGCTGCGGCTCTACTTACTCCTCTGGAGCCAGTTGGCCTATATCTGCAGCATGAACCAGTGTATGTGGGTTTCCCAGGGGAGGGTGCAGTCAAGGTTGACTTTACCTTAAGGGCCCTGTCAGACGAGCGGGTTGGCCGCCGCGGGTGCAAAGCGGGTCAGCCGCCGGGGAACCGCTTTTGAAAAAAAATTATATTGATTCCTATGTAAAACGCTGGCTGATGTCACACGGGCGGTCTACCCGCCTGACCGCGGCGGGCGAAACGCGTTTCCCCACTTGAAATAGCCGCGGCCAGCCCGAGAGGTGTCGAGGTGGCACGACCGCGGCGGTCGCCAGGGTTGCCTGCACTATCGCATTTTGCTTTTCAATTGAGTCTTGCAAATGTGGTAACAGTTCATAGAAGCATTTAGAAATAATCAAAAGATTTAGCGGTCATTTTCCAATTCTTTGAATAGCAGATAGTGAGCACCATCTGTTAAACAGACACTTGTTACTGGGTATGTCCATAACCGTTTACGACGCCGCTGTTGACGTTTCTTTCGAAGCAAAAGTGTTAATCACAATACTTCTTGTTCTAAACCTTTTTTAACACAACCATACGCTTCATCAACGGCACGCTTCGAACTGCAGCGGCAGCCGCACGCAACTGCCTATATCATGTCACACGGGCGGGTTGGCTGCTACTGAAGCGCATCGGGTTAGTAGCGGCCGACCCGCCCGTGTGACAAGGTAAAGGTGGCCTGACCGCCAGCGGGCAAAAACCGCTCGTCTGACAGGGGTCTTACTTTGCTTTAATAAATCTTAGAGAGAAGCATGAGCTGCAGCAGATACCCTGCCCTCCCGCTTTATGTTGTTTTTCGAAAATCTTCAGGAGAAACACGCGCTGCAGCTGATGACCCCCCCCCCCTCCTCGCTTGATATTGGATAGTTTTGTGCGTCAGACTCGTTAGTTCAGTCAATGTGCTATACTTAGCTTTGGAATTTGTTGCCGAGTTCTTTGTCTGGGCTGTGGATCTGCTCGCGATGAAGTCAACCATGAATAGTTTCGTGCGTGGTTCTCAATTATCGTGTAATAGAAGTGACAACCTACTGGACGTATGAAAATTCAAGTTTATTTATTTTCCTTTGTTTTCTATGCACGGCCCTGTATGGTGGCCGCGAAGTGTGAAGATTTGTTCTATGCCACCCTATATATTTATGAACTGAGCCCTGGGGATCATGCTGATTCTTCTTGGTAACGTCTGTCTATCGTCCTCACTTTGCTTCTTTCCGATATCATACTCCTACTAACATTACTTTCTTCTGTTCATCCTCTTCTTTCCCGACTTGCTGTTCCCCTGTGTGGAAACACCTTTGTACATGGATTCCTCGTTTCTATCGAAACACTGCATGTCCTTTCTTCCTCCAAAGAAAACGGGGTTCTTGAAGTACTGCATTTTATAATAATGCATGAGTTTGCATCCTTGCATCGTGAATTCATGATCGGCTCCGATGACGTCATAGATTAATGCCGGATCCAGTTTTTTTCTAAAAACACCCGTAAGTATTGTTGTATGCCTGGCATGCAGTGCCGTCAAGAGTAGATATAGGATAGTTTATAGTATAGACGGATAGTTTATAGCATAGACGATGATTAATAGCGCTTGATATTGACTCATTGACTTTATTACAGTTGGATGTATCTGCCGAAGTGTGCACTGTCTGTTGCTGCGCTGAGATACGTTGTATCCTTCAGCGCAAAGCACGTGTCCAAAGTCTTCGTAGAGACGGATACGTTGGACGACTCCCTACGCTCCCTGGTGGAAGAGGAGGCGCAGCACAAAGGGCTTGCCGTTGAGTGGGAAATTTCCTTGGGAGAAATGCTTAAGAGCTGCCATGCCTGATGCTCTTTCCCTCTCTTTGTGTAGGTAATGTTGAAAGGGGGAAATTCCCTCATTGAATGCTCAGGAACTGCCAAGCTTAGCTTGCTTACAGTAGGTAGTGAAGTGTTGCGAGTGTGAGGGAATTTTTTTTTTTTTTCACAGAAATCCTCAGGAGCTCTCGTGCGTTGTAACTCTGCTGCGGCGTGGGAAATTTCCCTCGAGGGAAAACATTAGAGTTTACTGTGTTGAATTGTTACAGGGAAATGAACAACTAAGTCCGTGTATCTGCTATGTCGTAGATACAATATTATTAAGTTTTTACCTAATACCGTGGGTAAGCTTATGTTTGTTAACGGGAGTATTGATAAGTGGAAATTAATCGTTGTAATGAATATTTACACGTTGTGGAGGAATGATGATTATTCAGTAATTAGTACCTCTCTTTGCTCTGTGAGAAAGAACTTTAATCAGAACTACATGTGAATCCCTAATGTTCTGTGATAAACAATACAGTATTGCTATAGCAATAATACTAATTATGATGTTAGTGATGCTATCAACAGCAATAGTCGTATCAAATACTACTATGTTAGTAGCAGTAATAATAAAATGATAGTAGCAGTAATAACAGATGTGATGATAGCATTGGTCGAAACGATGACGGGGACCAAGTGCTGACTTGGGAACTCAGGAATGGCCGAATTTGTCTGCGCGGTCTCTGCAGCTGACGGGTTAATCATATGAAGCCTTGAGAAGCCTCTAGCAAATGCCCTTTTCATCATTGCATTATTACATTGGAACATGTGTAACGTCGCCTGGACCTCGTCTGAAGTATCATCACAGGTGTCACTGGTAAAGGTTAAGTCAACTTGACCGTACCCGTACTAGGAAACCCGCATTAGTTTGTGCTGCAGATATAGACCAACAGGCGCCATATTAACATACGGCTGCAGTCGACCAAAGATTGTCTAGAGCTATGGCGCCAGTGGCAGAAGACTCCACGCGACAATCTGCAACCCCCCAACCCTCCCCATTGCTGGGAAGGTCAGTAAACCCGCAGCAGTCTGCTGACCGATCGCATCAAGCGCCGCGAAGAAGTTGCCCAGCTGGGAACGAGGCGCGAACCAGCGGCCTTGAGAGTCGATGTCAGACCCTTTAGTCTGCTGCTACTGGAACTAATTAAAGTATAGGATGGGCTATAGGGTTAGTTTCGTCCATCCTATGTTATGGGGAGCAGTACCACCAAACGGGATCGGTAAGGTTACCTTTAGCCTTTGGTTAGGCTTTCGGGACTCTGTTTTGCCCAGTTTGCTTCCTTCCACTTATATACGCCTACTGATGATACTTTATTCTGTTCTTCCCCTTCTTTCCCGACGTCTGTTCCCATGTGAGTTGATCCTGTGTAGGAATACCCTTGTGCGTGGGTTCCACGTGTATCATCCTACTACATGTCCCTTCTTTCTTCCTTTGTTATATCGTATTCGTGCGGAAACTGAGATTTAAGCCATTGACAATAGCTAACTAATACTTGGAAACACATGTATCTCAGAAGTTAGCTAACAGAAGTATTTATTTATTACTGTATAGCTACCACATCTGGTCATATCCTTTGTCTTAATGATGAGAGCAATAATCTAATGGTGAACAACGCTGACTGTGGCGACTTGTGCGGTACATCCCGAAACACAGCTTAACTAGCTATTCTTTCCGGTCGCGTAACAATTACAAATAAAATGTTTGATGTCACTACTGGTCTCATCCAATCAGCGGAGTCCACCCTCCCCACACCTGAAGGGCTGAGTTTTCTGGGCTTCAGCTACTGACAGTCACTTGCGTCTGCTGGACCGACTTGTTAGTTCAGCCAGCAGGCTGTGTGCCGAAAATGATCTGGTGAACTTGTCTCATAGGAGAGAGGTTGCTCGACTCTGTATGTTTTATAAGGTTTACAACAATGAAAGACCTTTGTTGTACTCATCTGTCCCAGCCCCCAAGGTCTCAAGGAGAATTACACGTGCTGCGGTTGACGCGCACTCTTTCAATTTAAAGACTGTTAGATGCAGAACTCGTCAGTTCAGTCGATGCTTTATGCCCTTGTCTGTTGGGGTTTGGAATTCGTTGCCGGCGTCGGCTTTTGGTCGTGTTGGCCTGCAGGCGTTTAGGTCAGCAGTTGAATGTTTTTTGTTGGATTCTCGATAGCAGCGTTTCGGGCTTCCCGGTGTTGCAAACTGCTTCATTTGGGTTGTACTACCTGTCCGTGGCGGCCCGGACGTGGAGTTTTAATAATGATAATAATTGGCTACGGTTTCTTGCGCCCCCACTAAGCTGTTTACTATTACTACGCCATCGGATTACCTCATGTTCGGTCAACCGTGGACTAGAAGGATATTAACTACCTCCTCCGTCACTTATAGGGAGCTGAAATGCGGGAAGATCTAAGGCTCTTGCGTTCGATTGGCTGGGGAGATTAGGTCATCGAGGCTTGACTTATGAGAACCTTAAGACAGAAGCTTTGGCCTTGTAACTTTATATCGCTGTAGGTGTTCAAAACAACCGGGTTCTTTGAGCCGGCTGATGACTTCAAGTTGAGGAACAAGGTTGAGTTTTTTGAAGTCTTAAGGACAATCTCGAAGTCTCAACTCCTGAACTCAATTCAATAGGGGGAAGGGGCAGCACTTGCGGGAAGCTTCGGGCCAATTGAGCCCCATTAACTCAACTTCGGCGCCCCATCGAACATGTCTCGACTATGTAAGATTCCTGCAGTCGTATGTGATGGATTTTTCTCACCTCTCGCTCACTTGACACCGTATAGGACTTAGCCCAGGGGATCATACTGCCTTTAACTCTTGATACCTGCTTCACAAGTGTAAATCGTTACAGTTTTTGTCTGTTTGATTAGNGGCCGTCAGCCGAGCGGTCACGCCATCCGCCATGTGGCGTCCGGGACAGCCAGCCGCTGGTCACCTCGAGGCGTGTGCTGGCTCCGCTCCCCATGCCCACTTGTGAAGCCGTCGGGGCAGGTCACCTGGTGCCTGCTCTCTCCCTTCGGCTTCACTTGCATCGACACCAACTCTCCCAGCGAGCTTGCCTCGTCTTTATATCGTTCCCCTAACTGTAATGTAATCTAAAAGGGGCAATACTAAGCTGGGCCTCTGCACGGCGCAGCTCTCAGTCGGTCTCCGGGCTTTGACCTTTGTGGTCGACCAGCTCCTGCAGCGTATTGTGTATGGACTGGGCATGACGCAAAGATCTGCGAATTACCACACCTATTGCAAAAACATGGATGTCGGCCGCAGTCCGAGGTTCGCTTGGGGCCTTTGGCCTGCTTGCAGACCTACAATAGGGTGGGGGGCCGCCGAGCCCAGAGGGCTCGAAACTTGATAAAGGAAGGTTGCGCTAAGCTCTCAAAAAGAAAAAAAACTGCAGAGTGCAGAGCTCACTCTCGGACAAAGATTAAGCATCTTACTACCTATTGAAACGCTTTATAAGACTAAGCAAACATACGAAAACTGTAACGATTTACACTTGTGAAGCAGGTATCAAGAGATTAAGGCAGTATCATCCCCTGGGTCAAGTTCGCGTTTGGTGAGAAAAAGGGGGCGTTCCTTCGATCTTGGCTTGTCACAAGCATATATAGAGACTTCCCTTAGTAATGCAAGGAATCGGTCCAAAAGTGGTAACCCGAACTTGGTTAATTTGTGTGAAGTATTTTTGTACGCGATAAAATTGAGTGGTTATGGAGAAGCCTCTTAGTTATTGAAAAAAAACGGATCCCTAAACAAGAGTCAAAACTGTGCGACCAATTGAGGATAAGAAATCTCTTTGGATTTTCTATATGGAATATGGAGTTCAAATGCAGGTTATGATTAGTTCTTTATACTTTTGACCAATGGTGCTATGGAAGTTACTATCTAGATTTTTTTTTGGTTTTTTTAAGTACCTGTACATGGAGGATATTTTTCCTCTCTTGCATATGTGTGTTACGTGCCACGGAAGTTATGGTTTGTTCTTCCAGAATTTTTACTGAGCAAATGGCCTATTTGTTCTCATATTACAGGTACGTTATATGGAAGTGATAATTTGTTCTTTTTGTTCTTCCCGTACAGTATATGTAGTCGCTAATTGATGACAGCATGTGTAGTCGCTAATTGATGGGTGCAAAGGTATAGACTGTGCAGTTATTTTTATACGTTTATATATGTGGAAAACTTATTTTACTTTGCATTTTTGAAGTATACATATTGCAAAACTTGTTCTTAGGTTATTTCTATCCTACTCTGGTCCTCCTTCAGCGTTCCTCTTCCTTCTCGGTTTGTTTCATTCCGCCTTCACTGACCGTGCTTTGGCTCCTTATCTTGCCTGACATACTACATGTTTCTTTTCTTTCTCGTTCTTTGTTATTTTTCTTCATTGATTTATATGTATTTTGGACTGTTCCTGTCGTGGGAGTCGTAACTCAGACGTCGAAATTGTGGTTGTGGAAAATGAAATTGAAAGTAAGATGAAGAATTTTCGAAAGATTGTCTCATAAGTAAAACTAGGTCAAGAGAATGAAGAAAATAGCCCTTGATAAAACGCTATTCAACAGCAGAAATGACCCCCCTCGTTGAAGATGAGATGGGCCATAGGGCTAGGCAAGTCTAGGTTCGCACATCCTATGTTACGGGGAGCAGCGTACCCAGGAGGACTCGGTTGGTTCCTCTAGCCAAAAGTGCCCACTTTGCTTCCTTCCATTTTCATACTCCTACTTGCTCTTTCCTGATTTGCTGTTCCCATGCGCGTTGATCCTGTGAGGGAACACCTTCGTGCATGGGTTCCCCATATTTCTATCGTCATAGTTACTATATGCCCCTTGCTTCTCCCTCAGTTAGATCGCCGTTGTCGTGGAAACGGAGGCTTAAACTATTCAGTATAATAATTCTTGGTTGTGGAGACAGAGGCTTATGCTATTCACTAGATATAATGGAGAGCAGAAGCAAGGGAAACAATTATAAATTCAGAAACTCAAGAATAAGTGAATGGGCCTTTATTTATGATGACCTCCGTGCGTCTTCCAATGCAAGATTCAATGATCAGCACCAATTTTGCACCATTCCTCTTAAAGTTTTCTTCACAAATCTTCTGTGATGCCTAGGTTTCGGGCCATAGAGCTTTACAGTCTCATTGGGGTTCAGGTCGGGACATTGAGTCGGCCAATCTAAAAGCTCCATTTTTTTTGTTTAGGTGCGTTCTCCTGCAAGAATATTGGAATACGTGCTCGGTCTTGTCGGTTTTTGTATACCGCAGCGTTGACACGCGTATTTAGGCACGCGAGAAGTGTAATGTAGGGTCATAGTACCATGTCGGGTCATAGTACCATGTAGGGTCATAGTACCATGTCCGGTCATAGTACCACGTCGGATCATAGTACCATGTAGAGTCATAGTACCATGTAAGGTCATAGTACCATGTAGGGTCATAGTACCATGCCGGGTCATAGGACCATGTCGGATCATAGTACCATGTAGAGTCATAGTACCATGTTGAGTCATAGTACCATGTTGAGTCATAGTACCATGTAGGGTCATAGTACCATGTC
>LQNS02277812.1:9322906-9333720 GCA_001587735.2 Parhyale hawaiensis
CCCTGGCCTACTCACTAACCTGCCCTGGCCTACTCACTAACCTGCCCTGGCCTACTCACTAACCTGCCCTGGCCTACTCACTAACCTGCTCTGGCCTACTCACTAACCTGCCCTGGCCTACTCACTAACCTGCCCTGGCCTACTCACTAATCTGCCCTGGCCTACTCACTAACCTGCCCTGGCCTACTCACTAACCTGCCTTGGCCTACGGACTTGATTCGTTGCTCACTTTATCATTCAAGTGCTCCCTCAAATGCATGAAACTCGTGTGTGGCTGCGTCGAAATAGCCCGTGACGCAATCGTCATTACCTTCTGTCGGGTTGTGATTGCGACATAATCTGTAAAGGCGATGACGCACGCTAGTCAGAAGAAAGAGTTTCCTCAGCTACTTTTCCGAATGTTTTGTTGAACTCTCGCATATTTATTTATTTATTTATTGAACATTTATTTCTCCACAGGCGGGAGGTATTCTTAGATTATTATATTACAGCTTACATTAAAAATAGTGTGTACATTAATTTGTTGGAAATATTACAGCTATATATTCACAACCTCATCGACATGGCTCAGTGCCATCACATACCAAACGAGTTAACTGGACTGGCTCCGCAATAGAGCTACCTAAGAATCACCCTCGCGCGAGAAGCAAAAATCATACACAGCTTGGAGGTTACCGAGAAAAGTTGTACAAAAATCTTTGCAGTCTAATCTGCAGGTTCCGTTAGTTACCTTTCACACATCGCATTTTGCCAGGATGATTTGTAACTCGAACTTCTTGGCGAGTTCGTGCCACTGAAATGGGTTCGACAACGCATTCCGATGCAATAATGACGATTCTCGTTCTTCTGACTTACGTCTGTACAGGTTCTAAGCTGCTTGGTTGCCGGAATAGTTACGGTAACCCTAGAATTGTGGTTACAACACGTCTCTGTGGTTGTGAAAGTGATTACAATTGAAACACGCCTCTGGGGTTATGATTAAAATTACAACACGCCTCTGAGTTTGTGATTACAGATACAACACACCTGTAGGGTCGTGGTTACAGTTGCAACAAGCCTCTGTGGTTGTAATTACTATTACAACACGTCTTTTGGGTCGTGATTACAATTACTACACGTCTCTGTGGTTGACGATTACAACGCACCTCTGCTATTTCCAGACCGTGAGGACCAAGGCGGGCCAGCCCCTGGAGTGCGAGGTGTGCCTCGACCGCGTCAACTTCACCACCAGGAAGCCCCTGATCCTCCCCTGCGGGCACACCTTCTGCGAGGCCTGCGTAGTAGAAATGTACGACTCCTGCCGCAGCCCCTGCCGTCCCCTGTGCCCGAGGTGCCAGAAGACCATCGGCGTGGACTTCTGCTACCTTCCGGTCAACATCATGGTCCTCCCCACCGTCCCAAGTGTTGAGAGAGTTACCTTTGCTGGCCGCGAGGTGAGTTATTATTAATTTTTTTTCTAGCAAGACGTAGCTTTGTATCCCATTACAATGGACCTCCTCCACCGCAGATAGACATTGGGCGGCACATTCGAGTGGGTGTCGAAATTAACCACCAGTGCTTGATTTGTCCTGAATTTCTCACAATAGTTTTGGCTTTGCCGAACTGAATCTTTTGAAAATGTTAGAACTTAGAAGCAAGTTCTAGCAACGTACATATTGATACTTGAACAGGCTGCAAATGCCATTTTGCGAACCAAGATTAAGTTTTTTTTCAAGTCTCAAGAGCAACCCATTAAGGGCCAGTATCTAAAACTCAACTCATCAGGTCGAAGCCAGCGCACCTATATCAAGTTTAGACCAAATCATGCCTCCGGTGCCCGATCGAACGTGCCCCTATCTGATAGAGCACAGATTGATGTATACTGCTCCCGATACAGCAGTGCTTCCGCCTACGCCACAGCAGTTTGTAACGGCCAGTGTATACACGTCAGTCTTTTGAATGCGTTCACTCGTTCCGCTCGTCCGACTGCGTTGTAGCGTCGTTGTCAACTTGACTTAGTGTACCCCACAAAGTTATCTAAGTGCTAATCGTTCACTCAGTCTCTTCGCCAAGCGTCACTTGGCAAGTTACGGATATCTCTTCAAATTCTAGTGGAATGAAACTCAAAAAACGGTGCCTTTTTGTACTGTTTCGATGGCGCAGTAACTCATTCGGATGGGCGGGTGAGTGGGTAAACACGTTGAAAAGACTAACGGCTAGACCGGCCATAATATTTAGCGTCATATTGCTTGGCTCGTCTCTCAGCTTTATCTTACGACTTTATCTTCCGCTTGTGAGGTCATAAAATGATCGTACAAAATTTATTACTTGTTTTGCCGAAACCCATTTTCCCGCACTGCTTCGCGGTTCTGCTATGAAGAATACATTTGTCTTTTTTATATCATTCATTTCTTCAACTTGGGATCGTCGGCTAAGGCTATATTAAAGCTATGTTGTGGGAAGGCGGCATAATTCATGGAGCCATCCTAGATTTGGAAAGCAACGGGCGCTTTGTCGTAGAGCAACGAAATTCTAATTTGTAATAGTGAAATGCTGAAATAGAAATATTTGTCGGGCGTGCGACGATGGGCTTGTCTCTGCTTTAAGAATTCCGCTATATCGTCACATGCAACTTAGTTCATGCGCGTTGCCTGCATGGTTGTCATTCGTGAGTGACATTGTTGCATGAAGTAAGTTGTACTGGTATTAAGCGCAGTGAATACATCGAATCGATATGATAAACGCCGTGGTGTGCTTCGATGTTTATTGGTAGGTTTGCATATTTGTATGTTTCGTGTCATGCTTTTACCGAAATAAGCGAAAAATAGGCCAGGTTGCAGATTTTATAATCATGTTGCGCTTCGGTTGAAATCGATAAGCCAAAATTATCCCAGGTGGTAGAGATGACCACAGTTGGAATTCTTATCCTTATACACTTCTTGCTGAGCAAACGTTGAAATCCAAACAATGTAGATATTTTCCAGCGTTTCTATCCCCTGGTTTAGAGTCTGATTTTTGTTACTTTCTCTTTACATCGAAATTATATTTGCTCTCAGTTCACGGAATACAAATTTATTCGATGATCAACGAAGCACCGGAGAAGCACTTAACACGATGCAGTAGTGATACAACTACTTTATGCAGCTTTCTTTTTTTCTCTGACTCAGCAGTTTTCGTTTGAGGGCAAAAATTTCGATGTACCGTACTTAGGTTTTACCATGGCGTATGTAGGATACGCGGCAATGAATGAAGAGGATCATCTCAAATGCCTCGCTGCCATTTTTGATAACGCAGACACTTTAGTGATATAATAGTTCTACTACTAAATAAGGCACCAGCTGCCCTATCTTACAACAACAGCAACTATTTTTACTCGATACTGAGCGTTCTGTGCCGTGATGAATATTATTCCGCGATCAAAAATTTATTGTTCCTCCTGTAGCTTGGGATGGAATTGTGTGTCTCTCGAGTTAACATATTTCACCCTAAAATCGAAAATGAAAGGCAAATATCTGAGACTGCAATTGCGATTTGCGAGCACGTAATTAGTTGAACTTCAGTAAGTATGGTAGTCTCAGAACACCGAATTATATTCTACAACCGCTTATTTTTCTTAACATATTTGGATAAATTACGCGCTTGCGATCGAAGTTTTAGATTTTTGCCTTTCAATTTTTTGTTACAACGTTGAAATTGCTGACATCATAAACAAGATTCCATCTCGAGCCACAGGAACGCCAAATTTTCGATCGATCTACAACACCCCCCCCCCACACCGCGCTCCTTTTTCCTGCTATTCCGATATAATAGCGATGGAATATACTGTATGTTTCACTTCAGATCAACCGATTTCAGTACAGGTTTTATCCACAAGGAGGATAACGATAAAGTAAATTTCCTGTCACGGTCTCTGTCAAATTCTATACTAACCTGAGATACCTTGCCTTGAGGATTGAGAAGCCCCCCCCCCCCCANAATGATACCCCCCCCCCCCGCCATAATGAATGAAGGCCCCCCTCATTCCCGTGATATTTACCTCCACCAGAGAGGTAATGTTTTTGTCGTTTTTGTCTGTTATTCTGTCTATTGTTTTGTTTGTCACCAAGATTACTCAAAATGTTATGGGCGGATCTTTCCGAAATTTACAGATATTGTTAGGCATGTTAACATATATCAGATGTTTACTTTTGGTAACGATCCGTGCATCTGTTTGTTTGTTTGTCTGTTTCTTCTTTCATAGTGCATACTGAAAGATAATTATGGATGGATTTACATGAAATTTACATGAGTTGTTAGGTATATTACGAAGAGTAACTGACCAAATTTTTGCGATGATCTGTTTGTTCGTTTTTTTGTTTGTTTGTCGCTGTGTTGGATTTAATGCTTTTTAGCACAATACCTAACTCAAGAAGTTATGAATGGATTTTGATGAAATTTACAGGAATTCATAGCATTGGTTAAAGATATAAATGATTAAGTTTTGACGATGATCGGTTGGTCTGTTTGTGTTCGACTAAGGCTCGGCAGAATGTTTCTTAGCAACATATATGAAAAAATTATGAACGTATCGATCGTCAAGAAAATTACAGAAACTGTTTATAGTGTCATAAGGCATAAATGATTAGGTTTTGGTGCTGACCCGAAGAAAATCTTGGTTTCAAAACCAATTTGCATTTTTCCTTACCGTTGCCTTGCTTGGCGGAGGTATGCGTTCTCAGAGTGCTCTAGCTCTACCATCTAACTAATGCACATGTATATATCCTCTTACAACGTGAAGCCCCGCCGTATTTTACTTCAGCCTCCTCCTCGATACTGAACCAAACCCCACCCCCATCAGCCTGCAATGTTGCTATCATATAACCAATATACATGTATCCCAGAGCAACGTAAAGCCCCTCCGTATTTCAAATTTTTTTGGTGAAATGTCGGCAGATGAGCTAAACAATACCTTCAGATATGGAATAAATGCAACCAAATATTTATTTTGCCTGGATATGCACCCAATTTACGGCCTCATTTTAAATCTAACGTGTTTTACGCCAATAAATTACTTTTTTATAGCTTCCTAGGTCTGAATTCATAATAACTTACAGCTGTGGTGGGGATGTACAGTATAACGGTTCTAGAAAATATTGCTAGCAGTTAGTAGAGAAATTTTGTGGTTGGCTAATTTCCAAAGTCCCTAAATTTAGCGACTTTGTCCCTAAATTGACGACCCTGTTTATGAAATATGCGAACAATTACTTCAAGAAACTTATTCATTGGACTATCGTATGAATCCGCCTTTATATTAGGGTTCGTTCGGCTGGTCCATTTCCACCTATAGTTACTATACTTCTGCTTGTCCCTCCTCTACATTAGTTAATTAGCCTACTTAGGACGACCGTGACGCTTTCATCAGTATTAGATAGAGAGAAATTAGGGTTGGTTTGAGGTATCCTTGATACGACCTGGTAATGAATCAAAAGAAGGAGTCTAGTTCAAATTTAAGCTGCTACTGCTGGTAGGTCTTTGGTAAAAGATTCATTGCCTGACTTGGAAAATTTTTCCACACTTCATATATATAGATGATACGCGCCCGGAGGCATCATAATTGAGGACTAATGTTTTTTATTCTGTAAATCTCTTACAGGTTCCTTTAGTATTAGATAGGAGAAATATTCGGTTGATATATACTGTACTTGTTTAAAATATCACTGAAGAACATTGCTTTTGTTCTGCGGAATTCCCACTGGTTCCTACTAAAGTCGAGATTATTTGTGCCATTCGGGTGTATCGACTCAAGGATCTGCCGGGCTCTGTTGTCCGACCCTCCTCATCGAACAGCAGATGGACGTTAATAGTGTAATCAATTAATTTCTTCGCTCTGAGTCCCCCATGCGGCGTTGCTGTGCTCGTTACTCGGTACAGAAACGCTGATCTGTCAAACTTTTAATTCCCTTTAAATCAAATAAAACTGTCCGAACTTTTACTAGCTAGCGACACTTCCTTGAGGTGTAGCCACACGACGGCCCGCATGTTTCATCAAGAGGGTTGCTAGTCGCTAGATTTAAGAACTTGGGAGCTTAGCCAAGGCTACCTTGAGAAGAGTGTTCTCTAGGTAGCTGCAAAATGTCTCACCTAGCGTGGGGAAACATTTTGCCCTGTGTTTCCCCAGTGTAGGCGTAAATTATTAGGAATTCAAACTTGGAACGCTACAAAGCTAACTTATTTCTATTAAACACTTTGGATCCACGATTATTCCTCATATCGTTTGGAAATACAGTACAGGCATAAATAGATGGCGTATTTGACGGCATAGTTTTCATTTCTGATGGTATGTTTTAACTCGTCTGGCGACATTTCGCCTGTAAAATTTGTATGTGAAGTCGCCTTTTAGTTGACAATACCTACGGTTTTTGTGGCAGATTTAGCGTAGAATGTCAGAAACGTTAGGATTGGACGAACTGACGAAGTATGTTAGGGTTATGCGGAGTAAATGAAAGGTTAAAGCAATGCTTGCAAACTAGTATCAGTTAGGAGACCGAAGAATAAGTTCAGGCAACAGCTATTAGCGTAGCAACTACGGTCCCTTAGTCTTAGTGTATGTGTTGTTTTCCAGGGCATGGCCTTCATCCACCCCTACACAGGCCACCATCAGCTGTACCCCATCCAAAGACAGCCTTCCGTGACCACGTCCACCACGGCCAGTGGCTGCAGGGATGCAGTCTGGAGAACTAAACTCAACCCCGACGAAATTGTTTTTATAACAAAGATGCCCTACTCTGAATATATAAGGCATCGCGAGCAGTCTGCAGCTCAGAAGTAGAAGCGACGACCAATAGATTTTTTCTCAAGGCTGTGTGGATTGTTTTTTATTACTAGAAGTGCTTTTAATAAAAATTAGTTTCTACGTATAGTTTTATTTACTTTTACCGTGCGTGCATCTATGGGTTACTTTCCACGCCATCGTTAAGTTTTAATATAAATACCTATTATATCATAACTGCTTATCACTAATTCGTTGTTTCGATAAAATAATTTAAGAAATATAACTCCATTTATATTATTTACCAAAAGTTTATGACGACGTTATCCTTTGTTTTGGCCAGCGAGCAAAGAGCGATAAGCCGTCTTCTTCCTGGTTCCGACCCACAAAAAATAAAAGTAGTCTCTCTCTAAAGCAATAAAGAAAATAAGTGTCATAAAAAATATTTACAGGGGAGACTTGCATGACTCGAGTAAAAGTGGCAGGCTCTATCCGTGTCCACAGATCCGTTAGCTTCAATATACTAAAGCAATTTAGCATTTTATATGTAACGATTTGGTTCGTTATTGGAGATAAGGGGGACTTCATATGTTCGATTTGCCCGAACAAGACTTTAAACAGTTTCAAATCGCTGAGTTGCTTCATGGAAATTTTACCAGTTAATACCATTGAATCAAGTGAATATATATATATATATTTTTTTTTTTTTAAATTGAAGAAACAAAGTAAGTAACGGTCGACATGGAGAGTTTATTCGTATACATCGGGTCTTTGAAATAAATGAGGTGGAATCTAGTATCGCAAACTTTTTAATTGACCCGAAGAAGTTCGAAGTCACGCTGCCTTAAACGTGTTCATAATAATTCCTACTTTTAATTCACTTCAACAGCTCTGTCAACCCATAATTATTTTATAAGTGTAGCACCGTAGCGACGCCAGGAAATTTCTATTGGGAAGGCCGAGGGGAGCTGTATTACAATGTGAAAGGGCTTCGTAATAAATGCATGTATATTGGTTACGTGGCAGCAAAATTGAGGGATGCGAAAGGCTTGGTTCAATAGGTTGGCTAAAGCCTCCCTATGCCATCTTCGGCGCGGCCTCTGCTCATAATATTATCCATTCTCTCTACTGTTCCCCTTGTAATATTCGGCAAGATGTAACTTCCAACATTTGTGAAATATTCCATATTTCATTGTCGAGTTTCAGAACGATGCCATGTTTGTTCAATTGGCCAAACGTGCTCATGAAAGTTTTAACTTTAAGTTTGTCTGATTCGTAGTAAAAAAATTGTTGTTCTAGGCTATTATGAGCATATTTTAGCAAGGAGTTATTTGCTCTAAAAGTTAACAGTGAAATCAGTTGATAAATGTAAGAATGCGCAAAGGATAATTTATCTTGTACAGAAGCTATAAAGCGGAAAATAGACAGAACGATAGCTTTATTTTTTATTTATTATTATTTATTCGTTTGGGGGGTGGGCTCACGTCCCTTCTGTATGAAGAAGCGCCGCAGGCAGTGGGTAGGCTAAACTGACACCGAACACATTAACCTTTCTGCAACATAACAGAAACCTATTCAAACACTTCAATATATTGCTTCTCTAACCTTCTCTTTACGAGGAACAGAGTTGGAGCAAAAGAAAGTTGAAATGGGAAAGCAAAACAACGCTGGTATAGGACCATACTTTATCGGCCTTTGCGGCGGTGGTTTTGGAGGTCTTCGGTAGTAATCGGTACAGTTCTCGTGAACATCACCTATTCTAAACTTTCTTAACCTAGCCTATTAAAGTTCTTGAACCTCCCTCTTCTAACACTATTCTAACTAAACATGCATCGCCTAACCATGACATACATAACCTTGCATATACATACTGTACTTATTAGTCTGTAATAGTCAATTTGTCATCGCCAGAATCGTCGCAAAAAAGGTCGCCGTTGTCAAGTTGCGTTGCTACGGGAAGCAGTTTGTTTGGTAATTTTCATTAGCATTTAAATATTGACACCACATAAATTAAATTTGATTGATACAGTAACGCAACGACAGATGTTCACTGAGAATCATGCTGGGAACGATGTAAAGAGATTTTCATTTTGAAAATATCCGACGTGCTCGATACAAAATTAACGGAAGATAACGTGAATCTTGCCAGTTTCTAACATGCGCTCGCGCTGTTGTGTTGTAGGTGTTAGGCTCTCGTAAAATTTACTCTGTAAGTATTGTGTGGGCTGATTTTTTTATTAGAAATATTTGTCGCTACGGTTCCTGCTTACTTTGATACAGTTTTCATTGGATGATTGAATGATTCTGATTCAATATTGTTGCAAATTCCTCCATGTTCTTGTCATCAATAGCAGCTCTCGGTAACTTGCCATGCTTCGCGCTTCTGGCTGCTGCCTTCGGAGCACGATTCAGCTTGCAGAGCGTGACCGTGATAAGATATTCGAAACTAAAAATGTTTCGAGTCGAGCATTACAGCTATGTGGATTGTTTATGTATATATTTATGGAAACTACGATTAGTTTGGCAGCTTGTGCATCAATTTTTACTGTTATTGGCGTCGCTTGTTGATCGATGTTTGCCATACGAAGTCGCTGCCTTCGTATATTCCTTGATCATCATTCTGCCGCGGTAGTTTGCAATTTGAACGTGATTATTTGACTCATTTTAAATAGACTGCAATAAAAATGTAACAAGCTGAGACTATTAAGCAACTGCCCAATGCATCACCAACAATTTAGCATTATCATTGTGCTCCCAATCTCTAGTTAAATATGGTTGAGCATGCCTGACAACTTGAGATGTTAAGCATTTATGTCACACTCTGAAATCAGGATTAACTAGCATTAGCACAGGGAATGCTGTTCATCTATCTGTCTACTAGTGTCTAGTACTCTGCTAATCAAAGCTAAATGCATTGGTAAGACCAAGATATTTCTACTGACATTGCCATAATCAGCCTAATTTTGAGCAAACCAATGCCTTTATGTTGAGAAAATGCACAACTATGATCTTCATACAGGCATAGAAGTGAAAGAAACATAGAACATATAGAGCTCTTGATACCAGTATACTCTAGCTACACTCCGCATTTCCAAGGGCGGCAAACTTCTTGCCAAGATCTTGGCGACAAGTGCCACTCTATGAAATGAGGTTCCACAGGTCGCGCTGCTCATAGGCAGTTAGGCACCCACCCGTATTTCCGAGGGCGGCAAACTTGTCGCCAAGATCTGGGCGACAAGTGCCACGCTATGAAATGAGGTACTTAGTGACTTAGGGATTATGTTCATAAGTCAAGTGAGTAAGCTGAGCTTGGCTCTGCACAAAGATCTGAAAGAACAGTCAGAGTGTGCAACCTAGGGAAAATGCAATACTTCTCCAGGATCTGGAGGTTACAAAAATATTATCAAAGCACTTTAATTCTTTGCTCATACTCCACAGACAACAGTCTAGTCTGCAACCATGGTTTGGCTTTTGAAAATTTTTGTCTTATCCTAGAAATTGGAGCTGTATCATTTGGCTCCACATTAACTCTTGCCTGTTTATAAAGAAGGCTAACTAGCTACCTAGGTACTGTAAGTATGGCAAATGGCTATTCCATTTCTCAGGCTAGCCTTACTTCTTTTCCAGCTCTTCATGTTTCTAAAGATTTAGCTGCCAGTATTTTCTATTGTGTTTTCAGATATTCATAACTTTTTATTTTGTGCAGATTGTACAATCAAGTAAACTTTTGGAACTTGGATACTTTCCTAACCTCCCCGTCACACACACAGCCATGGATCTCTTGGACTCCATCATGAGCAAGATGGCTAAGCCACCATCCATTGATGATAAACAGAAGAAACTCATGAGAGGTAAGGATGCATTCTAATGGACTAAATCAAAGCAGTACTTATGATAATAATATAAAAACCACTATGTAGCCAACTTGTTGATTTCATATCTAGGCTAGCTAGGGTCGACTGGGGCAAATCGTGCGCGTCGGAAACCCGGGGCAAATCGTGCGCACCCCCCTCCCCCCCGTAAACGAAGTGTCAGAGAGGAATGACAAAAATACAGAAAGAAAGCCCCATCCTTCTAGTATTAACCC
>LQNS02277812.1:9346685-9356725 GCA_001587735.2 Parhyale hawaiensis
TGTGACTGAAAATTTAGATTTGAATGATATTTGTTTATAAATGGCCTCCCGGAGTCGGAGTCGGACTAAAAATTCCGACTCCGACTCCTAGAGCAAGTGAGATTCCGACTCCGACTCCCTCTCAAATCCTCCGACTCCGCAACCCTGTCAAAGACAAGACATAGTGAAACCTTACGAAAGAATGAACGGCGAAGCTGATATGTATAGGCCTATACATTGAGCAACTCGAAATCGTTACCCGTTCCCTTTCACTTGGACCAGAATTCTGGCTACGAATTTGGCTTAATAGCATCTTTGACGACATGTATGTGTCGACACCGAGGGTTGTATTCCCACTGTCCATATCACTTAATTTGCTACAACGAGTGATTTTCAAGTGCGTCTCTGGTCATATGCTGCTTGATAGCTACGTGGTCAAACAAAGTGTTATAATAATAATAGCTACGGGGTCTGCTTCTTTGGCTGGGGTGAAAGCAAAGTAGACGTAGCACTATGTCTGTATTTCCTAGACGTCTTGTGAAGAGCTTACTTCACCATGATTAGATCACACTATTTTGAGTCGTTACGTCCTCTTCGTGTAGTTCGGCAGAGCTATGAAGAGTCGGTGTTAAATTTCGCCGAAAGTCGTATTTGAATTTCGTTTAAGCTGCTTTACACGGACCGTGTGAATACATCACGCGCACCTTGTAGTCATACAGTACAGAAATTAGAAACATTCGTTAGGCTGCATCCGCCAGGGAAGTTATGTTTTGGCCAAGGATTGTCTGTGCTTTATCTGTCTTTTTTGGAAAATAACTCGGAAAGTTAAAGCCGAGTTTTTTTTGGAAAATTGCAAGAACTGTTGAGAATGCAACGAGGACCCATTGACTAAAAATGTTGGTGATGATCCGTCCGTCCAGTTTTGTGTCTGTCGACCATTTTTCTTAGCACTGCGTTGCTTGAGGGAAATAGGTATGCGCTTTCAGAGTTCTGCCCTAGTTTTCAATGTATATCCTGACTGTTATTTCTTTTTCAGTTCGGAGCGAGTTAAAGAAAGACAAGCGAACCATCGAAGAAACCCTCGCTGATATTCGAGCTAAGAAACAGAGACGTGACCCTTTCACTGACAACATCGCCACCTCGAGTGGCAACACCGCTGCCCTGGACCCTCACGCCCCGCCCCAAACCTCGTATGCCCCGCCCCACACTGCGCATGCCCCGCCTCCCAGCTATCACGCTCCGCCCCACAACTCTGATGACGCATCCGCCAACAGACAAAATTTATCTCAAAAATAACCTCATTAGCTACCTCCAATGTCGCTGTGTGCGTTTGTTTGTGTGTACAAAGCGCCTTCTATTTATTATCGCTGCTCACGTTTTAAAAACGGAGGCTAAGACGGCAGAGTCGGCTAACTACCGTAAATTTGTTAGCATGTTAGCTCAGTCTGCAGTTTTGCTCTCCAATACTGAATCTACGATGCATTAAGTGTTAGTTGCGTCTGAGTCCTCTTTAATTGTTAGATTAGCTTATTGAAACGCCTACCTTTGCATTGGGGCATTTTATGTGTTGACGCTGCGATGCAACAAGTAATAATAATATGACTGTAGGCTATCTCCTAATGTAATCTGCTCTTCCCCTTCTCCAGCTGGTTTCCTTGTGTGGTGTCTCTTCGTGCATGGGATTCCCATTCTGCTCGATATACTTCGCGTCGTTTACTTTTCATTGCTGTTGAAACTCCGAGCCAATGACCTTGAAGGTTTAGCGTTACTTGCGTAATGGAGAATAAGAAAAATCGTTTAGGTTAGTTAGGTTCACCCATTCTATGTTAAAGGGAGCGGTGACCCGAGGGGGCTCGTGATGGTTACCGTAGCCGTTAGCTAGGCCTTCGGAACGTCTGTGTTTCGTGCCCTCTTTCCTTCCTTCCCTATTTCATACTCCTACTGATCTTACTTTCTTCCTCTTCTCTGCCGACTTGCTCTTCCCATGCGTGTTGATTGATCTTTGTGCATGGGCTCCCCATTTCTGTCGACATACTACATTTCCCTCCCATTTCCTTTTTGAATCACCCTAGTTGTATCTAGGGAAGCTTGAACTACTTATATACCGTAGTAATATTATTAAAATGGAATGACCTTGAGGGTTAACCGTTACTGCATAATGGTGAATATGAAATATACGTTGAGTGCGGCCTCGCCCTATGTTATGGGGAGCAGTGCCTCCAGAGGAACCCTGTAGCTTACCTTAGCCTTTGAGACGTTTGTCTTTCGTGCCCACTTTGTTTCCTTCGCTCCTACTCGTCACTCTACGCTCTGTTCATCCTCTTCTTGCCAGACTTTTATCTAATGCGCGTTGATTCTGTTTGGGAACACTCGTACATGGGTTCCCAGTTTCTGTCGACATACTATATGTCACTTGCTTCTTCTTCTGTGAGATCGCCTTTGTTGAGAAAATTCAAGACTTTAACTATTTAAGCACTGTACTAATACTATTAATAATGATAAAACTCTCGCGTGACCGAAATAAAACCGCACGAGACGTCAAACTCAGTCTCGCTTCCGCAAGATCCTCCCCACTGGTAGAGGGTCGGCTCCCGTGATTTCATGTGACGTCATGCTTAGCTTTCTTTTGGTCACGTAAGAGCACGTTTTTACTTTTCATTCACGTAGAATTGTGCTGGTTTGTACTTAATTATATTAAAATGCAGCGTGTGTGTGATGCATCGAATTAATTTGTACGATTGCGCAGTGGCGTGTGACGTACGAACGCACCAACGTAATTTTCTCAAACGTGGCCTCTGATTGTCTTCTGCGTTGCCTCTGCCCTCCAGGACGATAGTCTGACGAGCCCCGTCCTTATCAATGCAGATGCACGCTAACAAGGCTCCGGCACGCATGGGACTCTACCACTACGATGAATATTTAATAGCCTACATAGTGCCGTCAGTGGTATATCCTGAGGGGCCTTTTCCCTGGACGTCACTCATCCAGAGGCTGTCCCGAGTGCGTTCTCCGCCGGAGATATAATTGGCCGCAGTTGGTAAGGTTAGGTAGGTAGGGTTATTCTATTCTCCTCCTGCTCTGTGCCTTTTTTCCTGCCAGTACTTGGTCGATTGAAAGAAATTATCTGTCATTGAGCTCTGGGCCGCCCGTGTTGTAGGCTCGCGGCCTCACTCACTGCTTGCATTACACTTTATTGTGGGGCGCTTCCGCGTTTATTTTGATATAGAATAATTGTCCAAGTGCTGAACTAACCCTAATTCCGAACATAGAGCTAGCCATTATTTGATATGTTTATTATTACACTAACTTATCAAATAATAGGACCTTTCCCTGCCACAATATGTTTAGACGTCAGGCACCCAAGGGTCTCGAGTGCCTACTCCGCAGGGGATGTAGCATCTGGCCGCAGTTCCTGCTAAGAAGGTTAGTTTTGTTCTCTATATTTCCCCTTCTGTTCCGCGAGGTGGGCCACCGAATGGTGGTAAGCGACCCATCCCATGGCACTCCTCTATCTGCTCCCGTGTGGGGGGCCACAGAAGGGACCCCCCGCACGAGTGTTCGCTTTCTTCTGTCTTCTTCTCATTTTCGTTTTCGGTCTCCTCTTCGCCGCGCGGCTGAGCGATTTCGTGTGGAGTTGGAGATGCTCGCGCCTTATTTCCTGCCAGACATGGTGCACCTGGCCGAGATTGTTCTAATAGAACTCGTTTGAGTTCGACTCAACTTCTAAACTATATCATACAAAGTTGGATCGCTGTTATATAGTCTTTGTATCTAATACGGCGGCAAAACCCACAATATAATAATATCAAATAATAGGATAATTATCCAAGTGCTGAACTAACCCTATTTCCGAACAAAGAGCTATTATTTGAATGTTTATTATTACGCAAAGTTATCAAATAATAGCTCCTTGTTCGGAAATCGGGTGAGTTCGGCAATTGGGTAATTCCCTATTATGTATCCTTTCCATTTCCTTTGAGAGATCGCCTAAGTTCTGGAACCGACGCTTGAACTACTCTATAAAAACGCGTGTGCGGTGGTAAACTGCAGCATATTATAACTTGTTGCTTTCACCATCATGAGATGGCGGCAGAAAACAATTACTGCTACAAAGTCCGCCACAACTTCTTTCTCTCTTCTTTTCGGTCTTGTCCTCAATATCTTTCCCTCGTATGTTTACTAGTTGAACTACTCGTCATACAGTAAAAAAATTAAAATAATCACCCTGGCGAGAAAGTACAATCTATAGTCAAACCGGCGTAAGCAGTCTTTTAGGGGCGGGGCTGAATTGAACACAGCAGTGCCAAATCTAATCTATAGACGAATGCACTTTGAGTATTCGAATATAAATATAATTCTATCGATTGTGACAGGTATACCAGGCGATTAAGTGAGGTTTGGCAAAGTTGCTATGCGTTCTTAGCCACGCCCATCGGACTTCTTACGCTGGTTTGACTATAATATCGATGCTGCCACTTAGAGGTACTTCAGACATCTTCACTTCTCGTTTAATTTAAAATAAGTTGACGAGGCATTTGGCCTCTCACTGTTCAGCAGACGAAGTTTATCCTATTTAAGGTCTAATGGTTTCCCGTGTACAGCAGTACAAATAGTCCACTACCTTCACGGTCTACATGTAATGTGTGAGGCAGCTGGTAGCGTTAAGGCGGGCTCATACGATAGTCAAATGAAAGTGTTGTCTCCGCTTTGAGTCCGAACTCGAGGTTGTGTCCGTGGCTGTTTGACAAACATGCACTGCTTTTCGAGTTTCAATTCACTGCAAATTTGAAAAAAATATCCAAAACTTTCCTAGTGACACTAAGCCAACTGACTTGTCGGATAATATTTTTGCAATTCTTTCACAAGCCGCCCATTTTTACTTGCTAACTAGCATCGTCGCGGACGCCCACAGCCCGCAGTAGGGCACCTCACGCCAAAAGTATAACCGACACTGAGGCGCGGTCCCCATTCAGGCCGGCCCTTTTCCTACCCCAACGTATTTGGGCCTCACGACCCCAAGGATAACTCGTGCCTTCTCCGCAGATGTTGCAGCTTGCTGCAGTTCCTGCTGACGAGGTTAGTGTTGTAAAGTTGGGGATGCTCTCAATACTTCCCCTTCTGTTTCGATAGGTGGGCTACCAATCGAGGTGGCAGACCTGTAAACCGCTAGACTTCTACCTTCTTGTATTTCGTTTCCTTCCCCTATGCGGCGTAGCTGAGCAAAAGCGTTCAGCCGTGCCCGCGGGTTGGAGATGCTCAACTTGCGCCTTTTTCCTGTCAGTAGCGCACTGACCACTCTGAGACCTACAGGCTGAAAAGCCGAGACAAAAATCATTGACAAGTTGAAACGCGCCCTAGTCGGCGCACGAGCCTGTGGTTAAACACAGGAATAGTTCGGCGCGATATAGGCAGTGTGCCACTGAAGCGCTAATAAAAACGTCTACTACTACTTGTTCAAAGTTTTGTTCACTTTATTAAAAAAATTGTTCACTTTATTAAATTAAATGACCACTTTATGATTGAAGAAATTGTTCATTTTATTATACAAATGCTCATTTTCGTTCAGAAACTTCCTACGCTTCTCTATTCAACCCCTCCTAACCCTCATTCAAACCCCTCCTCACCCTTGTTCGAACCTCTCCTCACACTCATTCGAACCCCTTCTCACCGTCATTCGAACCTCTTCTCACCGTCATTCGAACCCCTTCTCACCCTCATTCGAACCCCTCCTCACCCTCATTCGAACCCCTCCTCACCCTCATTCGAACCCCTCCTCACCCTCATTCGAACCCCTCCTCACCCTCATTCGAACCCCTCCTCACCCTCATTCGAACCCCTGCCCGATTCTGTCAGTTGACTTCATCTATGTTTATATGACTATCCATTTATGCTACTGGATCCATTTTATGCCGGTAGCACACTATAGAATCACACGCACCATTTGATGTGAGGATGTACAGCTCGCACATTGTTCATGCAGGCGACTTTAAACATGTATCGGAAGGACTTGCGAACTGCACATCCCCGCATCTTGTTGCACGTGTGTAACTTTGGTATTAGCCGTGAAGTCATGTTTCAGCTACTTCTATTTACGCGACGCGAGACCAGTTTGTATCGTAAATGGAATGTCCTGTTTGGGAACACCTTCGTGCATGGGTTCCCCGTTTCTGTATGCCCCTTATTTCTTGCCCTGTTACATCACCGTAGTTGTGGAGGCTTGAACTCTTCAATAATGATGATGATGTGAATGGAATGCAGGTTCACCTTCCATGTGGCGCATTGCGGGCCATCTTCATCCTTATGGTACAGGTGCCGAAGGGCGGGCTTGGGCCTCGCTATTTTGCCAGCTCTGCCAGTCGGAAGAGCAAACCATCTATGTACTTCCCAACAGCCCTCGCTCAGTCAGCCTGAGGGGAGGGGGGCCCTTGGCGTCTCCAGCTATACTTTTTCTCACCCTTCCTTCAACTATCCCCCCCCCCCTTCCAGAACATCCACCTGATGGGGACCATAGTTAGGAGTAAACACATCGTTTGAGGCTCAACTTGATGAAAAATTGATGGTAGATGCAACGCTGATTGATGACGAATGATCTTACGACCCCAGGGGCAACTCTGAGTGCCTTCTCCGCAGGAGATGTTGCATCTGGCCGCTGTTCCTGCTGACGAGGTTAGTTTTGTAAAATTAGGTAGGTTCTCTACTTTCCTCTTTCTGTTCCGTGAGGTGGGCTGTCGAACGAGATAGCCGACCTGGTACGCGGGACATCTCTAGTCTCTCTCGTGTGGAAGGACACAAAAGAGGCCGACCACTGAGTGTCTCCTACTATACTTTGCGCCTTGTTTCCCTGCCCGTAGTAGCGCACGTGACCACCACGCCTACCCAATATGCGGTATTTGAATACTGCACAAGTAGTTTCTCTGTTGAAACGCCTGAGTTGCGGCTACGGAGGTTAAACAATATATAATAATTATGATGGATACCTTTTGACCGGCAAGCGAGTCATTCGATCGCATCCCTTAGTACGTCCAGTTGCTAAGCTTAAGAACTGCTGCTTTGTAGCTATATTTCTCTGTATCTGACTTGTTTATCTTAAGTGTAGCTGGAACGTTTTACCACAGAGTTCACTCCATCTCATGATATTTTATTGCTTGGTTTGCTGCATCAGCTTGGAGGAACGATTTACTGCGGGTGGGGGTCGTTGCATCTGGCATGAGTTTTATCGATTATATGGCTGAAATTAGCCGGAAGAACCTGGGGTTCGCTCCATTTGATGAGGAGTTTACTGTTTTGTTTGCTGAGTCTGGCCAAGACTTTACGGCAAGGACAGCTACTTCCCATTCCGTAAGGTTCGAAAACAAAACAAAGCCAGTGGTCATGAACTTGTTTCTACACCCTAGCATACTTGTTCATTCGTTACGTACAGAACGGTAAGTGTTATATACAGTTGAAACAATTGTATGTCGTGTTGTTTTACTCAGAAGAATTTTGTTTTCTCTTCGTGTATTTAGGTTACTAGGTACTCTTGAGCTGGAAACAATCGCCTCAACTAATTTTTTTTACCGTGTATAAAGCGTATTAAAAATTAAAAAGATTTAGTGGGAGAGACTCACTTTTTAACCCTTTGCCTCCTGAAATTCAGATAATGTTTTTTTCACTTTTTTGTTAAATTTAGGAAAAATAGGTTAGTTAAACACATATTTGGGAAAAAATTTAGTTTTACTCGCAAAAAACAGTATTTTTTTTTGCATCGGCTACTAGATGCCGTCAGTGTCTTGGGTAATTTACATGATGCATAGCTTTTGTATAGGGAAAAATAGAGACTGGCATCTGATGATGCCGTCAGGAGGCAAAGGGTTAACGGCTGTAGTTTGACAGTGACTTATACTGTCGGAAGCACGGTGACACGAGGCGTTTGACGAGAAATTTCCATTCTTACTTTACTTGTTATTTGCTCCGTGAAGGTGGTTATGTTTTTGTCGAGTTTATCTGTTCCCGTGACAACTTAGAAAGTTATGGACGGATCCTCACGAAATTTTCAGGGATTGTTAAGAGCAGTTGATTCACTTCTGGTGAACATCCGTTTATTTGCCTGCCTCTTTCTTGGTAACTCAATTTAAAAATGTTATAGATGAATTTTCGTATTCCTACGAATTGTTAGCAATGTTACGAAGAAAAATTTTTTAGGCATTCATTTGTCTCCATGTATGTTACCAATGTTACCCACAAAGTTATTGATGGATTTCTATGAAATTTGCAGGAATTGTTATACTTTGTGTCAAAACTAACGGCAAAATTTGCTGACCGGATTGTGTTTGCTATGCAACTCTCCTATTGGTTAGCCAACGTGCAAATTTTCTCCCTAGGGATGAAAGTGCTTCCTTTAGCTCAACCAGGGGTTCCCCCTAAATTCGTTACACTCTTATCAGTATCATTTACTGCGCATCAGAAACTTATGTTTCACTTAACGCTTCCGTTGAGGCCGAGCGAAATAGTCTCACAATTTCTGATCTCCAAATGCAAGAGTTGAGTTACGGGCGTTTTCTCTCGTTTCCTTAGCCGAATTAATATTTTTACGAGCATTTCGTGACGCTAGGCAAGGGATGTAGTAAAACAATTGCAGTGGTCTTTTGATCTCTAATTTTCGTTGTGAAACTTGCGGTAGGAATATTATAATTACAACACCGGTGTTTGCTGGTCACTCACGCGTAGTAAGTGTGCGCTGCAACGTGAATGATATTCCTGCGAAGTCCGTACGGCGCTCGGGACTTTGATGTCGACGGGGCGGCTGCAGAGTCGAATGAGCAGGATCAGACTCCCACTGTGGTTGTCTTAACGCCTGAGTTTCCTTGAAGGAAGTAGTAAAAGGTAAGAGAAAATGGAAATCAGGTGGAGGGGCAGCACGCATGACACAGCGTAACCTGCTGTGTCGTCAACATATATCCAAGAAATGGAAAGAAACACCTCGTTGGCATCGTGAAAAACTGGAGGTCCTTTGTTTGGCCCGTTATGGGAAGGGTCGTATTCATTTTAGAGCTCCCGACCCAGGGACGCGACCAACTTATGAGCAAGTTCATATTTTTTTTACGGCGAATTGTCTCGGCGCAAGTACTTGCTGGCTGACCTGATTGTTCACAACCAAGGATCTCTTTTTGATATCGCAAGCGAATTAACAATGAGTGTGACACGTGTGGCTACTTGCATACCTCACTTTATAGTAAACCCTGATTACGACATAGCCTAGGGCACGCGGCACATTCAACTACTTCCGTACATACACTCAAAATAAACAACAGTTTCACAAAAGGTACATAGGCAGAACTGGTAATTATAATTCAAATGCGATTTGGAAGTGAATTTTACGGCATCTAATTCTCTTCAGGTATTGAACTGGTTAAGGTTATAAGTATTCATTAAGGATTGCTTGCTGCACTTCGATTATTGTTAACGAATTTTAGACATGTACAACATAGTCAACTGTAGCGAAGTGCTGAGATTTCTGTTAAGCAATAAACTGTACAGCGCCATGGGAGTTTCAATGACATTTTCTCTCTTGAAATTATTTGTCGTAGGACTATTCAAGGAAAAACCCGCTGAGCTTCTACCTTCTCCCGTGCGGAAGGAAACTGAAGGGGCCGTCCGCACGCGCGTTTCTTTCTTCTATCTTGCCCTGTGCTGCGTGGCTGAGAGAATTCCTTCGGCCAAGCAGTGCAGGGTTGGAAATGCTCTCGCCTCAAAATTTGAGACACAGAACTCACTTATGTGAGTTCGCCGTCACTCTCGACCTTCCGGCAGATATACAATGACAAAATACTTGACTTTCAGCGCGACACATATTAGAATCGCTGGGCTAGCAAACCGTGTCACAAATCTATAGTAGAACTAGTCTAGCGCTATTAGATATCCCCTCAGGGGGCATAGGATGGGCCATAGGGTTAGGTTAGTTAGGTTCGCTCGTCCTATGTTATGGGGAGTAGCGCCCCCAGGGGGTTTGTGTAGGTTACCTTAGCCATTAGCTAGGCCTTCGGGACGGCTGTCTTTCGTGCCCACTTTGCTTCCTTCCCATC
>LQNS02277812.1:9356743-9367556 GCA_001587735.2 Parhyale hawaiensis
CACCCTCGTGCATGGGTTCCACGTATCTATCGTCACACTATGTGTCCCTTGCTTCTTCCTCTGTTAGATCGCCGTTGCTGTGGAGACGGAGACTTAAACTACTCAATATAATAATAATAACTATTAGACATGCTGTACATGGTAAGTAC
Organism: Parhyale hawaiensis; assembly: GCA_001587735.2. Taxonomy (NCBI): domain Eukaryota; kingdom Metazoa; phylum Arthropoda; class Malacostraca; order Amphipoda; family Hyalidae; genus Parhyale; species Parhyale hawaiensis. Next base: position 9,356,893 of record LQNS02277812.1, read on the forward strand.
ACGTAGTAATGTGGGTTACTAGCGCCGCGGGCATCACGTTTACCTCGCGTCGAATTACCATTTATTACCTCGACTCTGTAGTCGGAAGGTCTCAGTTTATACGTAAAGTCAGACGCGTTCTGTTGGTCTCAAGTGGTCAGTGTGCTACGAACTAACGGGGAACTAGACGTAAAGCATCTCTAACGCTACATGGCCTGGCTGAACGAATTCGTTCAGCCACGCGGCGCCGGGCGCGAGACGGAAAATGAAATCAGAAGGAGAAACACTCGTGCGGAGGGTTTCTTCCGCGCCCCCCACACGGGAACAGATAGTCCAATGGGATGAGTCACTTACAAGAATTCTGTAGCCTTCCTCGCGGAACAGAAGAGGAAGTATAAAGAACCTATCTAAGTTGACAAAAACCAACCTCGCCAATAGGAACGGCGACCAGCTGCAACATCCCCTGCGGTAAAGACACTGGGGGTCTCTGGGCAAATGAAGCCATTACATTCTGACAGTGGATAGGCTAGTCAGAATAAACCGCGGAGTGCGAAGGTACCCAACCAGTATTGTATGGTGCACGAGATAGCTTCAGCTCGCCTAAATCTGCACTGATCTGTTCTAAAGAAGGAAAAAGGCAAGGATCATATCTATAGTATGTCAAGATAAACGTGGCACAAATCAAGGGAAGTCTTTCCATACAGGATGATGGGCATGGACACCAGCCGGGAACGAAGAGGAAATAACAGTAGGAGTATCAAATCGTATGTCTTTTGGCAAGAAAGACATACGTCCCGATGGGCTAGCTCATGGCCAAGGTAACCTTCACACTCCTTCGGGGGTTGCTGCTCCCCAAAACATAGGATGGGTGAGATTCATACTTCGGCGCCTCCTGAGGGAGGACTGCGACTTTCCCAGATAACCTCGCCCCTTCGGCGAAAACGAACTGCGCCTAAAACAAACTGAAGGCTTTCTTTCACTTCAAACAATAATAGAACACTAACAAAAACTCTTAACAAAAATTCAACAGGAACAAAAATACTCCACAACCTAAAGTACACAACAATAAAGGCCACTACTACTAGGTATTAGGTATTATAAGAAGATTTAAGCCTCCCTAAATAAGTACTAAGCTCTTCTAAGAGAGGAAAAGGAAGGGACATATAGTATGTCGACAGAAAAACGGGAACCCATGCACGAAGGTGTTCCCACACAGGATCAACGCGCATGGGAACAGCAAGTCGGGAAAGAAGAGGAAGAACAGACAACAATAAGATCAGTAGGAGTATGAAAGTGGAAGGAAGCAAAGTGGGCACGAATGACAGACGTCCCGAAGGCCCAGCTGGCCACTACTACTGCTACAGGGTCATTTGCACTAAATAAAAACAGCTGATTTTGAGCAAAATAAGTGCCGCGTACTGAGCACGTTATGGCTGAGCGTTAGAGTGCTGCATTGCATGCTCTAGTGCCCTTGCCAGGCAACTGAACTCTTGCGACGTATAGCTTGCTGCGTCAACATTTCTGGCACTCACAACTTACTGCGGGGGTACTGACTCTAACCAAAAATCTGGAAGGTCGGATTTGGGACAGCTGTCACACAAGCCTTCAGTCTGACGTCATACCTCTAACAGTCCGAGATCGACTACAGCCGTGCGCTGCTGTGGGGCCTAGAGGCCAACGATCTGCAGCACAAACCAATGCATGTGAATTTACTAGTTGAGGCATGCGGATGAATATTCAAAAACCATCACGAAAATACAGTCCTATTTAAAGTTATGTTTATGGCGCTCAACCTTCAGAACTCCGTGAGGGCCCTCCACACGCTACGCTCAAAACGTACACCACACTAAATAGAAAGCCTTTGTTGAATGTCATGCTTGTATCATGCACATAACGTTGTGGTTCCGGCCATATAGCCGAGTAAATCCTCCATCTTAGATCGCTATTGATCGTCTCCGATTTGGAAATAGCGGGACAATACCAATATCATGCAGCTTTTTCAATTAGGCTCCAATTGTTCAGCTCCATTTGAACACGATATGCCGCGGCACATTCGAAACACCACTGATATGAACGATGCAAAAATAAAAAATTAGCTAGATTCTCATTTAAAATGAATGCCAGATAGACCGGCGGTTACGTACACTGCGGATAATTCGCTACTGGCTCTCTCTTTTGTCGCTAACTGCGACTCAACACTGGGCCAACAGACGACATGCAGCATCGTGACCCCACATACCGGAGGTGATGTGTGCAACGTCACCTGGACTTTTCCCCAAGACCCACAAGGCGGGTATTTGTGCCCCTAAGTCAAGAGTAGATACGTTGAGTATTCGGAACTGAATCGACCGATCTATATTGCAGTTCTGCTTGTCTTCAGTTAGTTAGTACGGCCGTGACGCTCTCAGCATTAGGTAAACAAAGTCAACTTGACTGGACCTAATTACTAGGTTGAATTTTGGCTTTGTACTTGTAAGCTTGTAAGCATATTTTGTGAACCCATTGTGTTCTTAATAAAAGCTAATTATTATTAACTGGATCCTCAGCTGGAAAACCTATGCGCACTGATTTATGCTGCAGATATAGGCCAACGTATCCCAGAGGAGTAAGTACGGCTGCAGTCGACCACATGTCGTAAATAACAATGGCGCCATCGGCGGAAAGTGCAACAACCATTGGCCCCTGACATCTCCATTTTTGAGGAAGGTAAGTGCCCCCACGGCAGCTGTGCATACCTGTGACTCCTGAGCCAGTGCACTCAACAGCTCGCAAACCAGGTTTGGCATATAACCTGTGACACGAGGCGCCTGAGATAGCATAAAATTAGGGTGTATTTTAAATACCATGGCACCACGGAAGAACAGGAGACAAGTTTCGCTTTTTCAGCTGCTTCTACTCCCAAGTCATAGGGACTAGATTTACCGTCAGGCTTGGATCATATTTTCACACTTCGTATACACGATACGGGTCTAAGACATCATCGAGGAACAATGCTATTATTCTGTGAAATTCCGCACGATCCAGCTACTACTCCCAGGTTCACCACCGCACCCACTATAAAGTAGGGTCCAAGTAGTGAGGGTCGGTGCGGTCGCCATGTTAGAATACCACAGAAGACCGCTTGTTCAATGTTTCGCGCTACAATAGGTATTAGGTATTATAAGAAGATTGAAGCCTCCCTAAATAAGTACTACGCTCTTCTAAGAGAGGAGTACTACGCTCTTCTAAGAGAGGAAAAGGAAGGGACATATAGTATGTCGATAGAAAAACGGGGAACCCATGCACGAAGGTGTTCCCACACAGGATCAACGAGCAAGGAAGCAGCAAGTCGGGAAAGAAGAGGAAGAACAGACACTAGTAAGATCAGTAGGCGTATGAAAGTGGAAGGAAGCAAAGTGGGCACGAAAGACAGACGTCCCGAAGGCCTAACTAATAGCAAAGGTAACCTACACAAACCTCCTGGGGGCGCTACTCCCCATAGTACAGGATAGGTGAACCTAACCCTATGGCCCATCCTATGCCCCGGAGGGGAACGCGCTACGATTGGAGGGGCAGAACGCAGAGGGAAGAAAATACACCTATCGTCTTAAGTAACTCCATATTCTAACCTGTATCAGGAGGAATTGCGGCCAGATGCAACATGCCCTGAGGACAGTCATTCGGGTAGACCCTTCGACGTAAGCACAAAGATATTCTAACGTACTAATGAACCTAAATCAATACAACAGGATAAGAGAACGGCCTACAACAAAAACTTCCTGTACCTAATACCAGCTGGTGCTAAGATAACGTAGCGTCTATCTTCCACAAAATAAGTTCCTTCGTGCGATCGTACGCAAAGTACTGCGGAAAATCAGAGTAAAGCATTCGCTTCAAACGGTAGGAGATTTTCGTCGGCCTGCAACCAAGGTTGTTTGCGTGTGAAGGTTGGGTTTGTTTCTCCGGGGATTTTCTGAAGTTGGCGGAGTGTGGAGAAGCCTTGGGAGTCTGACTGGCATGAGGCTTGGACGGCAGCTGGGGGACGACGGTCCCCGCGAGAGGGTGGGGGTCTGTCAGGGCCCGCAGTCGGTCCAGGCACAGAAGGAAGTAGTCGTAGCAGGGGGCCACGGTGTCATACTCCGTTGTGGTGAACACGTACCTGTTCGTTATAGCACAGTATGAAAACGTAAGTACAAAGTGCGGCAAATAATTTTGTAATTAAGCTTTGTACTGTTTTTGCTTGTGGTACAAATTTTGCTGTAAAACAGGTCTCATGAGGCCTAGGTACCTGCAGGCTTGATCATATGCTGAACTAGAACGCCTCGTGGCGTAAGACCATCACCCGCGGTGGGAGCAAATTTAATCGCCGTCATTTTTTATGGCCAGCTAATCCTAGTTTTCTGGCATGGGTCACATCGATGACAGCCCGCCAGACTCCCTGCAAAAAAAAAATCATAACATAGCTCACATGGGTGTAAAGCAAATTTCATAGCCGTCATTTTCTATGGCTGGCTAATCTTTTTTTTTATTTTTTTTTTTGCATGGGTCACATCGAGGGCAACCCATCAGACGTCCTGCAAAAAAAAAATCAAGAACATAGCTCAACTCCTTCGACCCCTTATTGGGTGGACAGACAAATATATACATGCAAATATATATACTTAAATCTTCAACGAAAACATCATCACCTCTCTCACTATGTTCGCGGGTGATACTAACTACCCTGTGAGTGACTACAAGGCGCCCTCGCGACAACAAAGGCGTTCTAAGAGACGACGAGGAAGGGGCATATACTGTACGTAGTAATAGTATGTTGGCAAAAACGTGGACCCCGTGCAGAGAGGTGCTCCCATGTTGCATTAACTCGCACGGGGACTGAAGAAAAACGTCTCGACGACCTAACTATGCTTAAGGTAATCTTTAAGATTCCAACTGACTGGGCGGCTCCCCATTAAATAGGATGGGCGAATCTGCCATTATTATACAGGGTGTTGGAAAATTCAGAGCAAATATTTAACCACAAGTAAAGTCAACATAGCCGCACCCTGTGGTGTAATTTTTTTTTTTGCCAAATTCAGCTTTTTGAAAAAGTTACATCGTTTTTAATTTTTATTCCAAAAAAACAATTTTCAAACGATTTTGACGAAAACCTTCCAATGCTCTATGCGCACCGATTGTCAAAATTTTAAAAATGTGCAAAATACTTGGGAAAATGACGTTCATTTTCAAGATAGGCTACACAAATAGTCACACTCGTGAAAAACGAGATTCCAACGATGAAAGCCTATTTCAAGACCTTTCAGGCGATTTAATGCATCCCAAAAAAATATTGGATTAAGTGCATTTGCCAGGAAGAAAACTGATACAAGTTCACCAGTATTGACGCGCACCCGCATGTTGCCCTGTCATTGCACCAGATAGGGGTGGCTAGACGAACGTCAGTGCTGCGGTAAAGGTAAAGTCAACTTAGACCACACCCTCACCTGGGAAACCCACATGCACTGGTTTGTGCTGCGGGTATAGGCCCACTGCCCCCAGATGAGTAAGTGTAGTTGCAGTCGACCTCGGGTCACCAAGAACTATGGCGCCAATTTGACGAAAGGAACAAATGACTCGAGACCCTCCACCCCCTCATCTGTAAGGAAGGCAGTTCCACCATGGCACAGTGCATGCACACACAACTGCTGAGTCAGCACACCAAGATCTGCAAAGAGCTCGCGTTCCTGGGTTGGTCTCGAACCTGCGAGCGATACAAGGTGTAGGAGCTGCAAACGGAAGCATGCTGCTACCGTGGCGGCGGTAAGTGGTTTTACTACGTTTGTGGAAGATTCTTGGATACAACACAAGTTGTATAATTTAGAGTTATTAAGCATGGTGTAATTTACATATATTATGTTCGGGTAAACTTTTACTTTAGGGGCATTTTATATTCGTTATTTTTGGTCCGTTCGTTAGTAAACTAGCACAGTATATATAAGTAAAATTGAATTTTAAGCACATTTTATTCATGATAATTTTTCGATTTTCACAATAGTTTTTCAAGAAATATTGATACGATACCCTCTTGATTTTTAACAATAACAAGCTTACGTGACGTGCAGTGGCAGCTGATTGGTGATCAGTGTAGAGATGCCAGGTTATGTAAAGTTAGGTTAGGTAAGGTTAAGTAAGGTTAGGCTAGGTTGGTTAAGGTTTGGTTTGGTTAGGTTAGGCTCACAGCTATTTTACTTTTTAAGATCGTCTACTATGCCGACAAATATTGTTAAACGTCCAGATGGTATCATATCAACATTTCTTTAAAACTAGAGCACAAACCGAAAAATTTTCATGAAAAAAATGTTCTTTAAATTCAGTTTTACGTATACTGTGCCAGTTTAATAACCAACGGAACAAAAATAACGAAAATAAAAAGTCGTCCCTAAAGTGAAAGATTATCCGAACATAATGTATGTAGCTAAATTTCACCATGCTTAATAACTCTAAATAGTACAACTTGTGTTGTATCCAAAAATCTTCCTCAAACGTAGTAAAATCACTTACCGCAGCACTGACGTTCGTCTAGCCATACAAATCTGGTGCAGTGACAGGGCAACATGCGGGTGCGCGTCAATACTGGTGAACTTATCTCAACTTTTCTCCTGGCAAATGCCCTTAATCCGATTATTTTTGGCATGCATTAAATCATCTGAAAGGTCTTGAAATAGGCTTTTATCGTAGGAATCTCGTTTTTTACGAGTGTGACTATCAATTTGTGTAGCCTATTTTTGATTTGAACGTTATTTTCCCAATTATTTTACACATTTTTCAAATTTTTGACAACATGTGCGCATAAAGCATTGGAAGGTTTACTATACAGTATTACCAATTTTCGTCAAAATCGTTGGAAAATTGAATTTTTACAGTAACTTTTTCAAAAAGTTGAATTTGGCCAAAAGATAACACCACAGGGTACGGCTATGATGACTTAACTTGTGGTTAAAATATTTGCATTGAATTTTCCAACGTCTTGAAGTCGGTCGAGTAGCTTGAGCCTCCGCTTCCACAACAAAGGAGATCTCACTGAAAAAGAGAGAAGCAACATATGTCGATACACACAGGGAACTCGTGCAAGAAAGTGGTCCCACACAGGATAAACACGCATGGGAACAGCAAGTCGGGGGGAAATAAGAGGAATAATAGAGGAAAGTAACACCAGATTGGATTAGATTAGATAGGCGGCAGTAGACGGACCAACAGGCACATTCCCACAGAGACACCGGGATTTACGCCCCGGCCCTCTATGAGCTATTGCCATTATGTTAGCTTGATATAGAGGACAGATGAAAAGAGAAGAAGAAGAAAAAAAAAAGGAAAATCTCAACCACGAGTCGATCATGCAGGCACGCAGGTGCAATTTATAGCCGCTGATATGTGGAGCCTTAGAGTTTGTTATTCCTGGAGGACGTGTTCTTGGTTGTGGAGGATGTCTTTCCAAATGTTTTTGTCAGTCGATTTTTTAAACGCGTTGACTGTCTCAGCACCGGCAACGTCAGAGGGGAGTCTATTCTAAATATTCACTATGAAATACGAAAAGAACTGCTGGCTTAAGGTTGTTCTTCAAGCTTTAGTTTTTGTTGTGTCGCAGGCAATCATCATGGTCTCTTTCAAAAAGTCCCGCTGTAGGAAAATCGTTGATGCCAGTCAAATACTTGAATATTAGTTTTTATTAGTTGCCCCCTGAGTCGTCTTTGCTCGAGAGAGATCATGCCAAGTTCTTGTGGGCGACATTCGTATGGCTTGTTTCGCAGCCGAGGTATCAATTTTGTTGCTCTGCGTTGGATTTTTTCCATGTTATCGATATCTTTACACAGATGAGGCGACCAGAATTGAATTTTAAGTATGGCCGCACTAACGCTTTGTACAAGGGAATGATGATGTCCTTGGATTTGTATTCGAAATTCTTGGTGATGAATCCCAGCACTCTACATGCCATGTTCACACTCTTGTTAACTTGCTGACTGCGCTGTAGTTTGTTTGTAATAGTGATTCCAAAGTCACGTTGTTGGGTAACAGCAGCCAATTCTGTCCCGTTCATTTTCAATCGCGTTGAGGGAGCAAAGTGAACAAGAAGGAACCATGTCCCGAAAGTAACTGACAGGGTTCTCCCCCGGGTCGCAGCTCCCCATAACATAGAATGAACGAACTTAACCCTATGCCCCTGAAGGGCGACCCAAGCCTCACCGTTTCTCCAGAGCCACCAGCAGCGTCTTGTTGGGCGGCTCGCTCATGACGCGGTGGACGGCAGTGAAGAACTCGTCCGTCAGGTCGTTGTTGTACACCACTGCTCACCAGACGTACGATATTATCATTATTATTATTTAGAGTCGTAGTTTAACCGTCGCAGCAGCGGGCATGAAGCGCTAGATTAGCAGTGATGCGCAGATGAACAGAGGGAACACCATAACCATGACTGGATTGTAATGAAATCAATGATCAGATATTATGGTATAATCCTATAAAGATATAGCTACGTTATCATAACTCGCTGACCGCCACACGCACCACGCATGGCCCATGGTGTTATAGATCTCTATTTTTGGAAAAGCGGTAAACGCTTTATCATTGCATCAATTCATTATCATATTCCTGGTTTTACCACAACACCCACGCCATAGGACGTGACCCAAGCAGTGAGACTCAGTTCATTATGTCGCATCAGTATATGTTTTATCTCGGCATTCCTGCCGGCATGTCCCATTTGGCCGAGTGCACTACTATTGGCGGGAAATTAGGTGCAAAGTATGGCCAAGAGACGAAAAAAGAAAGGAGAAGACAATAAAAAGATATCTGTGCGGAGGGTCCCTTCTGTGGCCCCTACACGGAAGCAAGTAGAAGCCCTATGGGATAGGTGGTTTTCCACCATTCGGTGGTTTACCTGGCGAAGCATAAGGGGAAATGTAGAGAATCTAACCTTCAAACTAACTTTTTCATCAGGGACTGCTGCCAGATGCAACATCGCCTGTGGTTGTGAGGTCCTAGATGTGTGGACATGAAAAAGAGGGTCTACCAAAATATCCGCCCGATGGGGCAAATCCCAAAATTTTGGTGATACGTTAATGCGTATTCATCAGACTATTATAACTCAATCATGAAGTTATCAACGGATCTCCATGAAATTTACAGGAAGGGCTAGAACTGTTACGGGAAACAGTTTATCAAGTTAGGTGATGATCCCAAAGAAACTTTGGATTCACGACCAATTTCAATTTTACGCACTGGAAACTTATTAAGTTAGGGAGTTTAACCCTCCGTTTCTGAGCAGAACGATATCACAGAGGAACAGCAAGGGACATACAGTATGCCCAGAGAAACGGGAAACCCATGCACGAAGGTGTTCCTTCACAGGATCAACGCGCATGGGAACAGCAAGTCGGGAAAGGAGAGGAAGAACAGAATAAAGCATGAGCTGCTAGTAGTAGTAGTGGTAGTCGTAGTATGGGAGAAATTTTACTAGTCCTGCGAGCGATACACTAGTAAAATCCGCCTCGCGCCGGACCCACAAAGTTTCTCTTCATAGCTACCGCAAATATTCTCAGTCCAATGCTGCAACTGCAATCACATGACACTTGCGCAACAACGAATTAAAAAGTGTACAGACCATTCACAGGGTCAGTGGGCTTGTGAAGGGCAAATTGATGTCTGTCAGCGCATCGGACAGACCTATGCTTCCAGGCTAGGAGGCCCCGCGGTTTCAGTCTCCACCCATTTACGGACGGGTGACACTCCGTGTCACGATCACGGTGGAAGGCGCAAAAAGCACTTAATAGCCTATAAGCGTCCCAGGGGCAATCACCACGGAAATGGATGCTCCGACAGGGAGGTGGTTTTTATTATCAATCATAGATTTATAGACTACAATCAATTTTTAGATTACATCCCAGAAGAAAAGTTTCAAGTGCCAAAAGGTTGAACTGGCGCTCGGCGGCTTCAGCTGCCTACCCAAAATAAGGACCGAATACCCCTTCCGCGCTGAAACCCCTACAGGTGACAGCTCGGTCTTCCAGCATGAAACAGTCACTTCCGGTCCCCACGTACCGTCTGCAGCAAGGAGGACATCCACACCATCCAGGTGGCCTGAGCGGATGAGGCTGTGGATGGTATCCATGTTACAGAAGTCCAGCTCTGCCACAGACACGCAGCAGTTGGACACCAGCCCCTCGTTGTGCTGCAGATTTTTCCTTATGAGCTTCAGGATGTTGCCGCGGTCCAGATCTGTTGGAGACGATAACTGTCATCAGGGCTGTGGAAGGCTGTCTTGACTACTGAGTATCGTCAGGTTATGACTCACATGACCAAAATAACGACAAACTCCGATTCCTTGGACACCAAAAACAACAGACACCGACTCCTTGGACACCAAAAACAACAGACACCGACTCTTTGGACACCAAAAACAACAGACACCGACCGACTCTTTGGACACCAAAAACAACAGACACCGACTCCTTGGACACCAAAAACAACAGACACCGACTCTTTGGACACCAAAAACAACAGACACCGATTCCTTGGACACCAAAAACAACAGACACCGACTCTTTGGACACCAAAAACAACAGACACCGACTCCTTGGACACCAAAAACAACAGACACCGACTCTTTGGACACCAAAAACAACAGACACCGACTCTTTGGACACCAAAAACAACAAACACCGACTCTTTGG
>LQNS02277812.1:9377427-9388845 GCA_001587735.2 Parhyale hawaiensis
ATTATTGTACACTTTATAAAACATACATAGCTCAGCTACTCCTCTTCTGTGGGACAGGTTCACCAGATCATTATCAGCACACAGCCTGCTGGCTGAACTAACAAGTCGGTCCAACAGACGTAAGTGAGTACCTATCAGCAGCTGTACTCCACACACGGGACCATACCTGTGATGACGACCCGCTCAGCAGCAAAGGCGGCCACGATGGACGTGAGACCAACACCCGCCGCAACTTCCAGCACTCGTCTTCCCTTGACGTCCACCAGCTGCTCGTGCAGCTCCTCCGGGGCCACATCCAGCGAGTCTTGCGTCGATTTTCTTTGGGAAATTGGTTTGGAATCCGAAATTGTTGGACTGCCGCAAGTGTCTTCTAGGTTTTTGCTGTTACCAGAACAGTGGGGATTATTGAGGGAAGACGTGGACACAGGCTGGAATTGAGATGCGCTTGGGAGCGAGCAAGCGGAAGGTCGGCCGCCCCCACAGGGAGACCGTGAGCTGTAGGCGGTGGAGTGCAGGAGGAAGTCCGCTAAGAAGAGCGCCCCTCGCCACACCTGTTCTCCCACCAGGGACAGGCACGTGCTCTGCTGGTGCTCTGGAAATTATTTTCCATTACTTATTAGGAAAAAGCCAATTAAAAATTTTGAAAATTTGTAGGATATTCAAAAAGCTCCGGAAACAGAGTACCAGAAACCTAATTTATATAGGTAGGCCTATACATCTATTGAGTCTCACACTCGCCTTCAAGGTTAACGCACTTCTGGAGCCTGTCAGCCACTTGATGAATCACTCTAGAGTACTCGCAAGCACGTACTTAAACTTTTCAGCTCTAAACTTATTGTCACCGATCCCACAAGTTTTTCTGTCAACTGAGGAAACAACCAGAAGTCACATGGTGCAAGGTCAGGAGTGTAAGGCGGATCTTGGGTGAATTCTTAACCTTCTCCGTATTTTCCAAAACAAACAGGCGAGTTTTGTAAAAAAAAAAATAAATTCGCACGAATCAATTTTCACAGGGAAAAGGACTTGGCCTGAAAGACAAACTTCGAGCTAAAAGTACCATAGCTACCTACCTATATTTGCTTGTGAGTGGACATAGTGGTCAAAGTGCTTTGGCAAGTGGATGACACGGTTCCATAAGAGAGTGAACCGCGGAGGAGGGTGTGCAGCTCAATGAGTATTGTTTTACTCTGCTGCCAAACTCTTTGCACCTCCTACATCGTAGCTCACGCACCCCTTCAATGTTCACATTCGTAGCCAAACTCTGCGGTTGTAACACAGAAGTGAAGGTGTTCCCATAATGATTAGCTATATATAGCTAGGTGAATCGGTTCACTAGCGACATCGAGAGTCAGATAGAAAAAGGAGATCCCAAAGTCCTACCTGAGACCAAAGTAACCATAGGTCCAAGGATATGGCGCTAGGTAAGCCCCATTACATAGGATGGGTGAATGTAGCTGCGGTACTCTAACCCTATGGCTCATTCACTGCTCACTAGGGGGATGGATGACTCAAGTCACACCCCATAACACCAATGCAAAGTTGACAGTCAAACTTTTAAAAATAAGCAGAAAAAATCTTACCAATAACAATAACTTCATTCTTGGCACACTTCCTACGAGGGACAATCAGGTCTCCATCCTCATCCACTTGGATGCTGTTGGTTGAGGAGAGATTATCTGGACTGGAGCCATGTCGAGCACCAGAGTATCCATTTGTGAACTCAGGTGGGTATTGGAACTCAAACCGAGACAACACAGCTGAAAGAGAAACAAGGAATTATTGATAAAATAATAAATAAATAATTATTAGATACCGTTAAGTGGCTATCAATAATTACAGCAAGTTCTATAAATAACATGTAGCTAGTTATTGAATAGTTGGATAGACAAAGTCCAACTCCTAGGTTTGTTGGTTTGGATGGACAAAGTCCAACACCTAGGTTTGCTGCTTTGAGTGGACAAAGTCCAACTCCTGGGTTTGCCACTTTGAGTGGACAAAGTCCAACTCCTGGGTTTGCCACTTTGAGTGGACAAAGTCCAACTCATGGGTTTGCCACTTTGAGTGGACAAAGTCCAACTCATGGGTTTGCCAGTATCAGACTTGTCACAGGTAAAAAAGAGTCTAACATTACATCTATAGTACCTACTTTTTTGACCAGGGTTGCGGAGACAAATGTTTCAAAGTCCGACTCTGACTCCTGGCCCTCAATATTTTCCAACTCCAACTCCTTGGCCCAACAAGTAGATATTTGATGTAAACATTTAACATGTCCAAATAATTTTTGCTAGTACTGTCTATAAGGCCTACACTTATCAAGTTAAAGATGCTAGGTGTATTGTAGTTACATAGTTATACAATGATATTTTGCATCATTTGAGGCATTAAATTGAGGTCATACAAAAATTTGGGGTAAAACTTTTGCGCTTGGTACATTTTGAGGGGGGGGCAAAATTATTGGTTGTGAACTGATTGTTCTAAAATTTGCACAGTGTACCTATGTATTTTTGGAAAAAAAGGAACATTTTGCTTGTACAAACTAATAAATTTCTTGATTTAGGACTCAGTTTTTAAGAAAATAGGAAATACAGTAAAACCCCTCTAATTCACACAGCACGGGGGGAAGGGGGTGACGGATTAGCGAGGATTTCGGATTACCGGGGTACTTACAAATCTGAAACAAACTCTGTATTCCCCACTGAAACGGATTATAGAGCGATTATTCGTACCTTCTGCACAGCACCTCGCGCAAATTTTTCGCTCATCACCCCCTTAATCCAAAAAAATGAGAGCGCCTTGTACGAATTACAGAGGTATTTGTATGAGCTTCGTACTTTACCCTATTAATCCGAAAAATGCTCATTTGTTCAGACTGCATTTCGAACTATAATCAGATGTACAAATTAGGGAGGGGTTCGGATTATTGAGGTGCGGATTAGAGGGGTTTTACTGTATATATATGTATGGTATATTTTTTCTTAATTTCAAAAGCATAAACCTCAATGAGTTTTTATGCTACAATAAAAACAATGACAGCTTTGGAATCCTTGAAACATTCTTAATAAATCTACAAAGCTGGACTCTCCATTTACTATTCCATACGGTCACTAACTAAAATATAGAGGAAAAAATCCGGTTTTGAGCTGCATTAAAAAACCTTTTGAGGGCAAGAATGGAAAATCCTGCTCTATAGTTTTGTTTGGAATGTTTCAAGGATTCCAAAACTGGTATTGTTTTTATTTTAGCATGAAAATTCATTGAGTTCTATTTCTTTGAAACTTAGAAAAAAATGCATAGACTACCTATATATTTATATATGTTTCCTATTATGTCAAAAACTAAGGACTATATAAAAATTGTTCGAGCAAAATGTGTTTCTCTTTCAGTAATACATAGGTACACTTTGTAAATTTCAGAACAATCGATCCAAAATTGATCATTTTGCCCCCCCCCCCTCCTACCCATGTAGCAGGTGCAAAAGTTCTACCCAACATTTTCTCAGTGTCTTCATCATCTGGAATAGGAAAATACATGGTAGCTATGGCTGGCTGTAAAAGAAAAATGCACATAAAATATGTCCATATTTACAAAAATCTTCTTTTCAAAAACTTGAGACTAAAATTCAGAATTGCTTGATATTTGTTTATTAATGGGATTCCGGATTGGGCAATAAATGCAAACTCCAACTCCTAGAGAAAGTGAGACTCCGACTCCTCATCAAATTATCCGACTCTCAACAACCCTGCAAGTTTTTTCAATGAACTCAGCCCATTTTCAACAAATCCAACTATTATTATTACTATTAAATTACACTAGACTGGCGATGTGGGAACGGAGAAACTATGAGATTAACAAACCCCCACGCAGCATGCCCAGCAAGTGAAGAGAAAAAATAAAAAAGAAAGAGAAGAACCGAGATCACAGATTAGCTTTGTGTACAGATTGCTTAAAGCTGCCAATACACTCACCAGCAAAGACAAAGCCATCAAGACCATTCCAAAGTTCCACACATAATGGAAAAAACGAACGAGAATACTGGTCCATATGGCATCATAACGGTTCCAAGGCAAACTCATAAAGAGCACCAGTACACCGAGTAGATATACCTCACCCGAACAAATGGCTCAGAAAGAAAATCAGGCATTGGATGACTAGAGAAATTATATATTTTATAAAAAAGTAGACCCCAACAACTCTGCGACGATGTGCCAGATCACAAGGCACAACACCACCCAGCATGAACGCACATCAACGAACCACTTTGTCAAGCAAACACAGATGACAATTGGCAGCAGAGCCCCAGACTATGGAGCAGTATTCCAAAAGTGGGAGAACATAGGCCTAGCAATTAAAGGAGAGACGGGTCAACTCTACCGATCCCAACACCCTCCAATCACGTCTCGTGAGACCCATCTTCTGCAATGCACAGTCATGCACGTGAGGCAATTGAATGAATGTGGGGCTCACACGTCAACTTTGGATCAAAATTGACACCCAAGATTACCCACCAAGTCATCAACCACAGGAAGTGACACACCATTCAGTAAAAGTACAGGAAAGGAGCTCTCACGAAACATGACTTAGACACCAGCATGGTCTCTTAGTCTTGCCCGCATTTTGCCTCATCCACCACCTTGAACACCAGGAATCAATTAGGCTACTTCCAAATCACGCTGAATGGATTCTGAAACCTCCAACCTATTAGTTACTAGGCTTATTGCAAACAGCCAGCAAAGTAACATTATCAGCGTAACAATAAGTAAATTATCAACAAGATCAAACAGGTCCAAAGTATATACAATGAACAACAAAGGGCCCAGAACACTACCCTATGGGACACCAGAGACCATGTCCAAAAACTCACTCCTCTTCCCATAACTACACACCAACGTCTGCCAGATAAAAACTGACTAATTACCGCAAAAACTGAACCACCAATACCCAACAATCTAATGGAGGATCCCAAGGTGATTCATGCAATCAAAAGCAGCACTGAAGTCAAGCTGTACCAACATGGTCTCATGAACCCCAATAGAGCTAGCTGCAACACATGAGAAATGTGAAATAGAGCATAACAAGTTCCCAGGCCCTTACAAAAACCATAGTATTGTGTTGGGGAAGGGCACCCTACTTTTCAAGAAAGTGACCCTACCTCCATGCAACCAACCTCTCACAGACTTTTGACAAAACGGGTGTGATCAAGATGGACCTATAGTCGGAGGTTCGAAATGAAACAGAGCCCTTTGGAGCAGGCATCATATGAGCAACACGTCAGCATTCCAGAAAAAACCCAGCCGCAACATCTGACGGAAGACAGACGCTAGCGGGGCTGCAAGCACACCAGCCACCTTCCAAAGAGAGAGAGGAAATATACCCAATGGATCAGTGCCCCATAGGGGTCCAGGTCAAGAAGAAGGCGGTGCACTTCAGAAGATCTGAAAGCAAAGGCAAAGAACCTCGACTCTGGATCACACGCTAAAGTAATGCGCACCCTGTTCCGGCTCTGCTTCCATCAAAGTAGCGCAACAAAAGGTCTGCCTTGGCAGCAGGGGTTGCAAGAAGATCACCACCAGCACCAATTAAAGGGGGGATAGAAGAGCTCACACCAAGCACAGCGCTCTCCGAGGCGGACCACAACTAATGTTCGCTAACAGCCGAAGCTAACAACTCCCTGTACATCAAATTATGCTCCCTCATACGTAGCACCAGCCTGACGCCGCAGTTCTCTGAAATGCTGAAAGTCAACAGCAGACCGGCTAGTACGCCAATGGGCACATGCCTCCCGCTTCAACTGGTGCACCCTCCTACAGGTAACACCAAACCAGGGCGCATCGCCTGTCCTGACCGTAACGAAGCAGGAAGGGACATAGGCATGCACCATGTCAGAAAGAAGCGGATCCAAAGTAGACCCAGGATCAGGAGACTCTCTCACAACACCACAAGGTAACGCAAGGATGGCGCCATAGACGGCGTCCCAATTCACTCTGGATTTCAAAAATATTTCACGCCTAACAGTGACTCTGGGGACCTGCTGACAGACTTGCAGCGTCGCAGAGAGGGCACCATGGTCAGAGGAAACAATGGGAGAAGCAACTGACACTCAAACCAAATCAGGAACATCAGTCATCAGGAGGTCAAAAACACCTCCCATCAAATGGGTGGGACCCACAACCAGAAGCAGTGGCGAAATCAAAGGCTGCATAGCCATGGCAATCGGTCCTCCCGGAGCCTAACGATTCCACATGGTGACAATGAAAATCACCCATAAAGACAAAAGTAGAACGCCGATCCAATGACTGAATTCTGGCCATTAGCTACATCCAAGAGATAATCAAAGACCCTATCATCAGCAGATGGGCTGCGATACTCTGAAAAATAAAAGTTCCTGAATAAACCATGGACTCGAAGCCTCATCAGCTCACAACAAGGACACTCACATTCACTATGCCTAGACACAACACCCTTTTGAACTTAAGCAGTCAGACCTCTAGATCCAGGGCATGAGTCTCACAACCGCAGCACTGGCATTTAAAAATTCGGGATCAACAGCTGAAAAACATGGCAATGGTTTGAGAAGAGCATCTCCAAACATAATACCAGATCATAATTGGAAGAGGCCACCGCGAGTTTAGCAAAATTACCATGGACCCGGATATTTGCACGCAATATGCGGCAAGAGCGAGACCCAGAACCACGAGGACCAGGGTTCACTTCCACGTCCGGATAGCAAACTATCAGGCACCCAAAAAAAGTAGACAAAGAGACACCACAGACAAAAGATACCATCATATATTACAAAAGAAAACAAAACAAATCGACAGTCATGATAGTTACGAAAGTGGCCAGCTATCCACGCGCCACAGAACCTGGCATTACCAGTAGCTACGGGCTTTGGCCAAAAAGAAGGAGAAGAGAAAGTTAAAGAGCATCAGGTGGTAGGTACTACCTGATGGAAGAGAGAGACAGGAGCAAACTGCGGAAAAATGAGTAGGGTAAGACGGGGTGATTTCGCCGCGGGTGTTTTTTTTCCTTATAGAGCCTATATCTCAAAATGAAACTGACATACAGGAAATCTGGAAGTGTCCAGTGGTAGAGGAGTTACTAAGGATCAAATTAGGCTATTTGAGATGCATTTCATTGCTATAGGGAGGGGCAGTAAATAATAATAGTAATGATAAAAAACACGGCGAATTCACCCCGCGGCAAAATCACCCCATTTTACCTAACAAAAAATAGGGGTGGCAAAATTACCCCATAGCGGGGTGTTTTCGCCGCCGTGTACCACTTTTTTTCAAATCCTTATTACAGGTCAAAAAAAATTTTTTAGAAAAAATCAATACTGCACACTTATGGCCAAAACCCTGAATGTATATAAACTGCACTAACATTTGCCATTATCCTCAACGTATTTTTGTGACATTAAAAAAAAACTGCTTCTGCGGCGAAATACCCCTTTCTACCCTAGGCTACCCAGCTATGGCACCAGCCTGTTCATCTCCTCTCAGGGACCAAGAAAGGTCTCATCTGCTTTAAAGTGGCATTTCCTCCAACTCAGGGGCTACCCAGAGCCCCAAACCCAAAGCCGTCTCATATGAACAAAGCGGTGTCTGGTGGCCAGACAATTGGGGCAGCCCATTTCTGCGTTTGATGCCTGGGCCCCAAATTCATAGACTGACACTCTGGAACCAAGATCAACAGGCAATGATTTCAACTTTATCAAAAGAAAGACTGCAACCTAGAGCTAGGCATGTTGGATGTAGCTCGTAAGTTGCTAAACGTTTATATAAATTTTTCTACCACTATACACTACAGCAGCAATGCAGGGCATGAAAGAAGCTACAGATAATGAAATCCTGCAACAAAGCTAATAGGTAGGTCGCTATGAAATTCCCTACCCTCAGGAACTGCTATAATTCAATGATAGGAAGGAAGAAGAGACATGTAGCATGTCAGGCAAACAGAAAAATCAAGCATAAAAACAGTAAAATGGAAAAGAACAGGAAACGTACCAAGGATAGAGTATGGGGCCAAAAGGAGCTGCACTTCTTAGTAAATTTTAGCATTTCTGCACCTATAACTTGGTTAGGGCAAAGTAGTGTGTGTATTCTCATATGCTTTGTGTTAAATAGGTAAAAGCTACCTATTCCTTGTTCACATAATCTTTTCAGATTTGTATTATCTTGAACACAATTTGAGTTATGAAGAGATGCACCTGACCCAATGGAGACACATTTGATTTTTCAATAAGTGCAATATTGATAGTAATTTCCCTTTTGGGTGTCAACATCAGACAGCTAACTTTCTTTAGACATCCACACAACTCCTGGTATAGAAAAAATAGAGCTACATAGCTTGTTAGTAGCTACCTACCTATGTAGCTAGCCTACATGCATTTATACACGAAACTGTAGAGCAGTCATTTTTTTAGCTTTTCCTAAGAAACTGACCAATAACCAACTTTTCATCACTGCTCGTGGCTTCATATCAACATTTTACAAGCTGCATTTATCATTTTTGGTGGGTGTTGAGGAGACATAGGCTATTAAGCATTCTATTGCAAGTAGTCTAGCTATCTATTGGACATTTTTTTACAGTGTCGAGTTAGTGCGCCATAGGTAGTTTTTTTTTACCAAAAATGTGTCTCCGTTGGGCCAGAGTGAGTCTCCTTTGGGTATCTTACCCTACCTATCAAGAGAAGGTATGAAAAATAAACCCCACTCAAATCATAAGAAAAAATTTGTTTCCCAAATGTTATAATGTGAGAATATAGGCTAATGCACAAATCTTAGCAAATTAATCAAAACTATTTCTTAGAGTTCATTCAAAATAGGTAGCTAAGACAGTTAAAGCACAAATAGCTAATGAAGAAAGCACAGGGGACACAAAAGAAAGCTAGAAGTTGAAGTACCGTACGTACCCATCACAGAGGTTTAATTAAAGCAATGGTATAGGTAGGACCTATACCTACATACAGTGGGAATGCATGGCATGAAGGTAGTAGCTAGTGCCCACTCTAGAGACTAGAAAGTGTCAACCTCAAGACACATCCAACTCAGTAGACTAGTTAGTAGATATATATAAATACATACCTATACCAGTAAATAAATTATGATCTAGCTGTAAATTGCAAGCTATTTAGGTACTTTCAACTCCTGGGACCAGAGGGTGCCAGATTTTAACTTCTTGTAGATATTCACAAACCTCAAATTCTTTAACAAAATCAGACACTCTTGTAAATATAATACATATGGTAGTAGCTATTATAATTAAAGCTTCAAATTAAAGGACCACAATGTGTCCAATTTCAAGCACAATATCAACTCCAACTCATTAACATGCAGAAGTGGAAATCTTTAAAAAAGAAAACAATTAGCTATCATGGAGATTTAGGTTAGTAGGTATGCCACCAGGTTAACACCATCATGCAGCAGTAAGCAACACACCATCAGTATCATGCTGAGTTAGCACCACCTGCCCAAAAAATCCGAGCTGGCAGGAAAACATTTCATCATCATCCGAGTCACGAACAATTTCCTGGCTGCTGGCTTGGGCACTCTCACTCATTGCGGTTAGCTACTTCTGGCTACTATTCATGCATCTAATATTTATTCATAAACCATTGCCCCTGCAGACAGAAGAAACCTAGATAACCACAATAGGTACTTGAAAACCTGGTGCAAATGGAAAACAAGCATGAGTAAAAGGTGCACATCCAAAACGTCATATCAACCATAATCCAGTAATTCAATCAGAACCTGAACACAAGCTCATTATACTCCCATGTGTAGCATAGGCTACTAGTTGCTAAAAGTAGTTCCTAGCAATGACAAGGGAATTTATGTTTATTTGGTGACTGTTGAATAGTCCAGACTCAGCAAAGTGAGCTAAATGCACTGCCTAGATTCCAGCATAAGTCAGTAGCTGTCTGTATAGAAGAGATTGCAGGTAGGCCTATATAGTACCTAGGGATTTCAGATCTTACTGGACAATTTGCTTCCTTTTGTTGCATAGTAGGAGGAATTTATGATGCTAAGTAAGAGGGACATGGAAGTGATGGTAGCTTGACAGTAGGGAGAGAACCCTCCCCCAACAAACATAGCCTATAATGACATTCAACTCCTAAAGCCGCGACCTCAAGGAGGCAAGGCCATCACTGACATGGCTTTGGCTCCTTTTCACATCTCATATTAAAGGGGATTGTTTTTTTCTCTGCACTTAAAGAGTGTTAGATCCTTTTTAATAACATTATAAACAGTTTGACTGGCAATTTTAAACAAAATTGGTTCAGTATCAGCAATTTGTGTAATTAGTGAGGGTTGGTCAGTGGATTCTCTGGCATAAAGTAATGGCATTTGGGCTCCTCCTCATTTCATAGTGTGGCACTTCTTTCCAAGATCTTGGCGAGTAGTTTGCCGCTCTCGGAAATGCGAGTGGGCGCCTAAAAGTGCCACAACCTGTTTAACCTCATTTCATGGTGTGGCACTTCTTGCCAAGATCTTGGCGAGTAGTTTGCCGCCCCCGGAAATGCGGGTGGGCGCCTATGAGCGCCGCAACCTGTGGAACCACATTTCATAGTGTGGCACTTCTTGCTAAGATCTTGGCTAGTAGTTTGCCACCCTCAGAAATGCAGGGGCTCCTTACCCTAGGTTTCTGTAATCTAGGTTTGATAGTATGGCAGTTGTTGCCAAGATCTTGGCAAGAAGTTTGCCGCCCTCGGGGATGCGGGTGGCTGCCTATAATCGCCACGACCTGTGGAATTGGGACAGTTACTAGGTTTTATAGTAGCTACATAGGTATGTAAGGCAGATCTCTCCAAGATCTTTGCATGAAGTTTGCCATTCTTGAGATGCAGGCGGCCGCATATTAGCGCAACGACGGTGCGACCTGTGGAACCAGGCTTCATAGTATGGCAGTTCTCACCAAGATCTTGGTGAGAAGTTTGCCCCTCTCGGAATGCATATGGTCATTTGTGAGCGCCGAAACCTGTGGAACCGGGTTTCATAGTATAGCAGTCCTCTCCAAGATCTTGGCAAAATTTTGCCATCTTTGGGGATGCGGGTGGCCACCAATGGGTGCCGACCGTGCCGCAACCTGTGGAACCAGGTTCAATAGTAGGTAGCAGTTTTTGGCAAGAAGTTTACCACTTGGAGATGCAGTGTGTAATAGACCAATAAAATCTATGAAATACTAATGGCTGTTTATTGGAAATAGGGTAATGTCTCAATTACCGAATGCGTTTCTATTACCGAACGCAATAAGATTCCTACCTATATTCCATATTTCATAGTATGGCAGTTCTCGCCAAGATCTTGGCGAGTAATCCGTTGATACTCGCTAGAAAATACTACCTCTTGGCGGGAAATCAGCTATGGCTTGCTCAGCAAAACTAGTTCTTGGCGACAAATCCACGATACCTTTAAA
>LQNS02277812.1:9438041-9461950 GCA_001587735.2 Parhyale hawaiensis
ACGTCTTATCACTCTCCTTCGTCAACCAAGTTTCCGTTATTGCAACGACATCAAATATGGCCTTCGATGATGACAGAAAGGACTGCAAAAGACAGAAATTGCGTCGCATACTTCTTACATTGATAGTAATTATGGATATGGAGTTTCCAGGGATGCGCATATTCATAAATTCATTTACAAGAATCGTATTCTGATTCATTGAAGGCATAAAAGAGCTATTCATTTTCCTTCAGTTCAAAATTCTGATCAGTTGGTGTTGTAAGGGCTGTTTTGCCCCTGTTTTGCCGCCACGGTAGCGACATGCTTCCGTTCTTAGCTCTAACACCTTGTATCGCTCGTTCAATGCCCCGTGAGGCACACGAGCTCTTTGCAGATCTTGGTATGCTGACTCGGCAGTTGTGTGTGCATGCTCGGCGCCGTGGCGGAACTGCCTTCCTCAGAGATGAGGGGGGTGGGGGGTCTCGGGTCATTTGTTCCTTCCGTCAAATTGGCGCCATAGTTCGTGACCCATGGGCGACTGCGACTACACTTGCTCATCTGGGGCCAGTGGGCCTATACCCGCAGCACAAACCAGTGCATGTGGGTTTCCCAGGTGAGGGTGTGGTCTAAGTTGACTTTACCTTTACATTGTGCTATGAGCGTTCAGCTATACTGGCGCAGCACAAAACTACAAGGAGCAATGAATAACACTAGGTCAGCTTAAGAGTCACTTGAAATTTCCATAAATAGCAAACGGCACAAAATGTTACAAAGGTCACTGTGGCTAGCTGACACTAGTTTCAAACATTGTAGGTAGATGTCTGCAATAATAAGTAGTTCCATTAATAATCTGTGAATATATAAACCTACAATGCTGCTTAATATCATTTCCAAAATCTAGTTAGCTTGCAGTAAATAAAGATTAACCTTGTCCTGCCCGAGCAGAGCTACACAACCACTAGGGCTCCCTTCCCAAGGAATACACTAGGAGCAGGAACCCCAGTAGCAGAATGACACAGCCCGAGCAAAAAAAAACCGTGCTAAGTCGGCAAATTAGAACAATTTGAGATCAAGAACTAGTTAAGAAAGTGATAAAAATTTCCTAGAATTAATTCAAATCTGGTAAACTTTTATGGAACGAACTCGAAGCTAATGAACAAAGAATTGAGACAGTTTCTAGTCAATAATAAATCCTACAGAATTTAGCATATGCTGCACAAATTCACTGATTTACCACACAACCCTTCAGCACAAAGATCAAGTAAGGAGTGACGCGTCTAACCGCTGCCACATCGATGTACTACATATATCCATAATACAATGGAACGCTAATGTAGTTGCGGTAACAGGTGTTGTGACGATTGGGAGACGTAGCCAGCTCCGGGAGCCTGTTTAACAATCCCGTCCACCTCTCTTCTTATTCGATTTTCAAGTAGGTGTTTGTGGACCAAATCACCGAGGGCCGGAGCAGTCCGAAAGCAACGCATTGATTACCAAAATTACAAAGGGGTTGAGATACCAAAAATTCTTTTACATCATAGCCAAAAATTTATTTATCCAGTTTTTGTTACATTGGATAGAATTCCTGTCATTTTCACGATGATACGGCTGTATATTTCTTTCTAATTGTGCCCAACAGACGATCTCGGGCAAAAACGTACGTAATAACACAGTTACCCATGAAAATTGTGGTGTCCCATTTGTCTTTCAGGGCCCAGCAGCAAGGCGCGGTCGGTGTGCGCAGTTTTGTACAAAATCAAAACATGGAAAAAACTGAGTGCCTTTAACTGTTCAGCACCTACTAAACTTGTTCATTTCGTCCTCGCTGCATGTTTGTGGGACGGAGAGACCCACCAAACGGCGCCTGGTGAGCTTGGATTAGCTGAAACAATACCAACGCAATTTTCGAACGGACGTGCTGGTTTTTTCAGGTTAGTGGTACTTCGAATGCATAGCGACGGGACCTGGACGATTCTTTTTGGCTATAAATCATGTTGGGAATTTTACGCACAGCGGCCTTTTTTGACAGTGCAATTATTTTGACCTTCGGCGCCTGAAGATTACTGAAGCATCTCTGGACAGAAGCCTTAAAAAACCGGATTATTGAGTCAATCGCAAAAGGAAAGGTGGTCACGCCCAGCTCTGCTTGCCACGATCGATAATATTTTCTTCGTATTTCCCTGGTTATTGTCGGACTGTGTGATGTCCACCGCTTTATCGGATGTGCGATGATTTTCACAGTTACACAGTGACATATTTCTTTAAGTATACCAACTTTTACAACGAAAGCTTTATTATGCTGATCATCTGTGAGTGTATCTTCGTTTACTGCACCATATGCTACAGTGTCTGCAGCCTGCCTCCTTTCGATAGTAAATGTGAAAACCCCTCGCGGTATTACTGTGCAGAGAACATTTTGATGGGTAACTATAACGAAATTTTACGTGAGTTTTGAGAATGTTACCACCATCATGACATCAATTTATGAGTTAGAACATCATACTTGAGTAACGCTAACATATCACTTGCCAGGGGATACAAAATGAAAGCATGTATTTAAAGATAATATAATAAATAAACGTCCTTATATGTTTGTTCTGAAAAACAAATGGCGATTGCGGTATTTTTTGCCGGAAAATGCAATTACTTATGAGACTGTTAGCCATGCCACTTATACTTTCTGTTCACAAATGTTTACACGAGAATATTTGCTTATCATGCTGACACTAACAACAGTAGGCAAAAGTTTCACATTGTCAACATCTATAACAATGGTTTGCAAGTTTGAACAGAGCGAATACCACGAGAACAGTTCATAGCGCAGTTTCTTACTTTTGCTCAGTGGTAAATTTTATTGATTTTGGAAGCAAATAAAATTTTGGTCTTCATTTGAAGGCCACATTTTCGCAAATATTTTTAAGAGCCTTTCAAGCCACCTGACTCTGAAATGAACGTTGAGTGCCAATCGTACGCGGTGGATTCAGCAGCAGAACAACCCTTATGTCATCCATCAATATCGCCACCAGCATAGCTACACTGTCAGTGTTTGGGCAGGTATCGTTCACACTCAAATCATTGGCCCTTACATTTTCCTAAGCGTCTCACTAGGAAGTTAACAGAGTCTTCATTGAGAAGTCCCTCCGGATTTATTGGGCGATGTGCCATAGGGTATTCGTAGAAGACTTTGGTTGCAATAGGATGTAGCTCCGACACATTAGGCTCTGAATATGATACGCTTTCTCGTCCTTGAATTTCTAAATCAATGGATTGGTCGTAATGGTGCTATGTTCTGGCCACCAAGATCACCAGATCTGTGTCCGCTAGATTTTTTGTCATGGGGGCATATGGAAAGTTTTATTAATGACTCACCTGACGAGTCTTAACCGTGTCTCCCGAATTACGGTTGCTGCTGGAGATATCGCTGAGATCCATGAAATCTCTGGCAACGTGCGCAGCTCCCTTCGACGAAGGTGTCGTGCTTGTATCAATGTTCATGGTAGATATTTTGAACAATTACTGTAATATGAGATCCTTGTTAATAAAAAGTATCTCGTGTTATCGAGTATCAGAACTACCCTCGTGTGTATCAATGAGCAGACTGCATATAGGTAAACTAATACTCAGCGTATATTATTTACATGATTATCTCACAAATTAGGGATTTTTCTATTTTTTTTTATTGATGAAAAAGTGTTTATATTGATATTTTCTACTGGTAGCCGAAGTTTGTACCAAGAATTTGCAGCACCCTGTATATATATTCCATTTGGCAGTAAAGAAATCCCGTCTTCCTCCCCAAAGAAACTGAAATTTTCAGAATTTTGAATGAACACCAGGCCACCCGACACTGCCAATGGCGGAAAAAATAATCGTATCGATAGAATCGCAAGTGGATACGAACTCCAGTAGTGCGATCTCCAAGAATACGACTCCGAGGGAGCATTTTCCAGGGCTTAAAGCTTTCAAGGCCTTAGTTCAATCTTCTAGCCATGTAGAAAAAAAAAAAAAACCCTACAACAACAATAAAGTTGACTAGTCTCCAAAAATCCTTCGCAAAAATTCACATATGGCTGTCTCGTTTTTAGTAAATACATGGGCGATAGTTTAATGTCTAATCTAATCTAAACTTTCAACAATTCAGTGATGATGAATGGGAGACGTCGCCAGCAACACCGAGGGCCAGGATGAGAAATCCTCTTAATTCTCTGTTGCTTTTTTCAGTGTTTTATGAATTCGTAAACAATCATAGAGCGGCGATCTGGTGTCGTTCAATCTTTGTAGTGAGTGGCCGTTCGCTTTCTCTTCAATTTCACAGGGTGCCCTGCAATATGGAGCGATATGCAAAGAACTGTACGCCGTGCTCCAGCGCCTGAGGACTCGCCTGCAGATCTCTCGACACGATGGGCAGTGCGGGTGCAAGTCAGCACTTTTGGCCTCGTCAGGGATGGGTCGCCCCACTACTGAGCGCATTTCAAATTCACGCCCGGGAAGATTGATCTCCAGTTTATTATTATAAGGCGATTGGTATAAAGAATATTTACTGGGACAACAGGACTAATCAGAAGTTACTTGTTCTAATAATACCTACGAACCAGTTTACCTTCACGGATTATCGCATATGCTGTAGAATCTGCCGCCCGATTCCCGTGGAAACGTGACGGCCGCAGCCCGTAGAGTTTCAGCATGCGAATGTCTTGGATGGGGCACTTTAGTAAATGCTTAGGCGTATTTTGGGATGTTGCAGCCCCAGGGCGTTCACTTTATGACTCCGAACTTCACACTTGTGTAGGGATAACATATGTATAGGCTTCTAGCGGGAGAAAATAAGAAGAAAGGTACAGAACTTTGAGAATTTAATATAATTTCAGTGTAGCGCTACAATATAGAAGTTCATTGGGATGCAAACTGGACCAACAAATAAACAGATTAATACGTAGCTACTTATAAATGTGGTAGTTTTACGAATCGACTTAAAGGTAAAAAAACAAACTTTCAGCAGACTTAGTGGAAATGTAATAGTTTGCCATGTAAATGAAGAATTTTACTGGCTTCCTCTGCATCGTGTTCAGTGACTGTTACTATAAATTACAATGTTTCGCAGTAGCTTAGATTTTTCACCAGCAATGTCACTGCCTGTGCGATTTAATTAAGTTCATGCCGCATTTGAACTGTTTATCATTAATGCATTGAATTTTGGTTATGATCCTTTGTAATTAATCTAGTGGCTCTGAACGCGTTTGGAAATAGTTATTTCGTCAGTGGAGGTTGTATCAAGCAATATTTTTTAACGGCCCTATTGGCTGCCAGCTGTATGAAATGATTTACACTGAATTATTCTGCAGAGATTTGGGGCGATTGCCTGGGATATGAACTCAGGCAGGAGCTCTCACGAGTCACGACTCGACATGAAATAGTACGCTGTAGGTCCTGTAAGATGAGGGTGTTTGCCAGTTATTGGAGTTCTGTCGCTACAGAAGCCTATATAGGTAGTGCGATCTCCAAAGGTGCCGTCTTCCATTACGCAGCATCCGTGGTCGTATCCTACAGAAGTGAAGTTGTTGGCGGTACAGCTACCACGTCTTTTAGCAGCTGGCTGGCGTATCACAAATGCGGTGCTGTATTGGCAGCAGTACCGTGTGCGTATGTGCTGCAGCTGATGTGGTCAGTCATGGAGGTTTAATAGAAGGATAAAACCAGAAGCCTCGTCTGTGAAGCTCAAATTTCCGGTGTGGCTGCTGCCAGTCGCCGTATGCACCAATCACGCTTTAGTTCATCGGTTTGTTTGTTGTTTTTCACCCGCAAAACTCCTTGCTCCAGCGTCACTTTCAACCAGTGAGATTATTTAATGTTCGTTCGTCTCTTACAGTCGCTGGGCGCCAGAGGTATTCGCTTTCATGACCGCATCACAGCCGTACCGAAATGGTTGACTCGCTAACGAGCCTAAGTTAATAAGGTTGCAGGACTCCCTTCTTCCTGGTAAAGCTCCTTGTGTACTTAGCGCCTGCAATGATGTGTGAGGAGGACTGAGCGCAATGTGGGCATCCCATTAATATAGATAAATAATAACTTAATATAAATAAATATATATGTCCCACAGGATTATTGTGTCTCCCATCCTATTATTATGGGGGTAACGTCCCCCGAGGAACCCTGTAAGTTACATTAACCATCATCTGGCGCCTTCAGGACAATTGTCTTTCGTACTGCGCCCGCTTTGCTTTTTTCATGCTCCCACTGATGATTCTTTGTTCTGTTTTTCCTCTTCTTCCCCGATGTGGTGTTCTCATGCGCGGTGATCTTGTGTGGTAACTCCCTTATGCATGGGTGCCCCCTCTCTATCGACATACCGTAGGTCCCTTATTCATTCCTCCCAGACATTGTATTCGTACGGAAACGGAGGACTAAACCTCTGACTGCAATGCTGCGGATTGTGAGTTTCCACTTGAAATCCAGGCAAAGATTAAGGGAATATATAGAGATACATAAGATAATTAATGGTTTTTCTAACTTTAGCAGCACAAAATTTCAACAACGAAAATTGTTACAGTGGCAAATCTTTGAACAGATGAGTACCGCCTAAAAGCATCAGTCCAGATTGCAATGTGTGCAAAGTGTGTGGCCAAAACAGCCACATTTTTCTCAATGTGTCGCCGGATTTAGAGGCCAGAAGTATTTGCAAAAACAAGCCCAGTAATTTAATACATGGCCGTTGTTTGGGTGGAACCATTTTACCAGAATAGTTACCGCAGACTGTAAAAATTATTAAGTGATTTTCCATTTGGCGCTCAAATACCCAAGAGCGGCGGCCGATGTTCGCAGTTTTGTACAAAATCAAAACAGGGAAAAATTTTCAGTTTTGCCTGTTGCCAGGTCCTGTTGAATATCTGTGGTTTTACAGCGCTTGCTGAACTTGTTCATTTGATTCTTGTAGCAATTAGGTTTGGCCCAAATGGAAGTGCGTATATACCTCCAGGCTCTTGTTCGCTATTTGGTTGTATATTTTTAAACGGAAGCTGCGGCTTCCACAACATTTGAAACTGGATCGAGTGGACGCTGGATGGAGCACTTCGGCACCAAGAGGCGAGGGACTCTGAGATTGACTCGAACCACTGCCTGCTTCTCCTGCTCGTCACTCTACTAAATCTTCAACATTCTAGAATGATGGTGAAAGAAACTCGCGCCAGGTGTATTTACCTTAGGCAGAATAAATTAGTATTACCTACTAAACAATACCCAAAATTGTATACTCAGAGTCTGTAGGGTTTAGTCTAATGCAGCGACCTCCAAGAGAAGCAGAGCAGTGCTCGAGGACTCGCCTGCTGATCTCTCGACACGATGGGCAGTGCGGGTGCAAGTCAGCGCTGTTTTGGCCTCGTGAGGGATGGGACGCCCCGCGACTGAGCGCAATGGAAGCATCTCATTTCTGAGTAGTATTTGCTGTGTCGTGTTTACAAAATAACTACTGAAAAATTTTTTTTAATACCAGGACAGTAGAAATATTAAGCTCTCAACAGCACACGTGGCGCTATGTGCAACAGCATCTGCGCTTTTGTTCATTTGGATAATGAAATATGAAGAGCAAAATTCAATACGTGGAGTTAGAGAACAAAATCTTATTCGGTGCATGACTATAGCAGACCAGAGATGTGTTTTGGTAATGTTAAAGCCATCAATTCTTCAACTTAACGAACTGGAACTCCATGTTTTATGGAGCGCTAAAATACAGTTTTCCAACAGCATAAAAATGACAGACAACTGGCTGAAAAAATAAATAAATATATGAATAAAAGCGAATTAGGGGTAATTTTAACCGGGTTTGTTTCGGGAAACATGTTTATGCAATAACATAACAGTAATTATCTATATGATAGTTATCCCTGCCTTCTTTAGCCTTTTACCTTGAATACTTTCCCCTAATTTCCGGTATCTTGTGCTGAAGCCAACAGTAAGGAGTACAATTCGTGACCGGTGAACAGGTGGGAACATTGTTCGTGTGATTTAATAAAATGAATAACACAGTTGAGTAATTTATAATGCGGTACTTCATTCTGCTCAGTGGTAACTTGTAATCGTTTAAAGAGCCAGCAACAGAATATGTTCGGGGTCAACTAGTATCATATTTTTTAACGGCCTTTGAGCCACCTGACTCTGAAAAATGCGTTAAGTACCTCGTAGAGTGGATGCTCTTAGGGCACATTGTCACCACAGTCAACTTTGTATATAAACTGAAAACGAACTTCAGCAGTGCTGTTTGTAGGCGCAATGTCTTCAGTCTACAAAGGGGACGAATAGCGTGAGATCTATGACTAGCCGGATAATACCTTTATTTTGCTGATGAAAAAACGATCGTGATGACGACCCAACGGGTCACGGGCCGTCTGGTACAAAACTGCAGAAGAAATCACCCCAACCACACGCACCCCACGTATGTAGAAACATATTCTGACTCGTGCTGCAGATATACAGTATGTCCGAACATTGATAAAATACACGGCTGCACTCTACGAAATTGTTAGAGCTTTGGAGTAGCAGATGAAAGGTTCTGTAGCAACGGTGACTCTCCACCTTTTAATTTTCGGATCTTTTGTACAACTGTCACCCCAAAATCCCACCTGTGTAATAGTCACTCCCTAAAAAATCCCACCTGTGTAATAGTCACTCCCAAAAAAATCCCACCGATACAATTGTCACCCCCAAAAAATCCTACCTGTACAATTGTCACCCCAGCATATACCACCTGTACAATTGTCACCCCAATATATCTGACCAGTATGAAGTTACTGTAACGGCTTAAGTAACGGGCGTTACTTTTTGTAACGAGTAACGGTATCGCCTTAGCAATTTTTGAAACGTAACGAGTAACGGTAACGCCCGGTTAGAATTTATCAAAAGTAACAGAAATTGACGTTACTCGTTCCTCGTTATGTATTTATTTGCGAAAAATATGAGAGATGAGCTGTGGGCAAAGAGAAAGTTATGTTAAAGGAGTGGTATAGTGATTAAAAAAAAAAAATACACAAATTTTTGGCAATTAAAGTATGACCATACTTTTCGGATACATATATGTTTTAATATTAGGAAAGTAATTTTTCATTCTAAAATTTTGCATCGAAAGTTTGTCCACAAAGACGCGAATGAAGCGCATGTTTATGTTGGTAACTAAGGCTATAAAAACAATATTCTGCACGACTTATTTCAGCGATGGGAACATCATTTAAATAGTAGGAAAGGACGTACGTAAAATCATACATTTTACTGGGTTTCTGCACAAGCGTAAAGCGGACGCCACACGTTCCCCAAAATATATTTGGAAGATAATAGTTATATTCTTCGAGAAAATCTTTTATCAATTAAAGTACCGATCAGTCCAGATCATTCCAGTAGCATCAAGTCTGCATCGAACGCTTAAATAAATATGCAATGATACTCTCTATTTTGTCGGTCATAACTGGAAAATAAGAATATAAATCACAATAAAAATATGCAACACGCTGGTTGCTATTATGCTGTAGCTATACCAAAATGTTTTATGAATGCATAAATTTCCGTGACTTTCCGTAACAAATTATTCTATTTGATGGAAGAAAATATAAGATTAATTTTAAAACAATTATTGGGCTCTACTCGAAGTAGAATTTATGATTGGTCTTTTCATAACCTCAGTGCAATAAACAGTTAGAATTTGCAATGAAAAGTAGGTCGCTTATTTTGTCGAACATTTATCATTAAATTTTTAGTGTTACTACCGTTGACTCACGTATATCAACAATTTGCCGCCATCTCTTCCAATTGCGTGTCACTAAACAATTTTATGTAAAGTTGCAGCACTCTGAGAGCGCATATGCTTCCGCTAAGCAAGGTAACGTTAAAGAAAAAATCAAATTGGTATTGACAATAAGATTTTTTTATCATCACAAAAATTCGGTTATTTGTGCCTCTTGATTTCTTAAATATCCCTTGGTAACTTTTGAGTTATGTTATGACAAATACTAAGACAAAATTTAGTCAAACACACAAACGGACAGAGCGACCATCACCAAAATTTACTCATTTAGCCATTTCAACATTTCTGACTATTAATGCAAATTTTATAAAAATCTGTTCATAACTTTTTGAATTGGGTTTCGGATCAATATAAAATCAAACATATGGACAAACGGACACACAGATAACCAATAAAATGTGATCATCTACTTATTATAACATATCTAATAATTCACACAAATTGCATAAAATCCCTCTGCAAATTTTCTAGTTATATTTCCAAGAAAAACAAAGGCAGGCCAATAAACAAATCAACAAACAGTGGAACGGATCACCAAAGTTCAATTAATCATTTGTTCCCCTACCATCCCTAACAATCCATGTAAACTTCGTAAGGATCCGTCATAAACTTTTTGAGTCACCTTGGTGACGGACAGAAGAACAAACTCCAGGAAAACATAACCTCCTCGGTGGAGTTAATCATTTGTTAACCTGGCTGAATGATCATGATCGCGAAATTGTCATAACCTCTGCCAAAGAGGTTATGTTTCTTTAGAGTTTGGCGGCTTGTCTGACTAGTTTGTCTGCTTGTTGGTCTGTCACCAAAATAACTCAAACGTTATCGATGGATTTCTGCGAAATTTACAGGGTTTGTTACGCAAGTTAGGAAGAACAGAAGATCTTTAGCTATGATTCGTTCAACGGTACGTTTTTTCCGTGCCTCTTTTTCGAGTGGTGGTATAACTCTAAAAGTTATGGACTGATCTTTATGAAATTTACAGGAATTGTTAGATATATGGGTGGCCGTTTCGTAACCTAATTTGCACGGCCATGGCCTGTAAGGGTGTGTTAAGTTGTACCCTTAGGCACCGAGACTCTGTTTTGGCGAAGATAGCAAGTCCCGTTCCAGGGACGGGATCCTTGGTAGGGGAAAAATCTTCAGCAGTGTAGTTCCTAGGCGAAGGAGGCTTGGAATAACCAAGCATCGTCTCTTGTAAGCATACGCATATAAGTTGGTGCAGTTCTATCGGACGGTTCAAGTAACTTTGTTCGTTTCGTAACCTCTCATATTCCATTGCAATATTGTACTCATTTGCTATGTTTCCTGTTCGAGCCTCTACCTGCAGTGTTATGGAAGGAGTATGGGCTGACGAGTGCGCCGTGCGGTAATCACTGTCTGTATTGGGGAGCTGTCAACCTTCTTCCTCTCTCCATCGTTAAGCAGGACTTCAGTGAATCATGAATATTTCTCACATTGGCCCTCGGTACTGGCTACGTCTCCTCTTCCTAACCACTAAATCATAAAAATTCAAGGTTAGATAAGAAATGGAAACATTGTCAGACCAATCACCATCAGTTAGGCAATGAAAGGTAATTTTTAGCGGAGCGTAGTTGGAGACTAGTGCAGCTTGTTATTGTGTGCTTGTTCTTCTTGTAGTTTAAGAAATGGAAACATTGTCAGACCAATCACCATCAGTTAGGCAATGAAAGGTAATTCTTAGCGAAGCGTAGTTGGAGACTAGTGCAGCTTATTATTGTGTGCTTGTTCTTCTTGTAGTTGGTTCAACTTAACACCTTGGCCTTGAAGTTTTACCCCTCGAAAAAAAGCACCTTGAAAGTTGGTAATTTAAGAAACCCGTTCTGCTGGAGATCGTTATCGTAATGCCTGAGTCCCAATTCTCAAGAAATTCCATCGCTACGATTGGAACCGAACTCCATTGGTAGTGTTAGGTGGCCTAGAGGCCGTTTAAAATATTACTGCTTGAACAATATTGCAAAATCTTCCAGGATAACGTATCTTCAAAGTGAATACGAATGACAACTTAGCATAATCAAAATGTGTGAAATGACTGATTTGTTGTGGCGTATTATTCATTGTGTTCATAAGTGCACACAATATTTACAGAAGCTAGCACAGCATATTTTTTGAGTACAGTTTGGGCTGCAACAACGTTGGACAAAAATTAAATTGAACAGGATTCAGAAAACCAAAATACTTAATTGTAAGACTAACTATTATGTTAGTGGTTATCATAGTATGCCGTAGTAATGCGACAATTTCTGTACCATTACACATTGCAATGACTTTACATGTTTGCTTGTTTTATTCGGCCTCGATGCAAGCAAATATTTCAATGCTAAATAAGCAGGATGCTCGACTTTTAACGCTCCTGAAGTATGTCAGTGACATTCATTAAATACACACGAAGTTTTATTAAAGTTACGCATTAAAAATGTACTACAGTACTACGTTGTAAGTCCATAGATTTTGAGCACTCCCTTTACCATCGTGTTTACATGTACGTATGAAATACATGTATTTTGTAATCTTTGGTGAAGGGACGTACAGAACGCTATGCTTGCGCAGCTCTTCAATATTGGCTTCCTGTGGGGTAAAAAATAGTTAAATTTGTAAAAATAAATATGTAGCAGTCGACATGATAGGTTTTATTTAACAAAAGAACAGATATAGAAAAACATTTAAAGAAAAAGAAAACTAATCACTTATATAATAGTTATCCAGGTAATTCTTTTCTTTCATGAGTAGTGTTAATTCAAATTTTCCTTTTCTAACTAATACATAGAGAAAACGCTCAGAATTATATATTGTAAGCTTCAACGAACTTCATTCGCATTACTAAAGTAAACAAGCCACCCGGTTGAACAACTAATAGCGGACTTCTACAACTTTCTGTAATAGCGTGTGTTTTCGTTGAAAGCGTGTGGCTAATTTGCTAAAAGGAGATTTTTTACAGATGTATATTTAAACGGTCCTTCTGGATATTGAGGTGACTGAGCAACAGGCGTAGCGGTGGGTTCTGCCCGAAGTGTGAGCGCCAGCTGTATCTTCTCTGGTAGGATTCGATTCCCATAGCGATTTTCGCAGGGATAACTTCCCTATTCGTCAACTTTATTATCATGATGATCATAGGAATAGATTCCGCGTCTATAATATTGAAGGGTAGGAATCCCAACGCACGATGTCGAAGAAAACGATCTTCAGGGCTGCGCCCCCTGAGGTCGCGCTTACGAGCTCAAAGGCTCGGCCTCCTGACTCAGAGAATTGCACCGAAGACCAGCCGGAGCGGCGGATTCGATCGAGCCGCAATTGTCATCCTCTTATGTACAAGAATACGAGCTGCAGCAGGTCTGAGTTTCTATGGTGAAATCTCCAGGAGTATGGGCTGCGGGGGCATATTCTCCAAGGTCTTGAAATCCTAGGCCACAGTTCCAACTACCGGCAATTCAGAAGGGCAAGAAGACGTACCTCATACAACCCACAGTAAATAATATTATTATCTCTCATACAGCCAATGTAGTTAATGAGGTTTTCATCTTCGAGTAAGTTTAAAATTTTGATATTTTAGTGAAGTGAAGAATAGGAATCATTGCCCAGCATCGAAAAGAAAAAAATTAATGGTTTCTCCAAATTCACTCCTGAATGTTTTGAGAAAAGAAAACCTTTACGATGTAATCAGCAAGAATAGGATTGTTCCCCATAAAAACAAAATTATCAGTTAGTGCCCCTTGCACTTACTGCCCCAAAAGCGGCAGTCGATGTGCTCAATTTTATACGAAATCAAAACACGAGCTAGGCCATCAGCGAACAATTTATTCTTGGCGTTTTGTCCTGCTGCGCTGATTAGATGCAACGCTGTCAGAAACCTTGTAACTTCAGAAAATATTTATTGGGTAACGCTTGAATATTCGGGCATGAAGATGGTCGAAGGACCTCACACCGAAAATATTCAAAATAGGACTTCCGGCTCGAAACCATTCGCATCAAGTGGGACGAAAATATAATTCAGTTAACTCAGTAGAGAAAAATGATTGCGTCATTATAACGTGCCTTTTTTTTCAAAATGCACTTTGTAGTATTTGTGGAGAAAAATTATCACCATAAAAAATATATTAGTTAGTCTTGCAGCTATTACTACTGTTTCTTGAATTTTACTGAGGAATCTCCATTTTCTCTTGCTGGTGCCGAGAGTTCTGACTGATAGCTTAGCTTGTTACCATCTGTGAAATTTTTCGTGCGTTTCAACGGAACAATGAGCGCACTTGGGCCATTTGTGGCTAAATTTTTTGTTTTGTGCAGTGGTAACTTACAGCTAATTTGCTAGTGAGCAATTTGATAGGCTGTATGCTGAATGCCAGCCATTACCCAGTGATATTCTAATATTTTTAAAAAGGCCGTGAGGCCCCTCATGGTGAAATTACGTAAAGTACCAATAGATGTAACAGATTTGTTCAAGGAATATCATCTCCAGCTGTACGATTTCCAGTGAGCGATATCTCCAAAACCGCACATTCCGAGGGTGTATTCTCTTAGGGTCCTGAACTCTAAGGCCAAAGTTTACATTTCCAACCATTCTGATCAACAAATAGACAGCAACACTACACCGCACTAGTCTCTATCAACCCATAGTAAAATAATATTGTTTATTGAATCGCATTCACTGAAGGCATTAAAGAGCTATTTAAAATTCTGATCAGTTGGTGTGACGATTGAGAGACGTAGCCAGCTTCGGGAGCTTGTTTAATAATCTCGTCCACCTCTTTTCTTATTCGATTTTCAAGTAGGTGTTTGCGGACCAAATCACTGAGGACCGGAGCAGCCCGAAAGCAACGCAAGTGTCGCAAGCCTCTCCAAAATTTCAAGGGGGTCGAGCTGCAGGAATTTCTTTTAGATCGTTGCCAAAATTTAGTCAACCGTTTTTCTTTAAGTTGGAAAGAATTCCTGTAGTTTTCACGAAGATCCGTCAATATTTTTTTATCTAAATTTGCCCAACAGACAAACTCACGCAAAAAGTAATGACATAGTTACCCCTAGCCACGAAATTCTTAATTAGCGTGCTATTTGGCGTCCAGTCACCAGCAGCAGCGGTCGGTGTGCGCAGTTTTGTATAAAATCAAACTACGGAAACAACTTTGAGTGTTGCCTTTCGCTGGGCTTGGTGGAGATCTGTGCTGTTCAGCGCCTGCCAAACTTGTTTATTTCGTTCCCGCTGCATGTTTGCGTGACGGAGAGACCATATCAAACGGCGCCCAGTGAGCTTGGTCGTTCAACGGACGCTACGGCTTCGCCAGTCTACTGGCACTTCTAATGAAGTGCCATGTTTGAATTTTACACCCAGCGGCCTGTTCTGTTAATGCAGATATGTTGATTTTCAGCAAGGCCACAACCCTTGATGACTATTCTCTATTAGTTCTTAGATTTTTAAGCTACAAATCCACCGCTGTTTATTCGCAATTATCTAGAGTTTGAAGGTAAAATGTAAAGGCAAAGCTTAAATACTGGAGCCTGAAGATGGCCGCAGCATCCCTGGCCGTAAGCCTTAAAAAACCGGATAATTGAGTCAAGATCGCAAGAAGCAAAGGTGGCCGCGTACAGCTCTTCTTGCAATACTGAGTTATGCATTCTTCGTATTCCCCAAGTTCATCTCCGAGTGTGTGACCTCCACCGCATGCTTTTTCGGACGGACGATGATTTCCATATTTCCACAATGACAGTCACTTTAAGTATACCAACGGCTTAATTAAAGGGAAAGCTTGATTAAGTTAGTCGTCTGAGAGTGTACTGTGTATCACCATTCACTGAAGCATATTTCAGCAGCGTCTGCCGCCTGCCTCCATAAGATAGTATGTGTGAAAACCCTTCGCGGTGTTACAATATGGGAAACATTTTGATGGGTAACTATAACGAAATTTTACGTGAGCTCTGAGAATGTTACCGCCATCATGAAATCATCAATTGTTATCGCCAAATTGAGAGCTCTTGGTACAATAGCCTTGACTGCACACCCACACAAGGAAACCTTGATGTGCGAGTTAATAAATACCACACCGGAGGCAATACCACCACAGTTATATCTCAGCTTTAGGAACTGTTTGCTTCTACTAATAATAATAAGCTACTTCATTTATTTTCCCGATAATTCTCCTTGCATTTCCGATGTCTTCCCAATCACACAAAACTTTCGTAAGAGTAAAGTGAATGAGTTGAACAGCGCAGATATCCACCAGGACATGACTACAGGCAACATTCAAAGTTGTTTCCATGTATTGATATTTTACGAAACTGCGCTCGCCGACCGCCATTTTTTGGACATTGAGCGTTAAGCAAAGAAC
Source organism: Parhyale hawaiensis (assembly GCA_001587735.2). Taxonomy (NCBI): domain Eukaryota; kingdom Metazoa; phylum Arthropoda; class Malacostraca; order Amphipoda; family Hyalidae; genus Parhyale; species Parhyale hawaiensis. Next base: position 9,454,137 of record LQNS02277812.1, read on the forward strand.
TAAATTTCGCTATCGTGGGAACCTTTTTTATTCGACATCTAGTGCATGTGATCGAACGTTGAGAACTTTACCCTACCTACCGTGACCGCGGCGGACATACCGTAACAAATAACTAGATCGATGACAACTCGGTAGGATCGTGAGAGTTTCTTAAATTAGTTACCGGTCCTGGCTACATCTTCCATTTTTCCCAGTTGAACGCTGTGGCCTTTTAGCATTCAGTCCTAAGTCTATATAGACAGTTTTTCAAGATGATATTCATTTATTAAACATAATTAAATGTAAATTAAGGGCACAACTGGCGCTGATGACGTAAAATGTCATTGTAAAATTGATAAATACTCTTCTAAGATTAGCACGGGCGTATCTTTTAGTAAAGAAAATTAAGGGTCAAGCTAAATGCCGTTTGTGCTAAGAAGTCTGAATCGCAAAAACTGAAGGACCAGGAGTCAGTAGTGTGTAATGCGATGAATTACCCGTTTTTGAGGGTAGTTCCCCTCGCACCGCCGGGCCATCGCGCCACCCCTTCCGGTTTCCAGGCCCCGCTCATTTCCGGTTTGCGCCCCCCCCCCCTGACCCCCGCAAAACCGGTAGTGCATTGGCCGTTATAAACCGGAAGCTCACGCGAGATGGGGAGCCGCGAGGGCAGGTTACCCTCAAAAACGGGTAATTCATCGCATTACACTCTACTGGAGTCGGAGTCCGGAACTCTCTCTCAACCGTCAGAAAGAACAAAAACAATACGCAGCAACAATACATAACACTACTATCTAACATCACGAAAGCACAGCTATCTTTAATGTTGCTCATTGAGATGATTTCATTTCTCGTTTAATACACACAGGAGCAGCAGGCCTTGTGTGCTGCAGCCGCGCCAGCCGAATGATGTGCCAGCCGATCCGTCCTTGCGGTGCCCGGTGCATGCGCTGAGTCAGCCCACTTGCTGACCATGCAAAGATACCGTGGGGGCACTTAACTTGCTCATAAATCAGAGGGTAGGGGGCCGAGCAAAAAGTAATAACACCGTTACCCATAGCAACGGAATCCTCAATTATCGTGCTATTTGGCCCCCAGTGCCCAGCAGCGGCGGTCGGTGAACGCAGTTTTGTACATAATCAAAACATGGAAACCACTCCGATTACTGCCTGTAGCCTAACTCTGGGTGAGATCTGCACTGGTCAACACCTGTTGAGTTTGTTCGTTTTATTCCTGAAGTATTTTTGTGTCACAGAGACACAATTAGATTAGATTAGATAGGCGGCAGTAGATGAACTAAGAGGCCCATTCCCAAAGAAACATCGGGACTTACACCTCGGCCCTCTATGAGCTATTGTCATTATGTTAGTAGGATATAGAGGATTGGGGAAACGAGAGAAGAAAAAACGGAAGACGAAGGATAAAAAAAGAGAAAGAAAAAAATAATAAAATAAAATGAAAAATAAAAAAAAAAGAATCTCCGCCATGAATACCCCGGGGCATGATCGATTGCCGCTGATATACGGAGCTTAAATATATAGATGGAGTGGAAGTGAGAAGAAGTCAGCATCAAATGGCCTGGGAAGCTTTGGTCGTTGAGTACTTGCGACTCGTGGAGGAGGAGTTCTTAGCTGAGGAGGATATCTCTTCCAGTGTGTGTCACGACGATTTTTAAACGAGTTGATCAACTCCGCAAAAACAAATCGGAAGGTAGTCTATTCCAAATGCTGACTATGAAATAGGGAAAGAACTGTTGACTTAAGGTTGTTCTTCGAGCCTTATGCTTAAGTTTTTGACCGTTGTTTCGCAAGCGATCATTAAGGTCTCTTTCAAAGAGTCCCGTTATGGGTACGTCGTTGAAGCCATTCAAGTACTTGAATGCTTCTATTAGTTGCTCCCTGAGTCGTCTTTGCTCGAGAGAGATCAGACCCAGTTCTTTTAGGCGACGTTCATACGGCTTGTTTCTCAGCTGAGGTATCAATTTCGTTGCTCTGCGTTGGACTCTCTTCATGTTATCGATATCTTTACAGAGATGCGGCGACCAGAATTGAACAGCAAATTCTCTTCACTCTATTGGATTCTAGAATGAATCGCCCGCAGGAGCTGGGCTACGCCGTCAGCAAGTAGTTTATTCCCATCATTTTATTTAGTAGCTCTGATTAGATGCAATTTGGTCAGAAATCCTGTAGCTTTTCGGTATTACAATAATTAATAGATCATCGGCTGGGCAATATAAGCTCAGAATGTGCTCATTTGGTAATTACTTCGAATTTTCAGGCAAAACTTCAAAAAATTATTGACTAGGCCAAAGCGTGAATATTCGGGGTGGAAGATGGTCGGTGGATTTTCAACAGTATATATTTTATAAATGGATTCTGTCACAAAACTAAAGGCACTCAGCGGAAAAGAAGATTAATACAGGTAATTTAGTAAAGCACTACTTCAGTATAGCATGATTCTGTGCAGCATCTTCGGTAGAAAAATATAACCACAGAAAAAATAAATTAGTTAGCCTCCTCGCTGATATGACGCTCTCTTGAATATAAGAGGGGAATCATTGTTTTCTCTTGTTGATGCCGGCAATTGTGTGCTAATATTTTAGCTTGTGAACATTTGTGAAAATGTTTTGTGCGCCTGAAAATAATATTGAGCATAGCTGAGAAATTTGTATCCCAGTTCTTTGTTTTGTGCGATGGTAGCTTATGATCGACTAGATAGCTAACAATTGTTTAGGCAGGATGCCCTTCATTTCTGCACTTTTCCCCTAATATTTTTAAAAAGGCCGTGAGGCCCCTCATAGTGAAGTTTCGTGAAATACCAGTTGAAGTAGATTAGATTAGATAGGTGGCAGTAGACGAACCAACAGGCCCATTCTCAAAGAGACACCGGAACTTACGCCCCGGCCCTCTATGAGCTATTGACATTATGTAAGTAGGATATAAAAGACTAGGAAAAAGAGAAAAAAAAAGAGGAAAAGAGAAGAATATCAGTAAAGGAGACTATCATAAATGCATGCAATCACGATCAATAGCCGCTGATATGCGGAGTTAAAGATGTCAGACAGTGAAGTTGGAGCGGAAGTGAGAAGAAGACGGATTTAGGAAGCCTCAGAGCTTTGGGCCGTTATGAGTGTGCGAATCTTGAAAGAGGAATCCTTAGCTGTGGGGGATGTCTCTCCCAATGTATGTCAAGACGATTTTTAAACGCGTTGACTGATTCCACACTAACAACGTCGGAAGGGAGTCTATTCCAATTGCTGGCTACGAAATGCGGAAAGAACTGCTGAATTATGGTCGTTCTTCGAGCTTTATGCTTGAGTTTTTGACCGTTGTTTCGCAAGCGATCATTGAGGTCTCTTTCAAAGAGTCCTGTTGTAGGGACGTCGTTGAAGCCATTAAAATACTTGAATGTTTCTATTAGTTGCACCCTGAGTCGTCTTTGCTCGAGAGATCAGACCCAGTTTCATTAGGCGATATTCATACAGCTTATTTCGCAGTTGAGATATCAATTTCGTTGCTTTGCGTTGGACTCTTTCTATGTTAACGATATCATTGCACAGATATGGCGACCAGAATTGAACAGCAAATTCTAAGTGTGGCCGCTCTAATGCCTTGTACAAGGGAATGATATCTATGGACTTGAATTCAAAATTTCTGGAGATGAATCTGAGTACTCTGCTTGCCATTGTCACACTCATGTCAACTTGCTGACTGTGTTGTAATTTCTTTGAAATAATGATTCCCAAGTCACGTTGTTGGGTGACAGGAGCCAATTTCGTACCATTCATTTTCAATGAAGTTGAAGGGTTCATGAGCCCTGCGTGCATTACTGAGCGTTTGTCGGCATTAAAGCTCATCTGCCACGTTGTGCTTCATTCCATGAGGTGGTCAAAGTCTTGTTTGGGCAGGATGACATAGTTTTGTATCATTATCTTTTCTAATTTCTCAACCTTTTCTAAATTTATCCAGTTCATTGCGCGTTAGGGTAGTTAAAATACATTTGTATTTATTTCAACGTAAAATATTTGTCACCATCAGAGTTCAAAAAGACAACGTTTCGATGTCTCAGACATCATCATCAGGTCAATAAAGTCTGGAATATTCAAGCACCAAAGAATTGATAAATGAGAGGCTAACTATATCTAATGATATTTTGCACACAGGACTAGAAAGTATTAACTATGAGCAACAAGGTTCGTGACTGCTTCCGACCGCATGTCAGTTCACACCCCCTCACATACACAAAATGGAAGCGGCTGCCAGAGCAGCCGGATGTTAATATCCAGATCATCGATGTAAATTGAGAACAGAAATGGGCCAAGCACGCTACCTTGTGAAACCCCTGATGATACCTACGTCCAGTCGCTCGTTTCTCCTTCAAGCTTCACTAGCTGCTGCCGACCCGTAAGCCATGCCCCGATTCATCGAAAATAGTCTCCCTGGATGCCATGGGCTTCTAATTTTTTCATTAGCCCTTGATGGGGGACTTTTTTTTTATCAAAAGCCTTTTGGAAGTCTAGATACACAAGCTCTACACCTTTCTCTTCATCTTTAATATCAGTAACTTTTGAGAAAAAGTCTAGAAGGATTGTTAAGCAGCTTCTTCCATTTCGAAGTCATGCTGAGAGTTGGATATGAGCTGATGCAGCCTCAGGTGGTCAGTGATGCGCTTTTTCAGGAGGCGTTCGATAGTTTTCTGACGACCGATTTAAGACTGATTGGTCGATGGTTGCTGGGGTTTTACTAGTCCCATTCTTATATATCGGTATTACGTTTGCTAGTTTCCAATCCTGCTGAACTTCTCCCATTCTCAGAGACCGATTAAATAATTCGAGCAGGGGATTCACGACGACTGGAGCCATTCCTTGTAGTACACGGGGAGTAAGATTATCTGGGCCAGTAGATTTGTACAGATTTAGGTGGGTCAGTCCTTGAAGGATCTCGATCTTAGTGAAAACACACGTGTTCATGGGAGCAACGTGCATCGGTGCTGGTTCATCAATATTCGTAACATTTTTAATAGTAAATACGAAGGTGAATTAGTCGTTCAGGATTGTGGCTTTGTCTCTTAGGTTATTGTTGATTTCACCGTCAGGTCTTTTGATCGAGCGGACCTATGGTTTCTTTTTTAGTCTTCTTTCATTTACATATTTATAGAATGCCTATGGGTTGCGTTTTGCCATAGTGAATACGGAAACTTCTCTTTCCATTTTTGTGGTCCTGACTATTTTCTTCAGCTACATCCCGATATGCCCCTATGTGGCTTGACCCATTCTCTTCTATTGGGTTACGCTTCCAAGCTTTGTAGCGCACTTGTCGCCTTGCAATGCAGCATTTGACTGACCAATTCACCCAGAGGGGATCATAACTGATACTAACTCGTTTATTTGGGATGTATCGTTCAGCTGTTCTCAGGATGCTCGTCATCAAGGAATGTCATCATCAGCTGTACGATTTTCAATGAGCCATATCTCCAGGAGCACCCAGTGCGTGTGTGTATTCTCTTAGGGTCCTGAACTCCAAGGCTAAAGTTCACACTGCCAACCGCTTTTATCAACAATCATACAGCAACAGTACACCGCACTAGTCTCTATCAACCTGCGTGGCTTGCGCGTTATAAGGCCACCCCTATTGTCCGGCTACCGGACGCCTCTTTGTTTGTACGAGCCGGCTTTGGGTTTGGGGCTCTGGGTAGCCCCTAGGTTGGAAGAAATGCTACTCAAAAGGCGGATGAGACCTCTTTTGGTTCAACGGCATCTCTATAAGAGAGAAAAAACAGGGGGTGCCATAGCTGGGTACTCAGCCTTCCGCAGTCTGCTCCTCTATTTCTCTTAATCAGGTAGTACCACCCGATGCTCTTTTCCATTTTCTTCTTCTTCTTTTAGGTCAAAGCCTGTACTGGTGATGGAAGGTCTGAGGCGCGTAGATAGTTTGCCGCTTCCGTAGCAGTCGTTACTCTCGATTTGTTTTTTTTTCTTTATTATACTTGAGATTATCTTCTGTTTATGAAATTCTTTCTTCTTTCTCCTTTGTATATTTCTGTATTTATCTGTACATTACTGTTTATTTACGTTTTCTTATTTTTCTTTTCTTTCTCTTACTTATCTGTGGGGATGTTAAACGCAACCCGGGACCGGGTCGGGCTCGGGGGTGTCGTCTCCTCTATTGTTAATATTAGAGGACTGTAAGCGCACCTTGCGGAGCTCGACATAGTGTCCCGTAGTGTAATAATAATGATAATAATAAATCATTTATTGTTCTCATAAGGTACTGTGTCCAGCAAGATTAGGGCACAGCGCCTGAGGTTTTCATGATTAAAACTGACTTAAGAATAGTACTAAGTACTAGCATCAGAGAGTTATATATAATTATGGTCTGCTGAGAGTCACCGGCCCAATACCTACACATTATGAATGAGATGATAAGAGAAACGTATGCTACGCAGAGTTAAAGCAAAATAGGTTCCTTGGGAGTTTGAAGTACCGTTTGCAGAAAACAGTTGGCCAGGGAAAAGAGAATCGAGAGAAGAAGTTTTAGATTTTTTCTATTCAGAGCATAAATGGTAGTGTACAGAAAACAGTCGGCTAAGGCTGGGTGAAGCGAACTAGTTGACACTACTTAGCACGGTTAAAGGTATTTGAAAATAGGGCGAAAAGTAGGATGTGAAAGTTAGAAGATGTAGATCAGCTAGCCTCTTTCAAGAGTGAAAGAGAAAGGGACATGTATTTCAGAAAAGAGAAAAGTCTAAAAACAATGCAGCTAGAAATCCAGTGCACATTATGATATGATAAGAAAAGAGAGCAAATGTAGAACTAGACATACTATACAGTGTTACAAAAGAAATTGGAAAAAAGGTGACAACAGTCGCCAGATTTTGTTGAACATTTTCATTAGATTTTCGATTACCCACTTTGATTGCTAGCTATACGCCCGAGCAGATGGTGTCTACAATGGTTCTTCCCACGGGTGAAGGTAAAAGCCTGGCAGTGTAGGTCGGCCACCTTGATCAGCGGCCTACCTCCCGAAACAGTGGGGGAAGTATTGGGAACCTACGTAACTTTGCAAAACTAGTCTCGTACTGGGCTTCATCTAGTTTTAATTTCGTGTTAATGCGTGGCCACTGGAGCTTTTTTAACAGTGGGCTGGCATGATCGCATTTGGTGAATTTTCCATTGAGAACAACTTTTGCTGCAAAGTTCTGGGCTATTTGTACAAATGATATCAGATATTCAGGGGCTTTACCCCAGATCAGACTACAGTAGTTGAAGTGAGAGAAAACAAGTGAGTGAATAAGAAGGAGGCGAGATTTTTGATCCAGGAGATGTTCAATTTTATGGAGAAATATTAGCGTGCCGTTTACGGTATTGCATAATTTCTGAATGTGATCGTCAAACGTTAGATATCTATTAATCCACATCCCCAGCGATTTGACAACATCGCGAGGGGTAATGATTGAGCTGATTAAGGAGATAGAGATAGGTTCCAGCTGCTTGTAAAGTTGCTGAGTGCCAAATACAATGCATTGAGTTTTATCCGTATTCAGTTTTAGCCCATTTGCATCGTACCATGCTTATAGCTTGTTCAGGAGATCTTCTGCATATTTACTCACATGTTCTTCTCCACTTTGTTCAAATGGAATTGCAATTTGGACATCATTGGCATACATAGAGAAGGTGGAGTTATGCTGATCCAGTGTTATGATATAATTATACACATGAATACGTGTGTACTAGGTCGTCTGATTTAATTGAGTAATTAATTACCGCGTGAATAATTAATTAATCAACTGCCGTGTCAAAGAAAATAACTGTTGGAACCAATGAGCACTTAATGTGAAAT
>LQNS02277812.1:9511857-9529134 GCA_001587735.2 Parhyale hawaiensis
CCATCGCTTTGGCGTCGACTCTTCTCCCCTTTTTTCTATTTTTTCTCATTTCTTTTTTCTCTTTCGTCTTCCATTTTTTCTCTTCTCGTTTCTCCATTTCTCTACATTCTACTAACATAATGGCAATAGCTCATAGAGGATCGGGTGTAAGTCCCGGTGTCTCTTTGGGAATGGGCCTTTTGGTTCTTCTACTGCCGCCTATCTAATCTAGTCTTGTGACAATCCTATGAAGCTTCTTCAAAATCTTCGATAGAAACTTTGCTTATTATGGAGGAGGTCGAAAAATGGTTTCATAATTAGTTTTCGCCAACAATAGTTAGGATTACTTGCCTAATTAATCAAATTTAAAACAAGGAACACTACAAGGTGCACTTGTTAAGTTAGTTCAGTTATATGTTTGAAATCCTTTGCTAGCATTCACCAGATTATGGGTAAAACGAAGTATAGGCTGTTAAAAACATATTTTTAAAAGGCCTCCAGACCCCATGACCCTGAAAAGCGCTCTGATTAAATCCCAATGACCCGCGTGTCTTCTCCCAGGCGTTACTTATGCCAGTGACATCTTCGTGCTTGGAGGACACGAGGTTTCATTCGTGGTCCAATGGAAAACTTCATAGTTCGGTGTGAAGAATAAGAGACCTAACTAGTGCTGAGTATTAACTTTGGAGCCTCTCACAGTTTTTGCATCAGATTAAAACTCATAACAACTGACTACTTGTGACGGATGGGACGCTTCGCAACTGAGGGAAATGCAAGCGTCTGTGTATTTAACAGCAATTCTGGTGCTCTGACAATACAAATATGCTTGGCGATTTCTCCATAACTTACTCACGCTAAAAACCCCATTCAGTTATCTACACCGATCATCTTCAATGCACCAACGTCTGCAGCCTGACTCACTTGGATGGAGATATATGAAGACTAGATTCTATGCAGTTATATTTCATCAAATCTTTGAATGCGTAACTTTAATAAAACCTTGCGTGTATCATAGGAATGTTACTGCCATCAGACTTCCGCTTCTTTAAATATAACTCGTTAGCGTGGAAAATTAGCTGGCCGCAAGGTAAGGAAGGAAAATGTCGATAGATAAGTTCATGTAGTCATTATAAAGCGGCTTGGTTTGTATACATAGTATAGAATATAACTGTAATTTATCTACAAAAATTATAATAATCACCACTATAATAGTTAGTCTTATTATTAACACTTTGCGTTGCAGAATACATTGAACCAAATTTTTGCCTCATTTTCCTGCAGCCAATATTGTAAGCAAAAAAAATTATCATCTTCACAAATGTGAGAGTCGATAGAACTTTTGAATAGAATAAATAACGCAGTAGAATAATTCAGCATTCTTTTCCATTTTACTCAGGGGTGATCTGTATCTAGTTTGCAAGCAAACAAATGAATTTAACTGGCGTCCAGGCTAACGATACTCTTCAAAGATATTTTTACTCGGCCTTCAGGCCACTTAACACAGCAAATGGCGTGGAGAACCAACGGCAGCAATGGGATTGCGGGAGAAATCGAACTCCAGTGGTACGATTTCCAAGGGAGAGATCTCCAAGGTTACGGTCGCTGGGGGTGGATTTCCAAGCATATACTATCAGGTGCCGAACTCGTTAGTTCAATCGGAGTTTCCTGCCCTGCTGGGATTTGGTCTGGAATTCATTGCAGCGACAAGCGAGGTGCGACGCAACAAATTTGTTACAAGAACAAACGTAACATCGGGCACAGCAGTGTACTGTCCCCACCGACGCAACCACGATCGCGCGACACACAATCACTCAAAGGCACCGTATGACTCTCCAAAATCGCGTCGCGTTACGTAGCTTGTTGTGTCAGTGGGGCCCCGGCATTAGTGACTTTCTATTGGAGTTTCATGGGCAGCGTCTCGAGCTTTACGGTGTTGAGCAATGCACCGTTTGAGTCACGTCCGTGAACGTGGGGGCCCGAGTGTGAAGTTTAAATAATAATACTAATTATTGTTTTAAGATGACAGTGTGTCAGGTATCGAAGAACACGATGAGAAGCACTAAGTAGAAATTTGGTTACCCACGGTGTACGTTTTGCTGTCCTCAGCTCATCAGGTGGGAGGGTCGAAGATGGTCGGAATTGAAAACACTAAATTTTGGCAGGTTAACAGAGTAAGACGTACTTGTACAGACGACAGCGAAACGTACGTCGCGGGTAACCAAATTTCTTGTTTGTGCTTCTCATGAGTTCTTCAATAATAATACTAACAATAACTAGAACAGTCTGAGAGCGTATACCTCCGCCAAGAAATGCAACGGTACCGAAAAATTCAGACCGGTTCTGAAACCATAATTTTTTGTATCAACACCAAAATTTTATCATTTGTACCTTTTAACAGTATTAACACTATACGTAAAATTATAGGCTAGGCTCAAGCTTGTATATTCGGTGCTGAAGATGGTTGGTGGATTTCAACGGTATATATTTTATAAATGGTTTCTGGCACAAAACTAAAGTCATCCAGTGGAAAGAAAGATTGATACAGGTAATTTAATAAAAAACTTCTTCAATATAACATGATTCTGTGCAGCATTTTCTGTAGAAAAATATAACCATAGAAAAAAATAAATTAGTTAGTTTTCCCGCTGATATGATGCTTTCTCGAATATTAGAGGGGAATCTTCGTTTTCTCTTATTGATGCCGGCAATTGTGTGCTAGTATTCTAGCTTGTGAACATCTGTGAAAATGTTTTGTGCGCCTGAACATAATATTGAGCGTAGCTGAGGAATTTGTATACCTGTTCTTTGTTTTGTGCGATGGTAGCTTATAATCTACTAGGTAGCAAACAATTGTTAGGCAGGATGCCTTCATTCTCTTCTTAATATTTTTAAAAAGGCCGTGGGGCCCCTCATAGTGAAGTTTCCGTTAAATACCAGTTGAAGTAGCAGATAGATTTGAGCAAGGAATATCATAATCAGTTGTACGATTTCCAATGAGTCACACCTCCAAGAGCTCACAGTGTGGGTGTGTATTCTCTTAGGGTCCTGAACTCCAAGGCTAAAGCTTACACTGCCAACCGTTCTTATCAACTTGCAGACAGCAACAATACACCGCACTAGTCTCTATCAACCCACAGTAAAGTAACAATGTTCAATTCCTCGCACTCAGTGAAGGCTTTAATTAAAGAGGTATTTATATTTCCTTCGATTTGACATTCTGATCAGTTGGTGTTGTGACGATCGGGACACGTAGCCAGGCTCCGGGAGCTTGTTCAATAATCTCGTCCACCTCTCCTCTTATTCGATTTTTAAGTAGGTGTTTGTAGGCCAAATCACCAAGGGCCGGAGAGCTCCGAAAGCAACGCAAAGTTAACGAAAATTGCAAAGGGATCGAGCTACCGGAATTTCTTTCAGGTCATCGTCTAAATGCAGTCTTGAGCTCCTCGTGACAATGGAAAAATCCTAGTAATTTTCACGAAGATCCGTCCACATTTTTCATTCTAATTATGCCCAAGAGATAATCTCGCGCAAGAAGTAATAACACAGTCACCCTTAACAACGATATCCTAAATTAGTGTTCCATTTGGCGCTCAGTTCTCAGAAACAGCGGTTGCTGCTCGCTGTTTTGTACAAAATCAAACCATGGAAACAACTCTGATTGCTGCTGGTAGCTTAACTCTGATGGAGATCTGCACTGTTCAGCGCCCAATGTACTTGTTCATTTTGTTGTCACTGTGAATTTGTGTGACGGGGAGACTGTAAAATAAGATGCCGGATGAACTAAGGTTGCCAGTAACAGTACGCGGACTTTGAACGGATACTGCGGCCTTTCCATTCTATTGGCACTTTGAATGTATTACGACGGGAGCTGGGCGCGGCCTTTTGGCAGTAGTTTATATACAGATTTTCCCATCCAAAAACCTTTTCAGTTAATGTAATATATGTACTATATCTGTATTGTATTGATGGTCGATATTATCATTATTAATGACTTTTCAGCTCAAAATCTATCATTATTTATTAGTAATTATCAGGAGTTTGAAGGCATTATGTGCAAGCCAAAGCTCGAATTTTGCGGCCGGAAGATGGCCGAAGCATCTCCAGCGTAAACTTTGGCCTAAGGTTAATCATGTATTGATGTGTGATCTCCATTACTACCAATTTATTGGGGCAAATTTTCAAACGAACGATTTTTAGATATGGAATTGTCAGGAGTGTGTGATTCCCAAGTCGTGATCCATCATTTAATGAACATGGACTGGTCGTGCAGATGATATTATGCACACACACTTGCCCCTGTCACTGCACGGCTTCAGTCGACCTCAGATTGTAGAACAAAAGCCTCTAAGAGACAATACTCGCCCGATCTCTGCGATCTTCCAACGGTACACAATGCTGGCTCGGTCACAGCCCCTGCACTAGCGACAGCGTCGAACATCTGACCTCGAGGCAGCTAGCAAGACAGCGCTCTTAGGCACTCCGTCATTGCGAATGTCTTACCATAGTTCCAGCTTCAAGGAAGAAAAGTCGATCATCAGAAGTTTAAATTGTAAGGGCGTAATCTCCCAAGTTTTGATTTTCAACGGAGCGACTCCCAAGAGCGTCAGAGCAGCGCCCCAGCGCCTGAGGACTCGCCTGCTGATCTCTCGACACGATGGGCAGTGCGGGTGCAAGTCAGCGCTGTTTTGGCCTCGTGAGGGATGGGACGCCTCGCGACTGAGCGCAATGCAGGCTTTTAATAGCTGAGCCATAATAGAACGCAACAGCACTTGACTCTTAGGCCCAAGTGGCCTCTGACGCCGGCGGCTAAAATGGTAAAAATTGGATTTTCCCAAAAAGCTATTATGAACATGTTTAACACGATCATGCATGCAAGCGATCATGTGCGTCCCCGCCGTATCCAAGATTGTTTCCTTCGCAAGAAAAATGTTGAGTACCTTGGAATTTTTTCATCAGTATTAGGGGGAAAAGAAAAGCTTTTGAAAAAATCCCATATTTCTGCTGCCGAGTTTTGGCCGCCAGCGTCAGACCCAAGAGCAAACACTGTTACGGTCTATGGCTGAGCAGTAATTGATATTCCTACAAGTTATTAACGATCGATTATATCTATCTTATTCATTTTACTGATTTCTAAAAATTACAAAGACAACAGAAAATGTAGAGCTTTAGCTGTACGTATTATTTCATATGCAACAGCATCTGAGGCCTAATTTACTTGGATGATGATATTTGAACACTTAAATACGTGGAGTTAAAGGTTAGAAAACTATTCGGTGCACTACTATAACAGTCTTAACATGTGTTTTGGCAATGTTAAAACAACCATGACATGCTAAGGGGGGGGGGGGTGTAATGTTGGTTGAGAGGTTGAGAGCTAAAATCTAGTCTTCAAACGGCATAAAAGAAAAGGCAGGAAGCTAGGCACAAAAAAGAGCTAATTAGTCGTCACTTCAGCGGGTTGGTTTTGTGAAATATTTGTTTTGCATCAATGTAACTATAACCAGCTTTATAATAGTTAGCCTTGCGTCCTTTACCTACCTAGCTTGAAAAATGTTCACCAATTTTAGTTATCTCTTGTTAAAGCCAACAGTTCCAAATAAAAATGATGACTTGTGAACAGCTGTGAAGATTGTTCGTTCGTTTGAACACAATGAATAACACAGCTAAGCAATTCAAGGCGCACTTCTCCATTTTGCTCGGTGGTAATTGAAATCATTTTGGAAGCCATCACTAGATTATCTCGTACATCAGCCATTATGTTTTATAATAGCAAATATTTTTAAACGACCCTTCGGCCACCTGACTCTGAGAAACGCCTAGTACTAATCTTAGAAATGGATGCTATAAGGGCACAACTGCCACCAATGCCAGCTTTGTGCATAAAATGGATACGGACCGCAGCAGAGCTGTTGCCAGGGGCAAGGTCATCAGTGGTACGGAGTCTGCGGGCTTATTATTTAAGGCCATTTGAACTCTCTTGAACTCCAAGGCCACAGTTTTAGCTAGGGTTACGAACTCAGAGAATTTGAGGAAAAGTCGAAATCGGGAACAACTTTGTACCTTTCATCGGAGTCGGAATTTAGAGCCTGAGTCCGACCCTGAAGAACCAATAAGAGAGTCACAAAACACAGCGATAAGACAACATATCCCACGGAACTGGTTGCAACAGTCCATGGAACTTCTGCAAAATAGACACGCACCGCCGCATAACAACCCGCATCGTCCCAAGGACATGAAGCCATTCAAATTAATTTGCGCGCGTGTTTGTCACAGAACCAGTCTAGGGGCGAATGGAATCCCGGTCACGTTAAGCCGAGTTCACACTAGCGACTTTCATTGGTGCTAAGAGTGTAGAGCCAACTCAGCTCATCCAATTACGTTGCCGCGTCTTGGCTTCAGATCAAGTTTGATCAATCGGTCTAAAATATTACAGAAATTTTCAATGGCTACAGCCCTTTTTATCTTGAAACAAATTCCAATGGTTATTGTAACGATAAAATGTGACTCTGTTAATAATTTAGACGATACTCCTCTGCAGAAATATTATTTATAATATTTTCAACAACATTAGTTGCTAGCTGACTCACATACATACTGAGAACCAAGGAGTAATTTCATGAAGTTTCACACAGTATGGCAAAAAAGGTATTAACTTCATTGTACTATTGCTGCGAGATAAACAGTTTTTTGATGCATAAGTTTAACAGAGCTTCCATTGGATTATACGGGTGTTGCGGGCATCAGCTTCACGGGTACGAAGTTCACATAGGAGTAGCTCAACAATATAAGCATTCAGTTGGGCTCTTCGTAGAAAGCCAACTTGTTTCTTCACAAATGTCAAAATGGCCAACATGAGCATTGATTATAATAAGCATGAATACAGCAATTAGTAATATCGCTAATGTTGTTTCCCAACGTCTCATTTCAGCAAAAACTTTTCTCATTTATTCTCGAATTTAAAAATTATTACAAAAATATATTTATAGAACATATGATGATGTTAAAAATGTATCCTACAAGAACTCAGCTGATACCACCAAGAAGATGTTAGAGCTGGTGGGCGAAAAATATATATGCATAAAATATATATCATAACATGATAAAACATGCTGTCTCGTCTACTGGGAGTCATATCTTTCTCTAATTTTACACTCCCATAGGTTCAAAATTTCTTCTAATTCGAGGCCCAGTATTCTGCTTGCCATTTCCACAATCATGTCCACTTGCTGACTATGTTGTAGTTTGTTTGTAATAGTGATTCCCAAGTCACGTTGTTGGGTGACAACAGCTAATACCGCCCCGTTAAGTTTCATTGGGGTTGAATGGTTCAGCTGTCCAATGTGCATTACTGAGTATTTGTCGACATTAGAGCTCATCTGCCACGTTGTGCTCCTTTCTATGAAGGGGTCAAGGATGACACAGTTTAGTAGAATCCGCAAATTTACTGATTTTACTACAGATGTTAAGATCGAGATCATTGCTGTAAATTGAGAACAGAAGTGAGCCAAGCACGCTACCTTGTGGTACCCCTGATGATACCTGCGTCCAGGCGCTCGTCCCTCCTTCAAGCTTCACTCACTGCTGCCGACTTGTAAGATATGCTTTGATCCTTCGTAAATAGTCTCCCTGGATGCCATGGCGTCTAATTTTTTTATTTTAGTCGTCGATGAGGGACTGTGTCAAAAGCCTTTTAGAAGTCTAGATACACAAGATCTACACCCTTTTGTTCATTTTCAATATCTGAAACGTTTGAGAAAATATCAAATCAGCTTGGTAACAGCTACTTCTATTTCGAAAGCCATGCTGAGTGTGGGATATGAGCTGATGCATCCTCAGGTGATCAATGATAAGCTTTTCAAGAGGCGTTCGATGCTTTTGCTGACGACCGATGTAAGACTGTTCAGTCGATAGTTGCTAGTTTTTTACCCCCTTTCTTATTTATCTGCATCACGTTAGCTAGTTTCCAATACTGCGGAACTCTTCCCGGTCTTAGAGACCGATTGAATATTTCGAGCAGTGGCTTCACGATGACTGTAGCCATTTCCTGGAGAAGACAGGGAGTAAGATTATCTGGGCCAGTGGATTTGCACACATTTAGGTGGGTTAGTTCTTGAAGGATCTTGATCTCCGTGAAAACACAAGTGTCAATGGGAGCAACTTGCATCGGTGTTGGTTCAGAGATATACGCAATATTTTCAATAGTAAATACAGAGGTGAAATAGTCGTTCAGGATTGTGGCTTTGTCTCTTAGGTCATTTGTGATTGCACCCTCAGGTCTTTTGAGGTGCAGGTTTCTTTTTGAGTCTTCTTTCATTTACATATTTATAGAATGCCTTTGGGTTGCATTTTGCCACAGCGGATACGGAAACTTCTTACCTTTTTGTGGTCCGGACTATTTTCTTTACATCCCGGTATGCCCTTGGACCTGTTCTCCTCTGTTGGATTACGCTTCCAGGCTTTGTAACGCACTTCCCATTCAGAGATAATGGCTGTGATTATGGTAGAACAATCATGATTATGGTCGAGATTTTTTTTGTTGTTTATTATTGAAGTATCCTCCATTTCCAACCTTTATGGGGTGCATTATGGTAGAGATACCTATGTCACAACCTTCGACCATATTACTAACAATAATTCCCAACCATACATACCCAATAACAACCATTAAAATTATAGCTGCACAACCAGATCTACCATAGTGAACCGTAAGAAACATGATTCACGAACAAAATCGACTGTGTTCAGTGACTGATACGACTATGTTCTACTAAGATAAACTTTTTCAACTGTTCATATATTATGCACTGGATGCCTGCTGTGTTTCCTGATGATTAGTTTCTCACAGAATAAAAATGTAAATTAATTCATACGTGCTGGTTATGCCTGCAACTCAGAATGGTCAGAGGTTCTAAAAGCTTCAGAACTATTTTGGAGCAGGAGCTTGAACCAGTCTGTGCAGTAGCGCACGTTTGTATGTAACTTATTAAACTCTAAGCCGGTATAGAGCTATACTACACAATTTAGAGTAAGTAACAAACCAAACCATGAATATTGGCCGTACCAGTTGTCAGGGTACGTAAGGCTAAATTTTGCATGAAGCTTGATATTCTTTTATATAAAGCTAATGGGTATCAATATTCATGGTTTGGAACATAAAAATTGATAGTAATATTTGGTCAAAGATTGCAATACTATTTAACAAGGGATACAACAAACAAATAATGATATTGGGTAACTACGCAAATGTGGTAGAGCGTAAAAGAAATTTGGAAACAATAGATAGAAATAACGTCAAGGAGGTTAACGTCCATACATACCCTGCAATATTTTGCAATTCAACAGGAAAGAAAAAACCGGAGAGGTGCACAATATTTGCACTATAATATGAATATTTGGATTTTTCGCATTGAGACTTATAGTCGTACAAGTTATTTTGGTCGATTATCCTGGGAATTTAAGCCATATTATTATAATCCATGGCAATCCATACATATTCTTCCCCAAATGATGGGAGGAATTCACTTCATGATCACACGTAGGGCGATCCGTTGATAACCTATCATAGTTATGCTCTAGCTTATGCTCCACAATATATAGTCTTCAAACATCCATGTACTACCATCGACCTTCGTTTCCTGACCAACCTTAAACAACCAATATTGCCTCCACCAATATCGACCTAAATATACTAAATTCAACGTTATGCTATGGTCGACATGTCTACCATATTGTTTTATCATCCATAATCTACCTTAATCTCTTATACACCACTATATTCTATTATGATCACATTCATTATATCTGACTGGGTTGTCGTCTTGCAATGCAGCATCTATATTTTGTGAACCCATTGTGTTCTTAATAAAAGCTAATTATTTGACTATCCGATCTATCCAGAGGGGATCATTATTGATACTAACTCGTTTAGTTGGGATGTATCGTTCAGCTGCTCTCAGGATGTTCGTCGTCAAAATATGTGAGCATCGTTCAACACTGGCGTCTCTCAAAGGGGTATCGAAGTCAGTTGTTTCTATTTCAGTAGCCATTTCCTGAAAATTCGCTCGTCGGTAGTCTGGCAGCCTAAGATGACTCGCTTTAGCGGTGCATTTATTGCTAGTTTCGAGCGTGAATTCAATCATGTTGTGGTCTCCTAGCTGGTCTAGGATGACTGGGTCAAAGATTTCACAATCAGGAGTGGAGAGAACCAGAATATCTCGTAGCTTCATTAACGTGCTGGATCAGGTGGTGGTGGCTGAGGAGTTCGAGCAGTTTGCCGCCTGGGGCTGGGCTGCACAAGGTACTCCAATCAATTTGGGACAGGTTGAAGTCTCCCAATAGAAATGTTTCTTTCGGAGTACTCAGCGTATTATCGATCTTGTTGTAAAGTGCTGCATCAGTTTCGGCGGTACTGCGAGGGCTCCTATAGGCGAGCATAATATTTAACGACTGTCGAAGTAGAGACGAGCATGTATAGTGATAAATAGGTAAATAAATTATTTTGGTTTCACCAAGCGCAAACATCATGGGGAAACTAGGTTAGGTAAGGTCATCTCAGCGAGTTCTGTTGGCGACTATTGAATGACAAAAAATCGGATGTGATTCTTGATTTGCTAAGTGCCATTAAGACTTGTTTTACCTAAACATATTTTAATATAACTTGTGCAATAAGTAATTGACAAAGTAAATGTCACTAAGTAACCCACATTTTTTTTATTCCTCTCAAGTAGGGTGCGCACTAAAACAGATCAAACATGGTGACTGTACGCTTAAGTAGCACCTATTTTCCTGTTTGGCAAATGTTTTATACTAAGTCTATGAAGAAAAGTTGCTAAATGGGGAGCATCTAGAATAATACTAACTAGAACGACTCGTTGCGTAAGACGATCACCCGCGGAGGGAGCAAATTTCATTGCCGTTATTTTTGATGGCCAGCTAATCCTAGTTTTTTGGCATGAATGGGTCACATCCTGTGCAGGAAGACCTACGTGCATGGGTTTCCCGTTTCTATTGTCATAATTATGTCCTTTGCTTCTCCCTCTGCTACATCGCCGTTGTTGTGGAAGTACATAGTAGCGTTTAGGCTATTACGTATAATGATAACATAGGAAAAATATTTACTCCTGGGAAGGATTTAATGACTGCAGTTTGACGAGTTCGAACATCACGCTTTGTATCACTAAAAAAATAAGCTCGATAGGCAGCGTCACTGCAATATGTGTTAAGTAGTTAATGGGAACTACTGTAGATATACTATTTTGCAGACAATTTCAACTAAAACCACTAATATAATAGTTAGTCCTACAATTAAGTCTTTGTTTATGTAAAATATTTCTTAGTAGTACAATTTTGATTTTTTCTTGTTGAAACTGAAATTGCGAGCAGAAAAGAACGATTTTCAAGCAACTGTAGACAATGTTCGTACGTTTGACTAGGATACACAACACATCTGAACAATTCATAGCCCAAACTTCCATAAAACTCTATGGTGATCTACATTTAACTCGGTAGCACTCTATAAGAACTTATTATCCTCGTGTCAAACCTGACGTGATATTTTTAAACGGCCCTCAGGGCCCCCCAATCCTGAAAATTACCCTGAGTATCACCCGTGGCGGTGGATTATCTCCTGGATAGGAACTCCAGTACTAGTATCCACGAGTGAGTTCCCTAACGGTAAGGCTTCTGCAGGCGTTTACTCCAGGTCTTTGAACTCCAAGACCACCATTCAAACGCCCACCAGTCACGAGCACAACTAGAACGCCCCGCGGCGTAAGACCATCACCCGCGGTGGGAATAAATTTCATCGCCATCATTTCTATGGCCAGCTATTCCCAGTTTTTTGGCAACCCACCAGACTCCCTGCAAAAAATTATGAATATTGCTTACCTCCTTCGATCACTTATAGGGCGGACAGACGAATATACAAATAGACATACAAATATACTTAAATCTTCAACGAAAACATTATCACCTTTCTCATTTCGTTCGCGGGTGATACATTTCCCCATGAATTCAGTTTATGATTATCGTGTTTGTGTCGGGCTAAAACATTGACTTCCAGCAGGTAAAAAATGGACAAACCTCACAGATAGAAGCCCAACTGCCAGAGTTATGAGATTTGTTTCATAGAGTACATAGACACCAACATTTTAACAAATATATATGCAACTAATCACCAGTAAAATAGTTTGCCCACTATGAATTCTAAGGCCACGAGCTTCATGAGTACGACCTCGCAGGCTACGATCTTGATCAGTACCTATTAACTCTAGGCTACAATTTTCGTGAATACGAATGCTAGGCTAACATCTTCATTAGTACGAACTTTTGGGCTACGAGTTCAAACCTAGAATTACGATCACTATGAGGTAAACTTGAGGCTGTGATCTGCATGAGTGCGAACTTCAAGACTACGATTTTCACGAATGTGAACACGAAGGTTGTGACTATCATAGGTACGAATTCAACACAACGATCATCAAAAGGAATAACTCAAACGCTACGAACTTCAATGGGAATAGCTCTAACGCTTTGATCGACAAGGGCAAGATCTTCAAGGTTAAAAACTTCAGGGCACAATCTGTTAGGTCAAGATCTTAAAAGCACGAACTTTAAGATCAAGAGCTTCAGGACACCATAAGGTTAAGGTCTTTACGGCACAAGCAATACGGTTAAGATCTTCATGGCACGAATGATAAGGTCAAGATTTTCAGTACAGGAACGATAAGGTCAAGATTTTGAGGACCTATATGATTAAGATCTTTAGAGCACGCACCATAAGGTAAAGATCTTCAAGACAATAAGAGAAGATCTTCACTGTAAAACTATAAAATGAGATATTCACGCACTTGAACTATAGGTTACCACTTTCAGAGGCACCAATTAACCGGAAGAATATAATCAACATGGATAGGAATTCTGCTGATTCAATCTTCAAGGGTAGGAACTCCAAGCGTACGATTTCCGAAGACGCGATCTGTAAGGCTACGCACCAAGAGGCTATGATCTTAACGCAATCATTTTCACAGTCATAGCTCCTAAGAATGCAGAAGAACAAACAAATAACCTGGATGTTATCACCTGCAATAGCTAGAATTTTAAGAATACATCAGGAATGTTATCACTACGTGAGACGACTTCATTTTCGAGATTTCGTGCAAAATGACAGGGTAACGTTACAATATATCCTTGAAAGGGACCCAAAATAGTGTTTACAACTGTCATTACGATTAGATTGGCTCTACAGTATAGTATAAATTACTACATTTTACAGAAATCAAGAAATCAATCAATTATTTATATAATAGTTAGTCCTGCTTCTTAATCTGTCTGTTAAAACGAAAAACTTCGGTTAAACTTTTGTTATTTTTCTAAGGCCCACAATGCTGATTAGACTCATTGTGGGGGAACAACTATGAACATCTGCCGTCTGCTTGAACTGAGCAAGTGACACAGCTGAACAGTTCTAAGCGAATATTTAAGTTGATCCAGTGGGGATTTGTATTCCACTTGAAAACACTCAGTAGATAGCTATATTGAGCGATGTTCAGCATATGGTTGCTATATTTTTAAATGACCCCTGAGGCCCCTGACGCTATAGATGTTGAACTGACTGAGCAACAATCTTAGGGTGAGATTCATATAAAAAATCCGCAGCAGGCGTAGCTACAAATTCCCTACCCAAAAATCGAAATTAAAATCAGCAGTTGTACAGTTTGGTACTTCTTGTACCTACGTTAAATCTCTTACTTTTTAACAAATGACACCTCTGTGCACACACGCGAGTGAATGTCTTCGTAAATCGCATCGTGGTTTGTCCTGATGGGAAATGTATCCCATGTAAACGTGTAGGTCCTCGCAAATGGCTAACTTGTAGGTTTCATGTACAATAGAATTGTACGGCTATTTTCCTTTTGGTTATGTGGAGGTACACTCCATGGCAACCATACAATATATTCTAAAACTGCGTGAGCTCAAATTTCAGTAATACTCTTATTATTATCACGCGCTGAATTGGGCCTGGTTTTCCAATCCCATACTGTGGTAGTTTTCGATTGATGAACTCACGAACCCAAGGGCTGTCCAGAGTGCCTTCTCCGCAGGGGATGTCGCAGCTAACTAGAATTCCTGCTGAGAAGGTTAGTTCTATAAATTTAGGTAGGTTCTCTACCTATCTTTCCCCTTTCTGTTCCTTAAGATGGACTGTTGATCGAGATAGCTGACCTTGTAGACGAGACACCTCTAGTCTCTCTCGTGGGAAAGGCCATGTAAGGACCCGTCCACTCGAGTGTCTTTCCTATTCTTTGCGCTTTTTTCCTGCCAGCAGTAGCGCACTGAGCCAACTTATACTATATGGCAGAGGAGAGCCGATGTCGAGATAGGATATTCCTAATTGCGCCTCCTGGCCGACTAACATCACTGTGCGGATCGCCTTTTCGCGGAAACGTTGGTTAAGCAAATCAAATGATTAATTATCAAATGATAATTCACTTGAAAAGACCGTCCTATCATGAGATATAAATACATGATTTAGAATTTACATGTTTGTGCTGTCGGTCGTGCTGTATGGTACTGTCATACCTATTAAATAATATTGTATGTTACAGTATTTACTCAATCAGGTGAAATAGTGTTAAGCCATGCAGACATCTCATCGGGAAGAAATTACCGCATTTACCCTATTTTAATGTAATAAGCTGTAATATTAGCAGAAAACATAATTATTATATTGCTCCTCCTGTGAGGATAATCGTTTACTGGTACTATTGGGGTGCCAGTTCAGTTAACTGGTTTGGTCTGTGATGGCGCTGAGCCTTGTTGGTTAGGTTGTAAATTCATTGCTGTAATATTATTAAGGAATAAATGTACACGAAAATTTAAATGTATGCTGTAACAGAATAATCTAAGAACACCCTCTGCCCGTGGAAAAATATATGATAAATGAATAAATAATAAATAAATTTGTGCCAGGGCGCATCGTAGAGTTATCTACTGTCTTAGCGGAATTTTCAAGTGGTAGTGTAATTTCTGAGTGAATTGTAATCCTCCATAAAGTTGTAGATGGCTGTACTGCCTTTGGGTAATCATCGCACTTGCTGACGCTCTCTGCGCATGGCCGGCGCTTGTCATTTTTTCCAGCCCAAGGAACCGTGGGTGGGAGAAAGTTAATGTTCGTGTAGTCCTCTCCCGCCACAGTGTGAAAATTAGTCTCTTGAAGATCTTCTCACTCTTGGAAATATGGCGACCCTCTAGCTGTGATCTCGAGCTTAGGGTGCTGGAGCCGTCTTGGTGAGTATACTAGTATAACTACTTTGGGGATTGTACCCTTGGAAGTGCTCGCATCACTGAAAATACGTCTTTTTTATCCGCTCTGATGAAAATTTAATGTATATACATGAAGAGGACCCAGTTATCAGATGAACCTTCCGGTAATGACACGAACACTGACGAAATTTGCGGTCGGCTGCGACGGTACAGCACGAACCAATGCACTTGAATGTTCGGGTTGGGCTGTGTTGTTAAAACAAATGCACAAAACAATTATCGACCACCATATTTTGGGAATTGAACGGCAAATAGAAAATCAACTGATGATTTTGTAGCAATGAGCCACGATTCACTGGAGTTCGTGCCCGAGGAAATTACATCTTAAATGCAAGGCACCGAGAGTTTAGGTGGCCCACTTAATTATGGAGCTGTGCCCGTCCAAGCATAGTGTTTACGCTTCCAATCAACAGTGTACTTTAGATGCTCATACTATTGCTGGTCAAACCAGCAAATGGGAATCCTGCAAAATGGACAACCGGATGTCGTTCAATCGGAGGCAATTGCTTTCGGCATTCGCCCCGCAGGAGGCTGGAGGCAATTTCCATCATTACTACAGTATGAGTTGGGTTCAACAACAGATCGGGTGGCCCCTGGGGCCGTGCAAAAATACTATAGTTTCCTATTTGAATTAATACAACCAATATAAACAATCGAAGCCATCAAGTGGAATACAAACTTTCCCTGAACGAATTCAACATCCCTCATAATAAAAAATGAACGTGACTTCTTTTTTTCAGGTTTGAAAGCAGAGGCAATGCCTATTGCAGTTACCATTAAAAGTTATGAACAAAATGACACGTTCTGGCAGCGACTAATGAACAGAAAACCTTAGTGAGATAAGAAAATAAATTACGTGCGAAATGGTAAACTATTGTATTTCTGTCCTGTTTCCTCCAGCGATTTTGCCCAATTTCTATAATGCAAAGCAAAACAAAATCACTATAACTAGTTTCTATTTGAATGTTTATGTACCGGTACATTGATGACCCGCTGGAAATCATCATTTTCAGCAGTACTCAAATATGATGTCCGAACTCGTTAAAATGAAGTCAAGGACGCGATTATATTAGTTTAGTTAGTGCTAAAGGTCACTACGATAAAACTCCACTGTATTTACAGTAGTTTAATATTTCACACACTCGATGAATCAAGATGCAGACGTTGTAGAATATAGAATAATAAGTGCAGATAAACTGCTCATGACGAAAAAAGGACAAAGCTTTTTTCTTATTTTTCTTGTGGAAAAATATTTTGAACGATATTCAGTGTGAATGTATCAGTAAAATTCAATGTATTCGTTATGAGATCAGAACTATAACTATTAAGCAATGAGATTACATATTATCTTCTCCCAGGCCCTTGGGAGGCGCACTTAGATATCAAACAAACAAACTCATATATTTCTCATATGGAGACTTTAATAAAGACTCACTCACTTTCCGAACCAAGAGTTTATACCAAAAGTTTCCAGTCTGTACTGTCACAGTAAGGTAAAGGATTGGTCCTTTACTTTACTATAGCACTGCTCAATCAGCTAATTCCCGCTCCTGACTCTTTAAAATGTTACGGGCACTAAATGAGCAAGCTCAGAGGGCGGTAAAAAGCAGAGACACCATCAGGGTCTGGCCACAAGCAACACTCAAAAGCAGTTTCCATGTTTTGCTTTCGTACAAAACTTGCACATCGACCGCCAATTTCGGGCAGTGAGCGCCGAATGGAGAACCAATTGATGATTTGTTGTCATGGGCAACTATTTTATTCCCGATTAGATCTTGTGGGGTAGCTTAAGTTCCCGTTTCGACAAAAAAAAAAACTTAGGAGGAAGAAAGAAAGAAGAGACGTGCACCAAGTCGAAAGACACGAGAAAGCCAAGAACGGAGATGTTGCATCACAGGATCAACGCGCATGGGAACAGCAAGACGGGAAAGGAGAGGACGATCAGGGGAAAGTAACTTCAGTAGGAGTAAAATA
>LQNS02277812.1:9598349-9614671 GCA_001587735.2 Parhyale hawaiensis
AGGTGTTTCTTCATCGCTGCCTCTTGACACATGGAGGCCACTCTGTACGAGGTCATAGCATAAGGGGGGTAGGAGATGTGAAGGACCCAGGCGTAACATCTGCACTGATGCATCAGGAGTCGGAGTTACTTCCTCCTCGTCCGTGAGAAGCGGTCGGGTGATGATTGCATCATCGCTTCCGGAAGAGCCCTCAACCTGAACCCCACGAGGTTGTAAATTCATTGCTGTAATGTTATTACCTCCGCCAAGGAGGTTATGTTTTCGTCATGTTGGTCTGTCTGTCTTTCTTTCTGTCTGTTTGTCTGTCACCAAGATAACTCATAAAGTTATTAACCGATTTGGATGAAATTTGCAGGGATTGTTAGGTATGTTAGGAGGAACAGATGATTAACTTTTGGTGAAGATATGTTCATCCGTTTGTTTGTTTGTCTGCCTAATTTTTTCAACGCTCTAACTCAAAAAGTTATGGATGGATTTTGATGAAATTAACATGAGTTGTTAGGTATATAACAAAGAATAAATGACCAAATTTTGATAATGATTCGCTGGTTCGTTCGTTCGTTTGTCACTGTTTTTAATTTTATGCTTGTTAGCACAATAACTCAAAAAATAATGAATGGATCTTTATGAAATTTGTAGGAGTTGTTAGTAATGTTAACAGACATAAATGATCAAATTTTGGTGCAGATCGGTTAGTTCGTTTGTATGTGTGATTCATGTTCGTCATAACGTTTGTTAACAGTATAACTCAAAAAGTTATATACCGATCTTCAAGAAAATTGGACAAGCTGTTAATAATATAAAAAGGCACAAATGATTGGATCTTGGAGTTTATACAAAAAAAATTATGATTTCAGAGCCAATTTGAATTTTTTGCTACCGTTGCTTCATTTGGCGGAGGTATGCGCTCTCAGAGTGCTCTAGTTAGGGAATAAATGCACACGAAAATTTAAATGTATGCTGTAACAGAATAATCTAAGAACACCTGCCGCCCGGGGAGAAATATACTGTATGATAAATGAATAAATAAATAATAATAAATAAATTTGTGCCACGGCGCATCGTAGGGTTATCTACTGTCTTAGCGGAATTTTCAAGTAGGTAGTGTAATTTCTGAGTGAATTGTAATCCTCCATAAAGTTGTAGATGACTGTACTGCCTTTGGGTAATCATCGCACTTGCTGACGCTCTCTGCGCATGGCCGGCATTTGTCATTTTTTCCAGCCCAAGGAACCGTGGGTTGGAGAAAGTTAATGTTCGTGTAGTCCTCTCCCGCCACGGTGTGAAAATTAGTCTCTTGAAGATCTTCTCACTCTTGGAAATATGGCGACCCTCTAGCTGTGATCTCGAGTTTAGGGTGCTGGAGCCGTCATGGTGAGTAGTATACTAGTATAACTACTTTGGGGAGTGTACCCTTGGAAGTGCTCGCATCACTGAAAATACGTCTTTTTTGTCCCCTCCAATGAAAAATAATGTATATACATGGAGAGGACTCAGTTATCAGATGAACCTTCCGGCAATGACACGAACATCTGACGAATTTTCGGCCGGCTGCGACGGTACAGCACGAACCAATGCACTTGAATGTCCGGGTTGGGCTGTGTTGTTAAGACAAATGCACAAGACAACTATCGACCACCATATTTTGGGAATTGAACGGCAAATAGAAAATCAACTGATGATTTTGTAGCAATGAGCCACGATTCACTGGAGTTCGTGCCCGATGAAATTACATCTTAAATGCAAAGCACCGAGAGTTTAGGAGGCCCACTTAATTATGGAGCTGTGCCCGTCCAAGCATAGTGTTTACGCTTCCAATCAACAGTGTACTTTAGATGCTCATACTATTGCTGGTCAAACCAGCAAATGGGAATCCTACAAAATGGAAAACCGGATGTCGTTCAATCGGAGGCAATTGCTTTCGGCATTCGCCCCGCAGGAGGCTGGAGGCAATTTCCATCATTACTACAGTATGAGTTGGGTTCAACAACAGATCGGGTGGCCCCTGGGGCCGTGCAAAAATACTAGAGTTTCCGAAAAGATCAAATACATCGGATCTAAACAATCGAAGCTATCAAGTGGAATACAAACTTTCCCTGAACGAATTCAACATCCCTCATAATAAAAAATAAATGTGACGTTTTTTTCAGGTTGAAAGCAGAGGCAATGACCATTGCTGTTACCATTAAAAGTTATGAACAAAATGACACGTTCTGGCAGCGACTAATGAACAGAAAACCTTAGTGAGATAAGAAAATAAATTACGTGTGAAATGGTAAACTATTGTATTTCTGTCCTGTTTCCTCCCAGCGATTTTGCCCAATTTCTATAATGCAAAGCAAAACAAAATCACTATGACTAGTTTCTATTTGAATGTTTATGTACCGGTACATTGATGACCCGCTGGAAATCATCATTTCAGCACTACTCAAGTGTGATGTCCGAACTCGTTAAAATGAAGTCAAGGACGCGATTATATTAGTTTAGTTAGTGCCAAAGGTCACTACGATGAAACTCCACTGTATTTACAGTAGTTTGATGTTTCACACACCCGATGAATCAAAATACAAACGTTGTAGAATATAGAATAATAAGTGCAGGTAAACTGCTCATGACGAAAAAAGAACAAAGCTTTTTTCCTATTTTTTTTTTTTTTGTGGAAAAATATTTTGAACAATATTCAGTGTGAATGTATCAGTAAAATTGAATGTATTCGTTATGAGATCAGAACTATAACTATTAAGCAATGAGATTACATATTATCTTTACCCAGGCCCTTGGGGGGCGCACTTAGATATCAAACAAACAAATTCATATATTTCTCATCTGGAGACTGTGTCCAACAAGGTTAGGACACAGTATCCTGAGGTTTTCATGCTTAGTACTAACATAAGAATAATACTAAAAAGTAACATGAGAGACAATTGGCTTTAATTTGCAGTGATCTACTAGTGCAATGCCCTCATCTAAGTAAGGAGGTCACATTGACACTATTTTCCGTGGAGAGGAGCGTTGGTTACACAGAAGTGGGATGAGATTTCTTTTTTTTTTGCGAGTATGAAATACAGTATGCAGCCTAAAGCGGGTTAGGGCAAGTAGTTGCGTATTAGTAAACGGTACGCTTACAGGGATGAAAAAAAAAAAACAAGAGAAAAGTGCGATGGGAAATTTAAAATATATAGACCAGCTAACAATATCTAGGAGTGAATGAGAAACAGCCATGTATTACAAGAAATAGCTAGTAATGATAATAATGGAGAAAACTTGAATTAAAATAGAATAGATTATCTTACAGTGGAAGCGACGCCGCACATTTCCAATTTAGTTCATTTTATTACCGTGATTTCCCTATTTGTGATAGACAAGGATTCAGACGCAAACGGTAGCAAAATACATGAAAATCTATTGTTTTTTATTCAAACGAATATGAGAATTGCAGTCGCTAGATATATGAAAATGACGTCTACTTTTCTTTAAGAAAAACGCTTTGTGTGCACAGCAAGTAATAACATTCGTTTCAAAATTATGTGAACCATCTCTTGGCCGTAATTGGGGCCGCCGTGGCGTAGTGGTTAGAGCGCTCGCAGCCGCATCAGCAGGTTACGCGTTCGAGTCCAGCAACCGTCATTGGTTCACGGTAGGCAGGGCATCCGGTGAGCAAAAAGGCCTGAGCCAAGTCTAAAGTCCTGGCCTTAGCTGGGCACCGTCCAAGCCCGTAATCCCTACTTGTGACATGTGGGAGATCGTGACGTAAGAACGGTTCTTTTATCTCTTGACCATACTGTACTGTTGCCTACGTCGTCTCCCCTGAAGATCTCAATCGCGGAAATAAAACCATTAGAGATCATGAGTTTAGACTGCTGGATACTGCTTTGGTGATTAAACTTGTAAAATAAGTCCTTTGCACATTCAAACCAAGAAAATGATACTTTAAGAACCTACATTAGTGAAAATGTATTTTTTTTAATCAGCCAGTGAAAAATTGAAATGTGTAACCTCTACAGCAAGAACCAATGCGTGGAGATTTCTTATTTGCACTGTACGGTTAAGACAAATGTACCAACCTGCACATACTGACCACCGCTCATATGAACTGAATGCCGAAAAGGAAACTAATCGATGATTTTGAAAGAATAAGCCACAATTTAATGTTCAGTCTCTTTGTGAGTTTGACCGTTGTATGACCGATTGGGAGCGATGAAAGGGCGAACTTTCGGGCACCAAAATGTAAAAATCTTTCTATCTGCACTGTCTGGAAGTCCCCACGAGTTTACCTAAGATGCCAAGCGTCTCCAGGAAGCTTTTTATAGATGCCAAAGGTCTCCAAGAGCTCAGCGTGAATACTGAAAGAGTGTTAGCATGAGCCCCTTTGGATGCACTCACTTACCGAACCAAGAGTTTATACCAAAAGTTTCCAGTCTGTACTATCACAGTAAGGTAAAGGATTGGTCCTTTACTTTACTATGGCACTGCTCAATCAGTTAATTCCCGCTCTTGACTCCATAGAATGTTACGGGCACTAAATGAACAAGCTGAGAGGGCGGTAAAAAGCAAAGACACCACCAGGGTCTGGCCACAGGCAACACTCAAAAGCAATTTCCATGTTTTACTTCTGTACAAAACTTGCCCATCGACCGCCAATTTCGGGTAGTGAGCGCCAAATGGAGAACTCATTGATGATTTGTTGTCATGTGAAACTATTTTATTCCCGATTAGATCTTGTGGGGTAGCTTAAGTTCCCGTTTCGACAAAAAAAAACTTAAGAGCAAGAAAGAAAGAAGAGACGTGCACCAAGTCGAAAGACACGAGAAAGCCAAGAACGGAGATGTTGCATCACAGGATCAACGCGCATGGGAACAGCAAGACGGGAAAGGAGAGGACGATCAGGGGAAAGTAACTTCAGTAGGAGTAAAATAGCAGATAGAAGCAAGTGGCCACGGAAGAAACACGTCTCCAATGTCTGTCAAATGCTGAGCTAGCCGGCATTGTCCTCTGGAATTACTGCACTCCATTACACAGATATTTCTGACATGCATTTTGGTATACCTACACAGGTGAAAGTTGTAGGCAAGGAGCTTCAATAGAGAAGGAGGGAGCCTAGTGGCCCAGTTACAAACTTGCCAGCGAGTCAACCAGATCTCTTATAGCTGTGAGACGCTCATTGGTGAAAACGACGGGGGAGCACTGAGTTTCACGGGGGAACAGCAGACGAACCCAGTTACTGATATGCGATTGGTGCTTACGCGACTGGCTGCAGCCATAAGACTCTTTGCTGAAATGCGATTGGTGTATACGACAACTGGCTGACAGCCATAAGAGATTCTTGAGCTTCAACGGGCTAGGCTACTGGCTCCCTTCTTCTCTATACAAGCTCCTTGGTTGTAGGTAGCGTAATGAAACATTTCAATTGCGTTATAAACGATACAGCAGGCGAGAGACTGTGAGCCGTGATAGTGTTCATATATCAAGGGACTACAAGTGGACGGGCCCTGCTGGATATCTGTGAACCGGTCATGCCTGTGTCTTGTTTATTTATTTGTATCTTGTTCGACACAGTTTCTTTACTTTTAGATAGGGAATAAATTCGATGGATCTATGGGGTATATGGCCTATGGTCTATCCTATGTGGCATGGATTTGCTAAAGATCTTTAATTCGATTGTATTTGTGATACGCACGTGGAACCTGCCCCTTGGTTGCAAGAACGGGCACGATAATTTAAAAGTTGCTCTGGAAAATTCAACTGAAATACGTAACAAATAAATCGAATTTGCATTCAGACTGCGTGTTGAATATTCGTTAGACAAGCATAAAGGTAAAGGTAAAGTCAACTTAGACCACACCCTCACCTGGGAAACCCACATGCACTGGTTTGTGCTGCGGGTATAGGCCCACTGGCCCCAGACGAGCAAGTGTAGTCGCAGTCNCCCCCCTCATCTCTGAGGAAAGCAGTTCCGCCACAGCGCCGTGCATGCACACACAACTGCCGAGTCAGCGCACCAAGATCTGCAAAGAGCTCGAGTGCCTCACGGGGCATCGACCGAGCGATACAAGGTGTTAGAGCTGAGAACGGAAGCATGCAGCTACCGTGGCGGCAAGAACATAGAGCCGTATGGGCAGTAGGGTGGAGCGAAAAAACAAACTATCGAAGAATTTTTTCCAATGATGTGATTCTATTGCCATGTTGTATAGGATTGATTATGTTAAAAGGGTTTTCCAAAAATTTAGCATCTTGAGGTGCCCCAAGACTAGAAAATTCTGAATTTTATACATTTCTATTAATATTTTGGAATTAATTAAAGTGCTGGATAGTCAAAACATTCAGTTATACATTTTTTAAAGTTGATTACACAATTATAAGCAACTACACTAAACTTAAGAACGTACTATAAGCTCCATAACAGTAATTAAAAATCTAGGAAATTTGCTAAAAAAACATATAAATGTTATTAGCATGATACCACCTGAAGATGCTTGAATAGACATTGCAGAGTTGAGTATGCAGCTAAAACCAAGTTAATGCTTTTTATTCCTGTTAATGTACAAGAACTACCACCTGTGTATCTTAATGCAGTGGGTGCAATAATAGATGAAAACTTGCAATTTCTACCTCATGTCAGCGAATTGTGTCTGAAGCTCAGTGAAGTAAAAGGGGCCATATACGCTGCATCAAGATACTTGACTCAAGAAGCTCTAAAGACCTTGTATTACTCGCTCTTAAACTCACAGGTGACGTATGGCATTACAATTTGGGGCGGAGCATTGAAAAATGTAACCAAACGATTATCGACTATAATCAATGATACGTTAGGAATAATTTTAAAAGTCAAGCGAGACAACAATAACATTCCCCTTATGTCGAGAAATGAAATGTACAAAAAACTTGAACTTCTTAAATTCAAAGTTATCTATAAGTATTTTATTCTTAAATTCATACGAGAGGCTATGTCTGGTGAAAACCAGTTCTTTGACTCGCATTTTCGCTCACTTCTTCCCGATACACATTACGGCACTAAAAATGGGAGATTCAACTTACCAGTTGTTAGGCTCGAAGTAGAGAAAAGATTCACAATATTTCAAAGCGTTCAGGCATTCAATCAGCTTCCAAACGAATTAGCGCAACCAATGAAATGAAAGTATTAGTAAATATTTTGACCTCTTACGACATGTGTCTGATAAAGCATGTTCTCAAATTAGATTTATTGTATTCTGTGTTTTATTGTATGATTTTAGGACTGTTGTAATAAATGTTTTTGAGAGCAATAAAGGTGTTAAAGGTGTTATTATGAATTATTACAATAATTTTGGTATTGGATGTAGCTTCACAGTTTGTAATTATGATCTATATAGATAGTTGCATTTTAGAAATTTTACAAAATTTAATATTCGTGGGGCACCTCAAAATATTCATCAACACTTCTATAATTTTAACATGATTGTTTTGAGGCACTTTGGCAACATAATATCTCTATTGGAAGTCACATTTCAAAAAAAGTTGCAAAACCTCCCTTTTTCGCTCCACCCTAAGGGGCAGCTCCTTGACGGGCAGAAAAGGACGGCCGAATAGCGTGTCGTCAATGACCAGCTAAATAACGCCTCCTTTAGTGCGAAGGCAAAGACGATCGTGATTATTATGATATTCAAAAGTTTAAGTCTCCGTTTCCACAACAAAGGCGATGTCACAGAGGAAGAATGAAGAGACACCTAGTATGACGATAGACACATGGAACCCAAGCACGAGAGTGTTCCCACACAGGATCAACGCTCATGAGAACAGCAAGTCGAGAAAGAAGAGAAAGAACATATGGACTAAAGATCAGTAGGAATAACATGTGGGAAGGATACAATGTGGGCACGAAGGACAGACAAGACGATCGTGATGACGACCCAACGGGTCATGGGTCGTCTAGTTTTGTATAAAATCGAAACATGGCAACAGGCAACAACATTGAGCGTTGTCCGTGGCCAGGCCCATGTGGATGTCTACGCTGTCCAACCTGCTGAACTTATTCACTTTGTTCTCGCAACATTTGTGTAGAATGGGAAAACAATAAAATTTACAGGTTGTAATCGAAGCGCAAACTAAGATTTCCCGAATCTATTGTGATTAATTAATAATGAGTGACCATGGCATCTAGACGCGACAAAAAGCAACAGTTTGTCTTTAGTCCTCTCAGTTCCTGCAGTTTTATTTTCATTCTATATAGCATCAAGTTTTAACCAATTTTGTTTTTTGTAAAACTGTTGTTATCTTCGGCTCAAAACGTGAACAAGTCTCTGGCCAAAGATTCCAGGGTGAAGATAGTCGAGACAGACTGACTGAAAATTTTGTAGAAGGGACAGGACCACAAAAAAAGCTAAAACCGACCTCCAGCAATTGCGGCTGGGGAGAACTTTCTTACTCAACAAATGTGCAAACTGCAGGCGCTTCATATTCTCTTTAGCTAAATTGACAAACGTACTATTAGAGATAAAACTACATAAGTTGATTGATCTAAAACTGCCATATCTGCTCTAGGAAAACCGCAAGATCAGGCTCGTACTGTAGAAAAAGATAAGTGCAAAGTAAGCGCGACTTCAGTCGACCACAAGTTGCCTGAATTTTGGAGTCGAACCCAATAAATTTGCATGGCAACACCTGTCCTCCGACCGACCCAACTGCTGATACGGTCAGTGCCCTTGCAATGAGCTAAGAATGAGAAAAAATCATTGCCGCTGGAACCATAAGTATTAAAATGTTTCTTTCACGACTGGGACTCGAACGTCAGAGCTTCAGAGAAGGAGTGAGACGGCGATCTCTATCTTTCTATCCAGAAATAAATCTGGTAGAATTCAATCTCTACAGCATTAGGGGTAATTGCTTTGAGTTCAACTTTTCAGGGTGTAGTCAACTAAGATTCAATGAAGCGGTGCCCCAGCGCCTGAGGACTCGCCTGCAGATCTCTCGACACGATGGGCAGTGCGGGTGCAAGTCAGCGCTGTTTTGGCCTCGTGAGGGATGGGACGCCTCGCGACTGAGCACGTGGGATTCATTTTTCACTTAACGACAATTTTTGGGTTACCATAATATTCGCAAGAAAATGTTCTCCATAACCTGCACATGCTAACAAGCTCTGAAAGCATGTCTACACAGATTACTGTAAATGCAAGAGCTTCTACGAAGTCACTCTCAGTGAAATGTGAAGAACAAAAATTCTATTGAATTACAACGTAGTACTGTAGTACTTTTTTGAATGCGTAACTTTAATAAAACCTCGTGTGTATTTAAGGTAGGTCACCGACACAAGACTTGAGGAGGACTCAAAATTGCGCATCCTGCTTGTTTAGCGTTGAAATGTTGGCTTGCGTCGAAATCGAAAAACAAGTAAACATGAAAAATTATTGCAAAGTGTAGTGCTACAGAAATTATAGCATCACTACGACATACTATGATAACCACTAACATTATAGTTAATCTTACAGTAAGTATTTGGTTTTTTGAATACTTTTAATTTAATTTCTGCCCTACGCTGTAGCAGCCCAAATTGTACTTGAAATATATACTGTGCTAGCTACTGTAAATATTCAGTGCACTTATGAATACAATGAATAATACACCGCGACAAATTACTCACTGAACAAATTTTGATTATGCTAAGTTGTGATGTGGATTCAACCTGAGAGTAAGTTATTCTGGACGACCATCTCGTGACTCTGGGACACTTATATTTTTAATCGGCCTCAAGGCCACCTAACACTACCAATGCAGTTCAGTTCCAATCGTAGCGATGGAATCGCTCGAGGATTGGGATTTCCAAAGTTACGAACTCTGAGGGTATATTCTCCAAGGTCCAGAACTTCAAGGCCAAGATTTTAACTCAAACCAATTAAAGGAATAACCACACAACAATTAACTGCACCAGACTCCAACTACGCTTATTAAAACTTAAATTTTAAAACCTCGTTGATAGTGAAACCACTGACAATCTTCCCATTTTTTTGTCCAATCTCGAATTTTTATTATTTTGTGAAGAAGAATCGGAGACGTAGCCAGTACCGAGGGCGAGTGTGAAAAATCCTCATATTTCCTGAAGTTTCGCTCTTTGAGTATTTAAAGAATTAGCACACGCTTTCAAAGGTGGGAACTTCCAGAATGAAATAGTTGCCCATCGCAACGCAATATAACTCCGTCATAATTTTTAGCGCAAGACACCCAGAAGAGACGGTCAGTGGACTCAGTTTTGTGTGAAATAAGATCATGGAAACAACCTCGAGTATTGCATGTATCCAGACCAAGTGGATATCTGTGCTGTTTAGCGACTGCTGAACTGGTTCATCTTGTGCCAAATGCCTTATTATGAGACGAATAGCAAAGATATATGTATTAACAGTATGAAAGTTTCCCCAAGCCAACTGTCTGGAGGAGCTAATCTTGCTTCCATCAGCTGAGCACCAAAGCGGCTCCAATACGGACGGGGGGCGGGCCGTAAATCCCACAAGTAACAGTATGAAAAAACGGAAAATATTAGCAGAGAATATTTGTTTGTGAGCTAAAACAATTTCATAAAGCCGCGTGGAATGACAACATGGCCCACACACCACATGGAAGCGGTCAATGGAACTTCTAATTAACAAATACACACAAACGGCCGCACTGACACAAATAAGTGAAGCCACTCAAACGAATGTGCGCACTGGCCAGTCCAGGGGATGTCTAATGTGCAGAGAGTCCGCTCACATTAAACCCTGTGCACACTAGCGACTTTGGTCGGTGCTATCAGCATAGACACAACTCAGCCAATGATCACACGTTGCCGCGGCTCGGCTTCAGATTAAGCAAATTGTCAGAAAATAGCCGAAAACCTCTGCAGCCGCTACAGCTTTTAGCGTAGATAGTGTAAGCGCCACAACGACAGGTTTTAGTACCTTTCTTAATTTTGGGGGAGTGTAATAACGCGCAAATTTATATTTTAATATTTTTGGCGTAATGTTCAAATACATACATTTGCAGCTACGGTGACAGCATCGTAATCGGATTACTTGAGTTGTCCCTATAGCGATAGCGCAGGCAAAACTCGCTGGCATTAATCCAGCTTTTGGCTCAAGAAGCAAGTTCTAGAATTTAGAACTTCATTAATCTAGATTGTGCAATCGCTTGTTATAATTATTATTATTATGAAATAATGAAATTGTTGATATGACGGTAAGGTATATTTTGTTGTCTTACTTGTCTATTTGTTGTTTTCAGTAGTTGAAACTCATATCGGGAGTTTACTTTTGAGTTCATGGTCTCAGAGATTGCGCCTCTGGAGAAGGAGACCTCTGAGTTCACAGTTGAAAAATTTATAGCCGTAGAGTTTGTACTCTTGAAGATCGTGCCGTTATAGATAACGGATGGATAGTTAACGTAACAGAACTTTTACCTTTGGAGTTGACTTTCGGAACTTTTTCCTACTTCTGTATTTCGCTGCTTAGCAAGCATATGGCACCTTTAACGACATTGGAGTTTGCATTCCTCCTGGAGGACGCCTGAAGTGATAGGGAGCGTGATCATTCAGCGAATGCCCAGTGAAACGCAGGAAACTTTAGCAGAAGTTTTTCCAAGCGTTGCTGTGTACTGTCTCCCATACAAGTACAGTCAACTTGACCGTACACACTAAATGGAATACCTGCATGCACTGGTTCGTGCTGCCGATAAATGCCCACTAACTCAGAAAATAGTCAGCACCAGTTTGTAAAAGCTTTGGCGTCAGAGGCGAATAACCTCATGCGACAATTGCAACCCACACCATCTACATTTCTGATTAAAGTTGTGACCCCCGCAATTGCGTCAAAACGCCGAAAGCTAACTCGGCAAGCCAACCATTGCAGGAACTCTCCAGTCCAACGAACAGACTCGTACTTCGACACTCTGTGTTCGAGAATCAAACACTAACATCCTGCGGGGGGGGGGGGCAGGGAAAGGAAGGAACGCCTCTAGCGAGACAGCCGTGTCTGGGTAAGATAAAGTGAAGAGTTCAGATGGTACATGTGAAACTTTAACTTCTAGAATCATATACATATTGAAACATTTTATGTGGTTATTTGCACTTGGATATTACTGCCTTGAATAATCTTCAGACCAGTCCTATCTCAGCTTTAGAAAGTGTTTGCTTCTTTTAAAAAGAATTACCTTATTTCTCCTTGAATTTCTGAGATCTTCCCAATCACACATAAATGTTGCAAGAATAAAGTGAATAAGTTCAGCAGGCACTGAACAGCGCAGATATCCACCAGGGCCTGACTACAGGCAACACTAAAAAAAATTGTTTCCATGTATCGATAGTATACGATGCTGCGCTCACCAACCACGTTAAGCAAAGAACTAAATTTCGCTGTCATGGGAACCTATCCTTCTCAACATCTAGTTCATACGATCGATCTGTGAGAACTTTATCCTACCTACCGTGACAGCAGATAAAAAAAATGAGATCGATGTCGACTCTGTAGGATCGTGAGAGATTCTTGAATTAGTTACCGGTCCTGGCTACATCTTCCGTTTTTTCCAACTACCACGCTGTCAAACATTTAGACTGAACAAGAAATATAAGCTAATTAGTAGATTGGGATTAACGGCCAAGATAAACGGATTTTTAAACCTGATGTTTATAGAGAAAAACAATTTTTTCCCTCCAACGAGTAGAAGCATTAAAGCAAACGTCCATACATAATGGACAGAGAAATCATACAAGTGCTCGGTAAAATGACAGAAAGATATCAGCAACAGAGGCGCTGGAACGGACTTGCGGTGTTACTGTGTCGTGTCCAACGCGCGGTAACTAATTTAAAGAAAAAATGCTAACCAGGTCTCCGCTTCTAACTTACGTTCGGGAGCGATGTTGTCCAAAATTATAAATGATAAGTCCATATGCTTTTTACTATCCAATACCACTTTACTTTTGAATATTAGAAGCGGAGGGCTGGTTCTGCATATAACATCACAACTTAGATACCCATTTCACAAACAAACTGTCATTATCCGTTATTATTATTATTATTATTATTAAATCACACCAGGCTGGCGACGTAGGAACGGAGAAACTCCATGAGGTTAACAAACCCCCACGCAACCAACCCAGCGGGTGGAGAGAACAAAAGAATGAAAAAGANAGAATAGCTCTGTGTACAGATCGTTTAAAGCTGCCAATACCAGCACCAGCAAAGACAGAGCCATCAAGACCATTCCAAACATCCACACATGATGGAAAAAATGAACGGGAAAACTGGCCCGTACGGCATCGCAACGGTTACTCGCAACGTTGCTGGTACATTGTGAATACATATTAAGTGTTCAGACAATTTCGCACTGCCACCAATATTACTTTCCCGGGATATAAATGCTTGCATGTCTTTTCCCAAGGAGTTTGCAGCCATTTCTTCAACTGTTTAATTTAGACATTTAATTAGCTGAATATATACCCGTTAGTGTGATAATCCATTGTCAATCATGCTCCAAACTACGCGAACGTCTCCGATAGTCTGCTGCAACTAGTCGCAGTTATACGAGCATCTCTTATGTCGGGGCCACACAAGGCATTTACAGAGACAACTTGATGCAAGGATGCGAGAGTCGGACGTCATTTATGCCACGGTATCTATGCAACCGATTTTAAATATGTATCGAAACGGCCCGCCAGCTGCACATCCGAGCAACAAGTTGAGAGTCGAAATGTATATGTATCCTCGGCATTAGGCTGGGTGAAGTTTTTAAAGAATGTTTTCTTTCTCCTTGTTTCCATTCTTCATGATCTGACATAACGGCAATAGCTGATAGAGGGCCGGAGCGTCAGTGGCGGAGGCAATTTGGGAATGGGTTCGTTGATCCGTCTACTGCCAGCTATTTAATGTATTTCCTGTGCTTAGGTTTTTGTTTATTAATGCGGGGTACGATTGCTGTGCATTTGCACTCTTGAATTTTCAGGTAGCGCTGAAACTATGAGTTACAAGTTTGTGCCCCAAGGAATTCTTAGCTGTGGAGTTCACATCAATATACAGAGCAGCCTGGAGTTGAACGACTTGGAAACTATACCCTAGCTTCTTCTTTCTTACTTCCACCAAGGAGGTTATGTTTTGGCTGAGCCTGTCAGTCAATCTGTATGTAAACAAGACAACTCTGGACAAAAGTTAATGGCAGATCTTTACGAAATTTAGATGGATTGTTAGGCTCGTCAGGAAGAACTGATCATGAACTTCCGGTGAAGATCAAATGTTTGTGATGGTCTGAGCTTTTGTTTGTCTCTGTTTGATTTTATGCTTGCCAGCAATATAACTCAAAAAGTTAAGAATGGATCTTCAATAAAGTTACAGAAGCGGTTTTTACTGTGAAAAGGTACAAATGGCCAAATTATAGCGCTGATACAGTCGACACCCTATTTTCCGAACAAATTTTAATTTTTTCATTAACGTTGCCTTGCTTGGCGGAAGTATGCGCTCTCAGAGGGCTCTGGTTTTCCTTGTGACCATACATTTACAATTGATACCTTGGGAATTTGCAAGTAGGATGTGGGGCTCTTGAGTTCGAGACTCGTTATTGTATACAAGAAAAACTTATCCATCATAGTTATTGATGGATAAGTGCAGCTAAGGAGTTAGGGGCCCCACTTGTAGAGATTACCTCCAAAGTAGTCAGACCCTCGTAGTTCCGTACCCTCGAAAAACTCCAAGTTAGACTCCAATCTTACCACTGAGTTCGAACCTTAGCGATCGTTCCCTTGATGCAAATAACACTGGAGGTCGCTCCCCTGCATGTAGCCGATCCTTTAGAAATCACTGGGGAGACATCGGGGTTATCTTCGCACTCATACAATGGAGGCCCAATGGCCGTCCAAAAATAGAACGAAATTTCAAATTTGACTTCGCGTAATCCCTATTCTGAAATTTTCTGCATAAAATGAAGTAAGTTATTTCAGAAATAACTCAACTAGTTCAACATCAGCAGCTGAACAACGATATTCGTTCGGCTTTAAGTTGAACACACTGAACACAGATTATACAAAATTAGAATTCTGGATAAAATAGGCTTCTTTGACAGCGAACGATGTAAATCAAATCTAAAGTAAACACCAGAGCAATATACTACTGCATGGCCAACTATTATATTTGTTAAATCTTTTTCTAAGACCTAATTCAGTGGATGATAAGCCTATTGGCAGAGTACGCTCTCCCTGTCGAGTCCCCCCTGCCTTCCTTCCCCTGTCGCAATTTACTTCCCTGTGTCTGTCGTTGTCCCCAGGACCCGTGGTGTGCGATACTCAGCGTTCGGAGCGCATGCTCAGGCGGAGCTCCTTGCAGTGCGGAATACCGGGCACAAGGGGGGGGGGGCAGTGCTTGGCCCGAACTAAACAGAGGAATAGTCAGCAGTGGCCCACTGTGGAAGGTTAACACCAGTGCGGCTGGGGAGTCGGAGTCACCAATGACAAATTTCAAGAGTAGTTTGAGTTATTCAAAAAGGCCTATTTTGTTAAGAAAAGAGTCGGAGCTGGCAGCAGTGGGGCATTTGGGGTTTGCAAGAGTCGCAGTCCGAGTCGGAAAGTAGCAAAACCGAAGGGTAGGTGTTGGACTGAGTGACGCAGGTGTCTTATAAATGCGGTCTATCGAAATAATTACTTGATATCTCACGAACACGAATGCAGTTGGACAAAATCTGCCGCTGCAGCTTCGCTACGAGGCAATGTCTTAGCAAGTGTCACACCACAGGAGGCATAGGATGGGTCATAGGGTTAGCTAAGTTAGGTTCACCCATCCTGTGCTATGGGGAGCAGCGATCCCAAAGGGATCCTGTAGGTCACTG
The DNA here is from genome assembly GCA_001587735.2 of Parhyale hawaiensis. NCBI lineage: Eukaryota > Metazoa > Arthropoda > Malacostraca > Amphipoda > Hyalidae > Parhyale > Parhyale hawaiensis. The sequence goes on from LQNS02277812.1 coordinate 9,614,157, forward strand.
TACTTGTAGCTAGGCATTCGAAACGCAGTTTTCCGTACCCACTTTGCTTTCTTCCCTTTTCCAGCTCTTACCGGAATTCTTCGTTCTTCTTTTTTCCTCTTTCACGGCCAGATGTTACTACGCGCGTTGATCCGGGGTGGGAACACCCTCGCGCATGGGTTCCACGTTTCTGTTATGGGGGTCGTTTAGGCAAAAATGGTCATAATTATCAATTTTCTGTTTTTTGCTCAAAAAGTGTCTTCAGGTATGGGGGCATTACGTCCTAAATTTTTAGGGGGCTAGCGGCACTAGAACCCCCCCCCAAAATGGGGGGGAGAAATGGGTCCACAGGGGGTCCAAATTTACCTTTTTTTTTTTTTTTTTGCTGCAAAATCATCAGTATACCAAAGGCTATTGTTTACCAAATTTCTAGGGGGCTAGCGGCACTATAAATGAAACATGCCAAGGGCATTTCCTTTGGAAATACTGCAGTTTATAACGAAAAAAACATAAAATTGCCTCTATTGAAAAATCTA
>LQNS02277812.1:9650684-9661082 GCA_001587735.2 Parhyale hawaiensis
TTTTTTGCTAGATTTCCTTTAGCAGCGTTTTGGGCTTCCCGGTGTTGCAAATGCTTCATTTGGGTTGTATTACCTGTCCGTGGGAGCCCAAGCGTGAAGTTTTAATAATAATAATAATAAGTTACTTGACTCACTCGTTGGGATAATTAAAACGGACAACCGGATACCGTTCAGTTGACATCATACCATTTACAGCATAAGTTACTTGACTCACTCGTTGGGATAATTAAAACGGACAACCGGATACCGTTCAGTTGACATCATACCATTTACAGCATAAGTTACTTGACTCACTCGTTGGGATATTATGCTTTAAAAACTTTCGGCCGTTTCCCCGCAGGAGGTGACACACGACTTCCATTAAATATAGAATTTGGTTCAGATTTGGTGGCCCTGGGGGCCGTACAAAAATGCCACATCTTTTGCTCCAAGTGCGCCGAGTACAAAGATAATCGCAGCTATCCAGTGGAATACCAATTTTCCCTAAATGAATTCAACACTCTTAATAATAAGAAAATAAGTGTAACATTTGCACCCGTTGGAAGCAGAGGCAATAATTAATGCTCTTAACATCAATAAATATAAACAATACGATATGCTTTGATGGCAACTAGTGAACTTAAAACTTAAGTGGGATATGAAAATAATTTATGTGCGACATGACAAACTATTGCATTTGTGTCTTGTTTCCTTCAAGTGATTCTGCGCAATTTCTATACCTAATGCAAAGCAAGACAAAAGTACTTGACTAGTTTGTATTTGAATGTTTATGTACTGGTACATTTATGACTCGCTGGAAACCCACATTTTAACGATACTCATGTGATGTTCGAACTCGTTCAACTGAAGTCAAGGAGGCAATAATATTCGTTCACTTTCGTTAGCGCTAAAAGTTACTACGTATCTAATTTTAAGCACGGTATTTAGTTTCACTGATTCACGCAGTCGACGAATCAGTATGTAAACATTGCAGCATATGGAGTAATGAATATAGGAATCAGGACCAAGTTTTTTTTCTTGCTGGAAAAGTATTTTGAACAATATTTAGACAACTTGCACGTTTTCTTATTATTATTACTATTATATTCAGAGGTTTCAGCCTCCGTTTGCACAACAAATAGTCTGGCAACCAAAGACGCAATTTTGGCCCCATCATCTTTTGACTTATTAGGTTTCTTTCTTTACAGATTCTGATAGTTTAGACTCCATATAGCGTCGCCCAGATGGGTGTGGAGCTTTTACCCATGAGCAATTTTCTATAAACGCGAAAATCCAATATGGATGGCCACAGTGCGACGCCGACAAAATTTAGAATACCCATAACTTTCTGTATATTTGCGATAGCAACCTGTTTTTGGCGTCTATACCTAGGTGTTTAGGTATGAGGAATGCAATTAGATGAGTGTTTTCCTCGTCTGATAATTTTAAATGTCTAAAATAGGCTGCACTATAGTTATTTCTACCTTGTTTTTTCAGATATTTCTGAAAAGATTTTACTGGCTATTCAGTAAGCATACATTTTTATGCTTAATTAATTGAGATCATTTTTCAGTGACTTAATAAACTTCCAGTTTCTCCACAGGAATATACTAATACAAGTATGCAATACACAACTTCAATAAACATGGAAAGATATGTTTGAAATACATGATGAGGTACATCAGTGCAGAAAAATCATTCACCTAGAATGTATATACACCTTGCAGTTGTCGAGATGATTCATCTCCATTTTATCTGCTGTAGGTCATGTGAACTACGCAAGTTATGCCTCCAACAACCTAAGAACTGTGCATGATCTACCCAGTTCATTGCTGCAAGTCTCCAGCAGATGTTCACAGGCAAACATACCAAGCACCACAGTCCTGAGCTATTGAGTGGCACTTGCGCTGTGACCGGAGCAGGCACAACATCATTGGCTCAATTTTAAAATTAGAAGCTGTATAGACAATGTACAGACATCCTGAACGAAATGCACAATAACCAGCATACGTTCATCCATATATATATATATATACTTCACAAAAGACTCAAAGAATCGTCAGGGCGAATGAAGCGCGACCAAACAGAGAAAGAAATCTCCGCTCAACAGAACAACGCTATCTGCTTACACTCCCGACCTAACAGAACTTTCTGCTAAGCTAGTAAATGCAGTAACTCAACAGATAACCAAGCATATATCTGTCAACCCTGATCAAGCTCTTCAACTTTGATGACAATAATTGGAGATTTTTATATAAAGTTCACAGGAGGGCTTCCATCAACCCATGCCAAAACTGATTCATTCCATGGCGATTACTCGCAAACACATTAAAGTTGGCGAGTGTAAGATCGTTAACATGGGGCAACTAATGCTAAAGCAATGACAGAACACCTCAAGAGAACTTAAGATAAGAATTTCATAACGTAGGAACTGACATGTTAACTGTATTCTTTAGCGATCATGGACTTGGAGACGCGTTTGACAAACTCCTGGCAACACTGAATAGCGCTTGCCAAGAGGAAATCGCTCAGCGAACACAGCCCTGGCCACTGGGTGCCATTGTACTGGATGAACGTGCCATTCTGCGGGAAATTCCATGGCCACTGAGTGGTTCAGTAGGCCAAAACTACGTGAAAAAGTTCGGATGCGCCCTCACAAACGATAGAAGCGCTAGGTTGATGTGTTGCTGATGCTTGATTGCAATACCCCGTGCAGCACAAAAAAATGCAATGATGGCGTCCGGCGAGAATAAATTCAGCAGAGTGTTCCTGCAGGCTGACGAACACAGCTCGTCTTCCAGTAGAGTCTGTTGTTCTAACACCTTGTATCGCTCGCAGGTTCGATACCCGGCCTGGCATGCGAGCTCTTTGCAGATCTTGGTGAGCTGACTCGGCAGTTGTGTGTGCATGCACGGCACTGTAGTGGAACTGCTTTCCTCAGAGATGGGGGGTGTGGAGGGTCTCGGATTATTTGTTCCTTCTGTCAAATTGGCGCCATAGTTCTTGGTGACCCGAGGGCGACTGCGACTACACTTACCCATCTGGGGCTAGTGGGCCTATACCCGAAGCACAAACCAGTGCATGTGGGTTTCCCAGGTAGGGGTGTGGTCTAAGTTGACTTTACCTTTACTTTACCTGTGTCAAAGAACAAAGCTCAGCTATTTGGCATCATAGGTAATGATCTCAAGATTGATGTCAATGAATTTGAAGGAAAGCTGTTATTTGTGACAAGCAAGGATACAATTCCCTATAAACTGAACTTTGAATAAAAAACACAGCGACTTGATATGTCAACGAACGAAGAAGCTGAAACTATCATAAAACGGCAGGTCTCCCGAGTTACGAAAGAGACTGCTTATTGTAGATGATACTGATGTACATATTTTTGCTTCTGCTGAATTAGTGGGAGAGAGGCTAGATCTCTTTCACAGTATTCATAACTTCTCGTATTAAAGGGAGATGCTTCTTGGACATGAATGCATCTGTGGAGACTTGCAAACAGTCACACCAGATACGGGGGCAGCCCACGCTTTCGCTGAATACGATACTTTCCCGTCGCTTCACGGCATGAGCGCTATCACAGGCCTGAGGATATTCTACTGTCAGACTTGTGGGCAGTCGATGAAAGGGGTCAAAATAATTACCATCAATAACCATTGACACCAGTTACTGAAAACAAATTGGAGACATTTCCTTTTGAACGGCATGGTCTCAGAAGCTACCAGACTCTCACTGAAGCTCACCAAAAGACATGGATCAAGAAAACCACAGAGAGACGAGCTGCTTCCCACAGCTCTCATAACCGCTACTAACGAACCTGCCAGTAGATAATATCTCTCAAATTCTGCCACACGTATCTACCCGGCGACACGCATTGTATCCCCATTGACTGGACCTTCATGCCATACCAAATAAATGGTCAAGACGTCAAGGAACGGACACTTTGCACCCAGTTGCTGTTTCTGAAGGAGTTGCTCTGAGACCCCAGGAACTTTTTCAAGTTATCAAGTGCTCCTATGAAGCGGAAAGACTCGACACACCACTACGTAGTAGCTACCAAAACATCAGTCTCCTAAAATAACAATAATAATGATAAAATATTAATAATAATGAAAATAATAATAATAATCCCGACCGCCAGCGGGATAACTGGCAAACCCTGTCCCGACCACCGGCCCGATAATCCATCGGGGCGTATGATTCAGACACAGGGGGGGTGTTTAAGGTGACCCTGTTGTGAGGAAATGCGCAGCAAAAGCCGGATGAGCCTTCGATCGCCGAAGGTCGACGACAACCTGCCGAAAGACTGGCGGCTAACCCAGTCAACCTCCTGTAGGTCACCGGCTGCTCATGCTGAGCCTCAGCTTAACCAGGCGTACGAACGTACAGTTGGAGGGTCGAGCACCCCTGATGGCTGAAAAGGACCATCAAAGTTGGAGGTAGCCAATGAGAAGACCAACGGCTGATTCAAGCGGAAGAGTCAACTCATTGAATGCGTTCGGCAGCTTGGGCCCCGGGGATAGATGGAACTCCTAAGCCCTGAAAGGCAGTCCATATTCGCAGACGTTATGGACGTATAAGTATATTGATAGAAACGGGGGAACCCATGCACGAAGGTGTTCCCACCCGGGATCAACGTGCAAGGGAACAGCAAGTCGGGAAAGAAGAGGAAGAAGATGATCAGAACAAAAGATAAGTGAGAGTATGAAAATGAAGAGGAGGAAAGTGGGCATGAAAGACGCACGTTCCAAAGGCCTAACTCATCGCTGAAGAAACCTACACAATTGCTGTGGGGTCGGTCGCTGCTCCGCATAATGAGACAGGAAAGACAGAATGACGGATCAACTAACATAACTAAATGGCCCATGCTATGCCCTAATGTTCTTCCTCTTCTTTCTCGACTTACTGTTCTCATGCCCATTGATCCTGTGTGGGAACACCTTCGTGCATGGGTTCCCCCGTTTCTATCAATATACTTATACGTCCGTCCCTTCCTACCTCTGTGGCATCGCCTCGGTGAGGAAACGGAGGCATAGACCTCAGACTACGACAACCTAATATCACATGGCCTCTGCGGGGCACTTCCTGGTTCAAATAAAGTTCACGGGGCCCTGAGGGCCGTGAAAAAATAAGATCTCAGAAAGGATTTCATAAAATGCTAACTCGCAAAAATACAAGTAGTCATCAAGTGGAATACGAAGTTTTCCTGGAAGAATAAAAAACGTTCAATAATAACAACCCACATGTGACCTCCTTTGAGTTGAAACGCAAAGGCACCGTCCACTGTTGAAAACGAACTGTAATTTTAAACAATACGGCGCGTTTCGACAGCTGCTAGCTAGTGAACACAAACCGTAGTGAAACCAGGAAATAAAGTACGCATGTTATGGCAAACTATTGTGTACGTGACCTGCCTCCTGGCTTGCTTCTTTTACTTATGTAAATAAAAATACAATTATTATGACCGTCGTGCATTAATCTCCTCATTTGTCGATCTCACTGGAAGCAAATACTTTAGTGCTGCACAAGCGTGACTTTTGAACTCGTCAAACGGAAGTCCTGTGGCCAAAACAATAAAAAAAATATCTCCACTGACGGATTTAATAAAGTTACTCCTCCAAGAGAATTTTTGAAACTGCACGGGCTGCAGTCTTTAGATTTACCGATCTACAGGAGTAGGGCAGCAGGTGCGGTTGCATACTGCACATGCAAAATAATCCACAAATCTTCGAATACATAATGACACTCAGGCAGGTCTTCTTTCTTATATATTTAATCCCATACTTCGAAAACTCGTTCCCCTGGAGACGGTCTCTGCTTAGTAGTCCGGAAGCTTGGGGTTAAATGCAAACAAAATGTCCAGAAGAGTTTCATGATTGCTTCAGTATGAGATTATCCATGCAGATGCACAGGTTTGGATTATTAGGAAGGGCAATTTCTGAACCACTAATTAGCAGGAACAATTCAAATTGCCTCACAAAATATTTATTGCCTCATTTAATAATACAACATAATTGTTTCGAACCGCCGCATGAAATGCGCTCAGTCGCCAGGCGTCCCATCCCTCACGAGGCCAAAACAGCGCTGACTTGCACCCGCACTGCCCATCGTGTCGAGAGATCTGCAGGCGAGTCCTCAGGCGCTGGGGCGCTGCTCTGACGCTCTTGGGAGGTCGCTGCATTAGACTAAACCCTACAGACGCTGAGAATGTAATTTTGGGCATCATTTAGTAGATAGTGCTGATTTATACTGCCTTAAGTGGATACACCTAACGCAGGTTTCTTTCGCCATAATTCTAGAATATTGAAGATTTAGTAGGGTGACGAGCAGGAGAAGCAGAGAGTGGTTAGAGTATCTAAGAGTCCCTCGCCTCTTGGTGCCGAAGTGCTCCATCCAGCGTCCACTCGATCCAGTTTCAAATGTTGTGGAAGCCGTAGCTTCCGTTTAAAAATATACAACAACCAAATAGCAGAGAAGAGCCTAGCAGTATATACGCACTTCCATTTGGGCCGAACATAACTGCTGCAAGAATGAAATGAACAAGTTCAGCAAGCGCTGCAAAACCACAGATATTCAACAGGACCTGGCAACAGGCAATACTCTAAATTGTTTCCCTGTTTTGATTCTGTACAAAACTGCGAACATCGACCGCCGCTCTTGGTGATCTGAGCGCTAAATGAATAATCACTTAATCCTTTCAACGATCATCGGTAACAATTCTATTTAAATTATTGGGTTTGTTTTTGCGAATACTTCTGGCCTCTAAGTCCGGCGATACATCGAGAAAAATGTGACTGTTTTGGCCACACACTTTGCACACATTGCAATCTGGACTGATGCTTTTAGGCGGTACTCATCTGTTCAAAGATTTGCCACTGTAACAATTTTCATTGTTCAAATTTTTTGCTACTAAAGTTAGAATAAGCATACATAGTCGTATGGATCTATATATACTCCCTTAATCCTTGATCCTTTTATTCCTGGTTTCCAAGCGGAAACTCACAATCCGCAGCATTGCAGTCAGAGGTTTAGTCCCACATTTCCGTACGAATACAATGTCACAGAGGAATGAAAAAGGGACATACAGCATATCGATAGAAAGGGGAAACCCATGCACAAGGGAGTTACCACACAAGATCAACGCGCATGAGAACACCACACCGGAGAAGAAGAAGAAAACAGAACAAAGGATCATCAGTGGGAGCATGAAAAAAGCAAAGCGGGCGCAGTACAAAAGACAATTGTCCTGAAGGCGCCAGATGATGGTTAATGTAACTTACAGGGTCCCTCAGGGGACGCTACTCCCTTAATATAGGATGGGAGACACAATAATCCTGTGGGACATATATATATATATATATATATATCATCGAGCAATACCCCTGCGACGACAGACTCGCACAACAACATTACAGGCGCTTAGTACACAAGGAGCTTGAAGAGGGAGAAGGGAGTCCTGCAACCTAATTAACTCAGGCTCGTTAGCGAGTCAACCATTCCGGTGTGGCTGTGACGCTTTCATGAAAGCGAATACCTCTGGCACCCAGCGGCTGTAACGGACGAGCGAACATAAAATACCTCTGGCACCCAGCGGCTGTAACGGACGAGCGAACATAAAATACCTCTGGCACCCAGCGGCTGTAACGGACGAGCGAACATAAAATACCTCTGGCACCCAGCGACTGTAACGAACGAGAGAACATATAATAATCTCACTGGTTGAAAGTGACGCAGGAGCAAGGAGTTTTGCGGGGGAAACAAACAAACCGATGAACTTCATTAAATTAGATAGGCGGAAGTAGACGATCCAACAGGCCCATTCCCAAACAGACACAAGAACATAGGCCCCGGCTCTCTATGAGCTATTACCCTTTTGTTTGTAGGAAGTAAATGACTGGGAAAACGAAAAGAGAAAAAAGAAAGAAGAAAGAAAAAAATTAAAAATGGGGGAGAAGAATCTCAGCCAAAGAGATGATCATGAATGCACGCAAGTATGATCGATAGCCGCTGATTTAAAGATGTAGATGGAGCGGAAGTGAGAAGAAGAAGGATTAAGATGGCCTGGGAACATGGCCTGTGCATCGACTCTTTGGCAGGGACTCTCCCCCCTTTTTTTCTCTTTTCTTCTGTCCTCTATATCCTACTAACATAATGGCAATAGCTCATAGAGGGCCGGGGCGTAAGTTCCAGTGTCTCTTTGGGAATGGGCCTATTGGTTCGTCTACTGCCGCCTATCTAATCTAATCGTTAAGAGCTTGCGACTCGTGGAGAAGGGGTTCTTAGCTGTGGAGGATGTCGCTCCCAATGTATGTCAAGACGATTTTTAAACGAGTTGACTGACTTCGCACCAACACCGTCGGAAGGGAGCCTATTCCAAATGCTGACTATGAAATAGGGAAAGAACTGCTGACTTAAGGTTGTTCTTCGAGCTTTGTGCTTGAGTTTTTGACCGTTGTTTCGCAAGCGATCATTAAGGTCTCTGGTGCATACGGCGACTGGCAGCAGCCACACCGGAAATTTGAGCTTCACAGACGAGGCTCCTTGTTCCATCCTTCTATTGAACCTCCTTGACTGACCACCTGAACCACAGCACTCACGTACACGGTACTGCTGCCAATACAGCACCGCATTTATGATACGCCGGCCAGCTGCTTAAGGACGTGGTAGCTGCACCGCCAAAACTTCACTCCTGGAGGATACGACCACAGATGCCGCGTAATGGAAGACAGCACCTTTGGAGATCGCACTGCTTACGTTTCTGTAGCGACAGACCTCCAATAACTGGCAAACACCCTCATCCTACAGTGTTCCATTTCATGTCGAGTCGTGAGAGCTCCTGCCTGAGTTCATACCCCAAGCAATCGCCCTAAGTCTCCGCATAATAATTCAGTGTAAATTACTTCTAAAAGCCGGTGGCCAATAGGGCCGTTTAAAAATATTACTTGATTCAACTTTGACGGAAAAAAATTGTCATACGCGTTCAGAGCCACCAAATTACATGCAAATAATCGTAACCAAAATTCAATGCATTTATCATAAACAGTTCAAATGCGGCATGAACTTAATTAAATCGCACAGGCAGTGACATTTCTGGTGAAAAATCTAAGTTACTGCAAAGCATCGTAATTTACAGTAACAGTCACTGAACACGATATGGAAAGAAGCCAGGAAAAATTCTTCATTTACATGGCAAACTATTATATTGGCGCTAAGTTCGCTGAACGTCTGTTTTTTTAACATTTAGTTGATTCGTAAAAATACCACATTCATACGTAGCTGCGTCTTAATCTGTTTATTCCTTTGTCCAGTCCAGTTTGTATCCCAATGGACTTCTATATCATAGGCTATCACTACATTGAAATGACTGTCGATTTCTCAAAGTTCTGTACTTTTTTCTTATTTTCTCCCGCTGGAAGCCTATACATATGTTATCCCTGCACAAGTGTGGCGTTCGGACTCATGAAGTCAACGCCCTGGGGCGGTAACATCCCAAAATACTCCTAAGCATTTACTAAAGTGCCCCATCCAAGACATTCGCAGATGCTGAAACTCTACGGCTTGCGGCCGTCACATTTCCACGGGAATCGGGCGGTCGATACTACTACAGCATATGCGATAATCCGTGAAGGTAAACTGGTTGGTATTATTAGAACAAGCAACTTCTGATTAGTCCTGCTGTCCCAGTGAATATTCTTTGTACCAATCGCCTTATAATAATAAACTGGAGATCGAAGTTCCTGCGCGTGAATTTGAAATGTGCTCAGTCGCGAGGCGTCCCATCCCTCACGAGGCCAAAACAGCGCTGACTTGCACCGGCACTGCCCATCGTGTCGAGAGATCAGCAGGCGAGTCCTCAGGCGCTGGACGCAACCTCAATAGGTACTTGTCGATATCACTCCATTGAAGATTGTACCCATAAAAGCCACATTGTTAGGAAGCCTATACATTTTAGATTGTCGTGAGTCTGTTGGCTCGCGGTAAATGCTCTGAGCCTAACCAACTTATACAGGCTCACAGAGCTTGAGAGGTTGGATGTAACTGAAAGTTGAACTCAAATTTGGTACACAGCCGCAGGCCTTCTGCTTCTAACGCCGCGTCCTACCTTCTTACACTACTAAAATTGACATGACGTTATAAGTTGTGACCATTCCGCTCCACTCTGACGGGCATATCCAATTATAATCTTCCATCGATGGACTTTGTTCGAGTTAGCACAACCTTATGGTTAGCTTGTTTGGGTCTGACACTCCTTACTTTTAGGCAAGTTCTACAACATTCCTACAATGAAAAGAGCCGAGCTCCAACAAGATCTTGACCACCTCATGGAATGGAGCGCAACGTGGCAGATGAACTTTAATGTCGACAAATGCTCAGTAATGCACGTAGGGCTGGTGAACTCTTCCATCCCATTGAAAATGA
>LQNS02277812.1:9661836-9672304 GCA_001587735.2 Parhyale hawaiensis
TTCCTCTACATTCTACTAACATAATGGCAATAGCTCATAGAGGACCGGGGTGTAAGTCCCGGTGTCTTTTTGGGAATGGGCCTTTTGGTTCGTCTACTGCCGCCTATCTAATCTAATCTAGATTATCTGTATGTGAATATTGAACAGCCCGCGGTTCCCAACAACAGCTGAGTCTTAACAAATCGGTATACGTAAAATGAAAAGAAAGCTTTAAGCGAGAAAATCCGATACTTCTCGCAGAGCAGAAATAAACATTAAGTTTTCCTGCCCAATGCACTACCGTTCTAGTAAGCAAAAATACGTGGTGAGCAAATATTCACGAGGGCAAACGGCCTAAAATATTCCTGGGCCGAAATACTGTGTTTTACTGTGCCGAGTGTCGATCACGATAACTGGATCATTTGAATTTGCGTCATTTAAATTGGCGCCCCTGCATGTCCTCGGAGATTGCTTCCTCGAGCACACCAACACTGCCCCCCTCGACGATGTCATTCATCCCTTAGGTTATGTTTGAGCTATACTGGAGTTTTCCATGAGCTTTACAGCATCCAAGTATGATTATAACCATTAAGGTCGTTTTATGATCAAACTGAACTTCAGTGGCAGGTATAAAAATAGGCATAATATTGCACAGTCAAACTCTGGTATGATATGTTTGAAAAGCTCCTCAGCTTTTCTAATATAGCGAGTGCATCTTTTGTTGCAAGGGGTCAAGATTCGAATGGTACTTGGTACTTCTACATTATGTCTTAATAGTAACAGAAAAATCAGCCTAACCGCACACCTCAGCTGGAAATTTTGCGTGCACTGGTTCGTGCTGCCAGTGGTAGAGACCCAATTGTTGTAGGCACTACGGCCAGGGGCCAGATACTCAAACACCTTGTAAAGTAGCAAGCATTGTAACTCTACAGCTGCAGGTACGAATGCTACCCTGTAACTGCTGAAGTTTTACATTTTTACCCTCGATTTAAGATTAAGTCTGTCTATTAGTTAGGTGTGCATCATTTCAAGGATCAAAACATTTTGACCAAAACTTCGGGAACATCAGTATAAAACGGGACAACATCCGAGCCGCGATATCGGTACTTCTTAAAGGAACTGTACAGTTTACGTAACCGTAACATTACGAGACGTTTGTGCATCCGGCCCCTGGGTTCCTTCGTTCTCTGACTCCCTACAAAAATTACACAGTTTGGTTTGTCATTATGCCGGAATGAAAGAATGAGCCAGACTGGGCGGCTCACTCGTGGGCCTTATATGAAGTTCAAATCAGAAGCATAGATACGGTAGTACTAATACTATGGGAGCTGCATAGCCTGGTATCGCCTTTTTCCCGCACATATGTAGTGTGGTTCCGGCGTGAGAGGACCAAGGTCCCTAAATGCATATAAATGCATAAACAATTAAACAAGGATGTAATGCAGGTTACTTTCAATAAGCCGAAAGCGAGGCTGCTGCACCGACTTGTAACTTTGTTTCCCCATTTGTATTGAATAGACAACAGCGCGAGCTCCATAGACGTAGTAGGCTATACTTATAGACTATTGGAATGATAGCTCCCAGTACTGTCAGCTTTTTTCAATTAAAAAAAAATACCGCACAAAGTTACCCGTAACAGGAAAAGTTACCTCACTTAACGGTAGCAATTTTATTTACAGTAAAGAAACTCATCCCTTTTGAAGTCCCATTAGTACAACATGAAACAGTTATCCGAAGATAAATAAACAACTGTGGGTGACTGTTAATAATGTAGGTAAATACTGAATATGCAGGTATAACTAATATCACAGTATAGCAACTTCACCTCAATGAAGAGGTTTAATTCAGCCTGTCAGTAGTGCCCCATCATTTTGTAGCGCGAAGGATGTGTTTGCATTTCGTTAGTATCCACTTCATCGCGACCAGGAGTTCCCGTCAAAATTATTGACAATTACACGAATAAAATTATTAAAAAACAATCCTCGACCTAAGGGCTATATGCTGAGCCCGTCAGACACCCATTGGTGCCGGTAATAAAGATAACGAATGCATTAATAAAAAATATCCCACTTAAATATTAAGGTCAGATTTACCCTGTCAAACACCCATAGGTGCCAGTCTAATATAACTACATGCATTAATGCAAAAATAAAAACTACTCCATACACACTATCACCCAAAATAGATTAAGCCCGTCACAGAGCGCCCCGTCACGTCTGACAGCCGGCACTGTACCATGAAGCAATAATTATGCACAGCTATAGACACCACGAGAAGGCCGTACACAGCCAGTATCAGCAAGGTCAGCCTCAAAACTTGGCACCGTCGCACGTGCGGAGCGCGCGTGCCAAGTCAGCCACGCGCGGCGTTGCCAAATCTTACTATACGCTTATTGTGACATGCTACAGCGGAAATAAATTCAAATGATGCGGGCCTGCTGAGGAAATAAATGAGTTCAATGGCATGCACATCAGACTGTTTGGTGCGCGCAAGTTAGGTGCCAATGTTTTTATACATATACAGTTTGTGCAGGTTATGGAGAAATTATTATATATCGTGTTGGGTAAATATATACGTCGAATGTTTCTGGAGTATGGGTGATTTTGAATGTGATATTATCAATAAAAAATAAATGGCAGATGTGAAAGTTTCATTAGAACATGCTAAATATTTGGCTTTATCCGTACATTTTTGTGTTAACCACTGCCACTATATAGTTATGAACATTTACCTCTATCAAAATAAAGGACTGCTTATCTAGGTATTACTACGAAAAATCTGGTGGCACTGATTACGCCAAGATAAACTGAAAAAGAAATTGGCAAGATAAAATAAAGCATTGCGAGACCTAGAGACATTCAGCAATTGTTTACGGTATGTATAGAAACGTACGTTTTTACGACAGTTAATTTGGCTCTAAATTACTTCACATAAATACAAGGCCGGAAATAGAAGTAGTGCTCCAAAATATTTCGTAAAAATATTCTCCTGCAGAGTAATTAACAAAATAAGCAGTCAATCGCGTCCATTGGCTTGTAAGTCTAAGTTAGAATAAAAAGTGCATCATGCGGAATGGCTTAAATAATTCCATAGCTAATAAAGCTCTATCATGTGAGAAATTTCCGGTATAATAAACTGAAACACCGGGTATTATTTTACAAGTGCACCAAACTCGCTTTCAGTATTTATGTTGACATATTTAGGTAAAAGAAGGCATTTTAAGACTTTTTTCATAAATAAAGTTTTTATCGGGAATACCTACGTAGTTTTCGAGATAATCGACTTTAAAATTCCCATTGTTTTCCTATGAGAGAAAATAGCCCCACATGTATATATAGTGAAATGGAAATTTTTTATAGGTTTTTTGGGTTAGGTTAGGTTAGGTAAGGTTAGGTTAGGTCAGTTTAGGTTCCTATGGTGTCGGCGGGTATTTCCCCCATAGAAAAACAATGGAAACTTCAAGGTCAAATATCTCGAAAAAACAAAAATTTCTGACGAAAACATTATTTTTGAAGAAAAGTCTTAAAATCCCTTGTTTTACATAAATATGTCAACAAAAACACGAAAAGCGAGTTTGGTTTACATGTAAAAAAAAAAAATTACTAAGCACCGCATGGAAAGACCTATCACACCAAACGGGATGTCTTGTATTCCAGTTTCTAAGCAAAAGATGAAACAACCGTTAATTGAAGCGTCATTTATCGTGCTTCTGTTACCTTATATTTAGGTTATTAGCGCCATTTGAGAGCAATATTAGGAAGAACTTTTATTGGAGAGTTAGAGACTCACCTTCAACAGCACGTCTTCCAGAAGATTGCAAGAATAGGAAGAATTCCCTTACAGCATGAACGGGATATTATGACTCAGACAACGCAGGCTAGGTATGGATTAGCAAGGTTCAGTTAGAATAGGTACCTACCTCACCTATCTTATAGGCACACAACTTATTGCTGAGCCTCAGGGAGACTACGATAAATAAGAAATTTAAAGAGTCCCACACCAACAACTAAGGTCAACTCACCGCCGGTTTCGCTGTCAATCCTCTCAGGTCGTCGTACGGCGTGAATTTCTGACGTCACGATGTCGTACGTTAGGCAGCTCGCTGCCGGACTTTCTTCTTCTTCCATGACGGCGTAGATTGTGAAGTTTTTATGAACTTTACACTTCACTTAATGATCTGTTACCTAGTTAGAGTTTCTAATCACTCACTTGATCTGTTGCTTGATCCGTCATTCAGTTTATTTGTTCTCAATATAGCTTCATCATGCACTTATTTTTCAAAATACTAGCCTATCATGCACTTCACTATATGTATTCAATGTACAGTTCATAGTCACTCACTATATATATTACTTCCCAATTAGAGATCTGTGGCAATACAATTAAAACTTAGAAGATATTCTGAATCATCTTTATAAATTAGAGATCTGTTGCCTAGTTAATGCTTTGAACCGCCCACTTGCAGATCTGTAAATAAAATATTAGTTGTACTATATGTATACGGTATAGGATAAAACGTTAAAAGATAGCCAATAGGCACGCATATTACAGCGGCATACTAGGTACGCACATTACAGCAGCATTGGGCCTACTAGGTACGCACATTGCAGCGACATGCTAGGTAAGCTTACGCCCCAGACTGTGCCGGTAGCGCTACCGTCGTTCACGACCGCTTTGTGTGCGTGTTTGTGTACGCAGATCGTGTGCGTGTGAGCGGCGTTCAAGTTGGCGCGCCGCGCTGCTCGCTGTATCGCTGATTAGGTTAGGTTACGTTCGGTTAGGTAAGGTTAGGTAAGCTATCGTCAACGCAAAGTGGTCGTGAACGACGGTAGTGCGTACCGGCAGCGCTCCGTCCCGCTCTGCTTCTGTACGAAGAACAAACCAGTGTTGCGAGCACGCACAGGCTGGTTAACCCTTCCTCGCACGGCGTGGTCTATGTACAACAATATAGCGCCCTTCCTACGCTACACAGTAATTCATAAGAGAAAAAGTTAATATTTTATAATAAGAAACTTCACACATCATTTGGCAATCGGAATTAGACCGACTTGTCCGGACCCCAGGCGGGTGCTTGGGCTTCGACCAGCTCCGTCGCACTTCAGGCGCTAAGCTTCGGTCGGTTATTCTTTGATGCTTGTAAAGTAAACACCTGTTGAAGGCGTGTTGTAATCGCACACCGGTTGGGCTGCTGCAACCGGGACTATGGTTGTGAGAGCGCCATCTAGCGACGAGTGGGGTAAGCGTAACGATAACGAAATTCCGTGTTAATTTTTATTACGCCAACGGGAGCTCGAAGTAAGTCGATTAATTTATTAACTCTGGACTACGGAGTTTGTTCGTTGCTCATTTGTATAAATTTTGTGTTGCCATTAATTGAAAATGAAGTTTGATCGAAACCAGTGCGGCAATAGCCATTACTGCTTGTTTGGGTTGTGATTGCGACTCAATCAGTGAGCGACGGAGTTACCGGTGTAGCGCCGGTAACCCAGCAATGGCGATTACAACACGCCTCAGGTCTTCTTCGTAAAATGGAGGTACTAGCCTCTCAAACTTTAATAGGCAGTTTTTGAAACTTGAAACACGACCTAAAGTTCTAATTTGGAGTAACCAACGCTCCGGTCTGAAACTCCAGTTCGTCAAGCCTTGTCACGCGAATTTATTTTTCACTCAAATTTTACGCTCTAATCGAGGGCACCTCTGACAACATTGACAGCGCAATAATGATTGATTATTGCTGTCATTTCCAGTATTTTTCAAGGTAAATCTTCACTTTTTATACCCTTGATCCTGGTAACATTGATGTGTTAAACGCGAGTTAATACTTCGCCTCCGTGGGAAAGTACCGTAGTTGTTTTCGAGATAATGAAGCAATGAGCGTCAATACGAGTTCTGCTGATACAGTTCTACTTTGCAGCTCTATGAAAGGTCATTGTAAGCGATTTGTCGTTTTTATTTTTACGTATTCACAACATTTCCACCACCTGCCCTAATTTTACATAAACGAACCTATGCTATCTACCTAATATAAACATATCAAAATTTCACACAACCGATACTACTCTAACCAAATCAATTCTAGCCGCAATCATTCTAATCTAACCAAATCCAACCTATATTTTCAGCCAAATAAAACTGGTGCAGAAAAAAACTCACCACAATCACTACAAGGTGTAAAACGGTCAGTCCAAGTTCTCAGTGGTACCGACATAGGCTAACGTTTTAACTTCAATTGAGCCGAACCTTACTGACATAATTTCCAATATACACCAGCATATCGGTCGAAACATTATGGGTCGAGATGTAGAAAAAGTAAGAGAAAATAAATTTCCATCTAGAACTGTCATTAATAACTAAATAGAGCCCAAATAAATAATGTTACGTTTTCAGGTTCAAAAAAGTTCACAGTTGTGGTAGGCCTAGATACAAAACTTGTGTGAAATGGTCCCAGAAGTTCAATAGGATGCATTGTGCATACAATAATTCTACTTGAAAATATGGGAGTGACAGTAGAGATATACCTGGGATGGGAGCATTTCTGCAATGCATTCTGAAACGTTTCGTTCTCTGACAAAATCAAAGGTACCAGAGCGCTAACAGGTGTCTGCGGGAGACTACGCACTACACACCCTCACCTCTCAACAGTTCAGCTGACACTGGCGCGCTGTATAGTGTTGCCAAATGCTATTGCTAGGTCTAAATTTAAAAACGAAAAGCTGGTACCGTAAAAAGCAGCTTGGATATATTTCTGTCTGAATCTCTAGACGCATTACGGCATGTGTTCAAAAGATGCAGCACTTCATACTGTTAAACAACTTGCTTGCAAACAGGAAAAAAAAACTGGAGCAGATCCACGAACAAAGAAGCCCGACTATAAAATCATTCAAGGCTGACTTTTGCTCCGGTAGTTCTACAAGATAAAATTAGGACTCTTGCAGTGACTTATCCCATCTTCTGCATCATTATCAGTAATAACTAGTAAACTTAATTAGGCGGGAGAAAGGGAGTCATGATCAGTCATCTATGAAGCAACTGCAGCTTTTCACTGAATTTCCGGTCTCTATCTTTCATAATTCATGCCTACAGCAGTAAACCGCGATACTTCTTGATAAGAAGTATACTGCCAGCGGCTTAATTGTACAATATTGCACGATCAGAAGACTCTAAACCCAGCAGCCTTGTCGCTTAGTTGGCAACACTGCCCCCGCATGCGTCCTGTAGTGTTGCCTTTTTGCTCGACATGGTTGCCTGAGATATTGCTATGGCTGGACAGAACCTCATGGATCCATTGAAATAGAATAGCGTAATGATTAATGCTACAATATATCATGTATTTCCCAACGATTGGGTGATGCTCGAAGCTCAATACTATTACAGCTTCTTACATGAAGTAAGTAGACTACAGAAGAACAAAGAAATTCGCGCTTACGCTGGATAGCGTCGGTTCCATACAACAACACAACAACAATGGGGAAATTACAATAGTAGACACTAGTAGTGTTGGTGTCGTTAGATTCAATTATCTTGAACGGCAATATAAGCAGATATTTTTATACATTGCACTTTTTATTACAAGGGATTCAAACTAGAATATTGAAATACTAACTAAACGCGTTGACTAGCAAGTAAAATTTAACAATTTATTGTTTCCTGTTGTCTCCCATTGAAGAACTTCAACTAAAACAGAGTCCAGGCGTCATTCAACTCCGTGCGTTCATCTAACCACTCGCTGAAAGTTCTCTGGCGTCGTTGTCAACACAACTTTGCTTCCGCCACAAAAGTTATTAAAATGTTGACCGTCAAATCGGTTTCCCCTGCGAGTGCCACTCGGCAAGTTAAGGATATCTCTTCAAATTTGGATTGAAGTAAAACTGAGGAAACAGTGCACTTTTTTGCTATTTCTAGGGCACAGTAACGCGTCCGGACGAGTGGATGAGTGAACGCGTTGGTGTAACTGATGTGTGAACTCGACCTAAGTTAGCACTGAGCGCGGATTTTAGACCTGCTACGCGCATTCACATAGCACGTACATTTATTTCTAAGTTTTTACTTGACATTCTCATAGGAATAACAAGCAGCTCTGCAGGAATAGTGCTGGTGAATTAAAAGCAACAGGACGCGATTGCCTGAAATTGGGAAGTGACAGACAAAATGGTCTTCAGACCAATGGCGATTACAACACGCTTCTGGAGAACAGAATGAGCAAACGCCTGGGGAGTTTGGTCAACAAATAAGATACAGAAAGTTTCGATTGGCGCGCACCAGCGAGTCGATCTCATCTCATTAGCTTTATGTTGCCAGCAACTTGGATCAGGGGGGGGGGGGTGGAGGCTGTAGCGGGCCTGAGCTGCCACAATTATTATGCATCAAATCCTCTCTCAGCATTGCCACCACGAAGCCATCATACAAGTAACATATCTATTGTGAAGCCCCTCCACATTTGGAGAGCTAATACGACGGCCGTTACAAACATGTTGTCTTACATGAACAAGAATGCAGATAGCGATGCGTTTACACGTGTGCTATATTGAGCTAGAATAAGCAGTGTTGTACGTACGAAAAGCATACATAACAAATTTCACGTAAGACGTTACCGCCCTCAACGTATTAGCACTCCATTTCACTCCAGCCCTCCGGAACCTCCTCATTGTAACATTCCCTGTGCAGTCATTAACTTTGTTAAGTAATAAATGATATATAGAGTATATCTGGTGTACCTATCGCTGCAATGGCCGGGTGGCGTAGGTAATACACTCAACAAGTGTATCCTATTGCTTACTATTTTACCAATATAAGCTTGCTTTTTCATGCGTTCATTCGTGGTAGGTATTTCGTACGTGAAGTTCTAGAGTTTCAACTGATTAATTTCTAATATGCATCACTCTTGTATGGATACTAAAAAAACTCACATTTTTTAACTCCATATTTAAAAATCATGATTCCAATCGCCTTTCACCCTCGTAACAGCAGTATTTCTCTTTGATAGAAGCTTATCTCGAGTGTTCCTAAATTTGGGTTTGTACTCTGGGCTGGGGTAGTAATGGTACTTTGTAAGTAATGTATTGGTACAAATCAACCTGGCCCGCGGCCTATCAAGATAGAGACAACTTGTTGAGCTCAGTCTGTATTGTGTCTCACAGTTACCACAGTTGAGCCCGCCCTGTATTGTATCTCACAGTTACCACAGTTGAGCCCGACCTGTATTGTATCCCACAGTTACCACAGTTGAGCCCGGCCTGTATTGTGTCTCACAGTTACCACAGTTGAGCCCGACCTGTATTGTATCCCACAGTTACCACAGTTGAGCCCGCCCTGTATTGTATCTCACAGTTACCACAGTTGAGCCCGGCCTGTATTGTATCTCACAGTTACCACGGTTGAGCCCGGCCTGTATTGTATCTCACAGTTACTACTGTTGAGCCCGGCCTGTATTGCAGAAATTTCACGTCTGATTCAGGATATGTGATGTGGAACCATGTCTCGGTTCACAGTTTCGCGTAGGTTTCAACGGGCTGGCTTGGAAGCACGCGTCCCTCTCTCCAAGCCCCAGATTTCTAAAAAAAAAAAATAAAATCAGGAACGATGGCTTCAGTTTGCTCGGGAACATGTCGCCTGGACTGATGAACAATAGTCTAGGGAGTATTTGAGTCATTGGCACTCATTGCGATAACAAACCTAAAATCAAACACAGCGATAAACACAAGAACGAACCAATAGATCATCACAAAACTTTAGACATTTACTCGTCTTAATGGTACAATGGCAACTAGTAGAATCATTCAAGTATTTGAATGGCTTCAACGACGCACCTACAACGGAACTCTTCGAAAGAGACCTCAATCATCGCTTTCGAAACAACGGTCAAAACCTGAAGCATGAAATTCGAAGAACTACCTAAACTCAGCATCCGTATTTCATAGTCAGCATTTGGAATAGACTCCCTTCCGACCTTGTTAGTGTGGAATTAGTCGACACGTTATAAAATCGTCTTGACCTTCATTGGGAGAGACATCCCCCACAGCTAAGGATTCCTCCTTTACGAGTCGCACACTCTTAACGGCCAAAGTCTCCGAGGCTTCCTCTATCTTTCTCCTCTGTTCCGGTCCAACTACACTGTCTGACATCTTTAACTCCGCATATCAGCGGCTATTGAACATAATTGCGTGCATTCATGATCGTCTCCTTTGCTGAGATTCTTCTCCCTCATCTTTTTTTTTTTTTTCTTCTCTTTTCCCCAGTCTTTTATATCCTACTAACATACTGGCAACAGCTCATAGAAGGTGTCTCTTTGAGAATGGGTCTGTTGGTTCGTCTACTGCCGCCTATCTAATCATAACTTTATTTGCGGAGGTTATTACATGGCTGTGTGTGCCCTTAAGCAAGTGCGCAGACGTGAGGACGAGCTCAGAGCGGAAAAACTAAGTAGCAAACTTACTCAAAATCGGGGCATTGACTTTTGGAAGGAAATAAAAAATCTAAAACCGAATGTGCA
>LQNS02277812.1:9691542-9714332 GCA_001587735.2 Parhyale hawaiensis
AATGCTTAGTTTTCGAGATATATGGCTTTGAAGTTACCATTGTTTTTCTATGGGAGAAAATACAGAGCGATCCCATAAAAGAGAAATTAGGGTTGGATTAGGTAAATTTAGGTTACGTTAGGTAAGATCCGCATTCCCGAGGGCGGCAAACTTGTCGCCAAGATCTTGGCGAGAAGTGCCACACTATGAAATGAGGGTCCACAGGTCGCGGCGCTCGTAGGCGCCCGCCCGCATTCCCGAGGGCGGCAAACTTGTCGCCAAGATCTTGGCGAGAAGTGCCACACTATGAAATGAGGGGTAAGATTAGGTTAGGTTAGATTAAGCTAGGTAATATTAGGTTAGGTAAGATTAGGTTAGGTAAGTAAGGTTAGGTAAGGTTCCTTTTAGGTCGCTAGCAAGCCTGTGATGACATGTGCTATTTTCTCCCATAGGAAACAATGGGAGCTTCAAAGTTTAATATCTCAAAAACTATTGCAAAAATGAAAAAAATTGCATGAATAAAATGTTCTTAAAATTCAATTTTACGTAAACTGTGCAAGTTTCATAACAATATGACCATAAATAAAGAAAATAGACTGGCTCGTCTAAAGTAAAGAATTACCGCTATTTTTGTTCACATAGCTATATAGGTAAATTGCTTGTCAATTTTTACTGTAGGTCCAAAATAGAATTTTGACATATTCAGGCATTCTATAGATAAAAGGACCCATTTAAACACATTTTAACAGGAATACCATTTTGCTTGCAAATATTGAGTTTTTGAGATAGGCTAGATCACTTTGAAGCTCCTATCATTTTCCTCTGGGAGAAAATACCTGGCAACTCCTCAGGAACCTAAACTGACCCAATCTATTCTAATTAACCTACCCTACTCTACCCTAACATCTTGTGAAAGTTGATTGGTATTTTCTCCCATCAGAAAACAATGGAAAAATTCAAAGTTCAGTATCTTGAAAACTAAGCATTTGCAAGAAAAATGCTATTCATGTAAAAGTTATTTGAATGGGTCCTTGTACTTGGGAGAATTAGGCCTTACCCAATTGCTGAACTCATTATATTTCCAAACAAACAGTTATTAGGGTAATGTCTCAATTACCGAATGCCTTTCTATTACCGAAAGCAATAAGATTCCTACCTATATTTGGTAATAGATGGGCATTCGGTAGTTGAGACATTACCCTATATGATTTGATTATTATTTACACCCATCAAATAATTGTTTATTTAGAAATAGTTTGGCAATTGGATAATTCCCATACATAGCACCTTTAAATGTCAAAATTCTATTTTGAACTTGAAGTAAAATTTCACTAAAATAAGGCATTTTCAGATGAATTACATTTTTTTTGCAAATGCTTAATTTCAGGATTGGTGAGTTTGAAGTTCTATTTGTTTTCCTATGGGAGAAAATAAGGATCTTTTTGGTTTCATTGGCAACAAAATTACGGAACCAGGATACACGTTTCAGGAATTTTTTACTTTAAGGTAGCCTACTTTCTTTATTTGTGGTCCGATTGTTATGCAACTCGCACAGTCTATGTAGAATTGAATTTTATGAACATTTTATTACTGCAAATTTTTACAAGTCTTTTGATAACCTAACATGCCCTAACCAAACATAACAAAGCTGAAATTTAAGAATAAAGGGAATAAAATGTTTTTCCCAATTCAATTTTACCCCTACTGTGAAAGTTTCATAATCGGACCATGAATAACAAAAATAAATGTTTGTACTGCAAATATGCCAATGACACCACAACAAAGAAATGTTTAGTTTTAAAACTTTCCCCATCTTCCTAAAATTCACAAGGCTATCACTTCTCAGCTTTTGTAAAACCAATCAGGAATAAAGTCTAGAAGTTACACATATCACTGTATTAAAAACTTTGACAATATTTTGACTATTGACAGCAGCCATCTTCAGGTATTAAAAATCCTACCATCAGTAAAAGTAAGGAAAAAAATTTAATTCTAGCTAAAGCCTTGCAGGTAAAATATGAATAAAGTTGCTATTGCAGAACAAGGTACTAATCACAAACTAGTTACAGTGGAACCCCGGTTTCAGGAAAAAAATTTAATTCTAGCTAAAGCCTTGCAGGTAAAATATGAATAAAGTTGCTATTGCAGAACAAGGCACTAATCACAAACTAGTTACAGTGGAACCCCGGTTTCCCGGACTTTTTTTTTTTTCTTTTTACTTTTCCGGGGTTTTCCCAGAAAGTTTCGGGAAACCGAAACCAAGTCGGAATACCGGAAACTTTGGCATTTCTCGGAAAAATTCTGGTCGTAGTTCCAGACCTTCAAAAGAATTCCCGGAAGTGACGCTGCGCAGATACTGAAATTCGCCTATTGCGCAGCGTCTCTTCCGGGAATTGGAAGGCAACCTCCACCATTTTCATTCAGTATTTGTCTGCACATAGTGGTGTTCAGTTGAAAAGTGCTATTTTAGTGATTGAAATTCAAATTTGTGGGTTTAATTCTAAGTTTTTAGGTGAATGTGAGTGCTATAGGGTAGAACGGGGTGATTTCGCCACAAATGCAGTTTTTCTTTGATGTCACAAAAATACGGTGAGGATAATGGCAAATGTTAGTGCAGTTTATATACATTCAGGGTATGTTAATTTGGCCAATTTAAGGCAATTTACAGGTATAACATTTGCGGCACAAATGTTTAGTTTTCGAGGTATGTATATGACTTTGAAGTTCTCATTGTCTTTCTATAGGAGAATATAGGTAGCTGGTGTCATTACAGGCTTGTGGCTTCCTAAAAGAAACCTAACTGCACCTTCATAACCTAACAATACCTAATCTTACCTAACCAAACCTGAACTAACGGTGTTATTTGGTTTCATGCATGTAAACAATTTTTTTTTACTCATATTTTGATGTTGGTGACAACTTACAAGTTCAAAATCAGTTTTTGTCAAACAGACCTACTTTTTGAGATATATGACTTAGTTCCCATTATTTTCCTGTGGGAGAAAATACCTAGTGATTACTGATTACACAGTGTAATAGAGCACCTTTAAATAGGTTCTATTTTTTAAGGTATTCCAGTGCAATCTGTCATTGCTGGGTGTTTTCTCCTATAAGAAAACAATGGGAACTTCAAAGTCATATACATGTCTCAAAAACTAAGCATTTGCAATGAAAACATTATTAATGTAAGCTGTCTTAAATTGACCCAATTAGCATACTAAAAGCTAGAAAAACCAAAAAGCCAAACATGAGTTGAAGGCAGAAATTGATGTATCATAAACAGCAGTCATTTTTAACCTTAGAAATGATACTAAACATTAGGTAGCTATATTAATTTTATGAACAATTGTTTGCTGTGTGTTCATTGCGTACAATTTGCCCCACCTGAAATTTTGTAAATGGGGCGAATTGCGTGCACCTCTACAAATTTGTATTTTGGAATTCGGCTAAATGCTTTATGTTCTTTTAACAGTCAATTATAAGCATGCTTGCAAATTTCCAGGGCTGGTGCACACAGTTTGACTAATAAAAAAACTGTTTTTGTGGATATGTAAAGTGCCATTTCAAGAGCTCTACGTGTGTTCTGGTTGCATATTAATTTATCTAGTGTACACTATCATGAAGAGTGCCCTTTAAAGGTGTAGAAACAGAAAGCATACTCTATCAACACAGATACATCCCAAGGCTGTAATTTGGGTGTAGCACACTCTGCAGTCTTGCCTGATATTAATAAAGACCGATGATAATGGTATGTACACTTGTAGCAAGTACTTATACCATTTTTGTAATTTCATGTTTAATCTGTCCATTGTATGTGCAGGGGTCTCCTAAGAAAGTGCTCAAGGCTCACAATGGCCCTGCTGGCAAGGAAGCTGTAAAGGTGGTCAGCCCAGTGAAGAAAGGTGTACAGGACGATGCTGTGAGTATGCTTGCAATTGGTGTCTGGTGCAGAGTCTGGTTTTTCTGACACTGCCGTCCTGCTTATGCAGCCCTGGTGGTGGATTTTCCAGAGTAGGCATGCAGCATCCTTGTGACAAGACCCTAGGGTAGTACCTACCCACAGCAAGTAATTCTTAGGCTGGCTGTTGGAGCTGACTACTTCTGTTCTTCATGCTACTAAATATTCCTATTTCTAGAAGTAAGGCAAAGAAAAACATCAATACATAGTACCTATGTGTGCTACAGTGCTGGTAGTTGTAATATTGATCTGTGATCAGTTGAAAGATGTGAGCATCTGGTTTTAGACTCTGAATGGCCTCTGGAGTTTGGATATCAATAATCCATCTAGTGCCACTGCCTAGGTAGAGATTTATGTGGCCAACCCAAGATTGAGTATGAATCTACCTATAATGTGCACCTGTAAATTAGTTGATGCAACTATTTTAGCTAAAGGAAATCTAGCCTCTGGCCTAATTATTTTTTTAATGTGGCAAACCAAATACCATACTCTGAAGTGGAACATATTCCTCTTGGTTCGTCTACTGCCGCCTATCTAATATTCCCAGGCCATGCAACACCTAAACCCTTGTTATTGATGAGGTAGTTGTGCCCATTGTGTGGTTACTCTCACATCTTATAGAACACCAAACAAAAGAACTGAATATTGCTACCAATTTTGTATGTGGTCAAAATAGAGTTTGAGTGCTAGTGTGTATACTTCTGCTATGAAGTTCTACTTGTTGCCAGGTGATGACCGTGGACACGGAGACGGAGCCTCTCCTCCGGGAAAATCCGCACCGCTTTGTCATCCTTCCCATTCAGTACCCAGAGATCTTCCAGATGTATAAAAAAGCCGTGGCTTCCTTCTGGACTGTGGAGGAGGTCGACCTAAGCAAGGTGGGTGTTTGGGTGGAGTTCTTGTAGCTGTCACAAATTAGGTTCACGCCATTTTTGTTGTGCATTTCCTAAAGAGAAAGTGTTGCAACTTGCAAGCAGAATTATCTCGAGCAGTGCGCTACAAAGGTCGCTTTGCAGTGGGCAGGGTTGGTCGGGTGATTTTTTAAAACCTCTTGGTACTTTTTGTTGGTTTTACCAGTCTGGCGATTTTCAACATGGTTAAACTTTGGCATAAACTAATAAAACCCTGGAAAGTGGTTACACCTGGTAAAACTTTAAAACATTGTGGTAAAACAAGATAAAATGATTGAACAATCTTTTCCACGCGCGGCGAACTGTGTGGGTTCAAATTACTGTCAAAGTCACTTAGAACATAGCTACCGCTTCTATCGAGTACCGAAGCGAGGGAAAGAAGTCCAATTTACTGACCCAGGGTTTGCTAATGCTGCGGTCGAACAGCTTGTTTAGGAACAATTTGCAGTAGTGTTCGACACCCAGCATTAGCAAACCCTGGGTCAGTAAATTGGACTTCTTTCACTTGCTTCCGTTCTACAACAAAGCATCTGTTAGTGCAGTAAACACTTTGAAAACTTAGTGCAGTAAACACTTTGAAAACGTTCCTCTCTGATGCCTACCCACACATCAACTTCAAACTTTCATACAAAAACACATTTACCATAGGGTCCTACTTCAAATTTAAAGACAAACCCCCAACACCACTTTCGTCCAGTGTTATTACCATTACCGATGCCAGGCCTGCTGTGCCTCATATATAGGTAGCACTGGACAACACTTTTAAAGCCCGCACCGGTTTACCACTTGTTAAACCCTCGCCTGCATGCTGAGCAAAACGACCATCCCATCAGCAGGAATGACTTCTTCATCATAGACTATTCCAATCCCATCGAGCCTACAACATTAGAGTCCCTCCATATTCATAGAAATAAACCTAGCCTCAAAATTATTCTTATAGGTTTTAATTCAATTTTTCTTCTGATGATGGGATTCCTAATCCCGAAACGTTAAGACTTTGGATTTAGTCGACTTTCATTTAGTATTAGATTTTTGCATTGGGGCTAGTATAACTAGAAATAAATTGAAATAATATATACTATTATGAACATGATAGAATTGGGAATGGTAGTACATTTGGTCCTCAAGGCACTCATCTTTGGAGTTTTCTTTTGTTTCTCCCACTTATTGATTAGCTACAGGTTTGGAAGCGGGAGGAGCCCTCAGGGGCATATTGTGGCGGGCCCTTTCCCCACCACAATATGTTTGGGCATCACACACCCAAGGGTCTCTAGTGCCTTCTCCGTAGGGGATGTAGCATCTTGCCGCAGTTCCTGCTGAGAAGGTTAGTTTTGTAGAGTTAGGCAGGTTCTCTATATTTCCCCTTCTGTTCCGCGAGGTGGGCCGCCGAATGGTGGTAAGCGACCCATCCCATGGGACTCCTATCTGCTCCCGTGTGGGGGGCCACGGAAGAAACCCTCCGCACGAGTGTTCGCATTCTTCTGTCTTCTTCTCTTTTCGTTTTTCGTCTGCCTTCTCTGCGCCGTACGGCTGAGCGATTTCGTTCGGCCGAGCCGTGTGCGGTTGGAGATGCTCGCGCCTTATTTCGTGCCAGACATGGTGCACCTGGCCAAGATTGTTCTAATAGAACTCATCTGAGTTCGACTAAACTTCTAAACTATATCATACCAAATCGGATCGCTGTTATATAGTCTTCGTTTCTAATACAGCGGAAGAACCCACAGTATAATAATAATGGAAGCGGGAGGAGGGGTTTACCAAGACTGGTAAAACTCCAGAAAAGTAGTTTTACCTGGTAAAACCCCACATTGCCAACCCTGATTAATTATAACCTAAGATAGGTTTGCTGAGACTACCATCACTGTGAGCCTAAATTAGGTAAGTGCAGTGCGGCCTGCACCTCCATTAATCATATTTACATTATCTGTTGTTCTAAGAGGTTTACTATGGGATTTTACCGTTTTACCTGGCCAGAATTTTACTAGGGTTTTTAGCAATAGTTTTTTTGTCGGGTTTTACCAGTCCTGGTAAAACCCCCATGCCAAGTCTGGTTACCTGTGCCTCGAATGATCATATTGCCTTTATCTGTAGTTCTAAGCAAGGTGTGCAATGGGGGTTTTCCTAGCACTGGTAAAACTGTTTTACCAGGGTTTTACCAAGGGAATTACTAGTCGTGGTAAAACCCCCATTGCACACCCTTGTTTTAAGGGATTTACCAGAGGATTTTAGGATTTTACTAGGTTTTTTGACAGTTTTTGTCAATTTTACCTGGTATGATTTACCAGGGCCCATGCCAATCCTGGTTTTACCACTCCTCGTAGAACTCCACATAGCCAATCCTGATTAATCATAATCTAAGAATCAGGGCGGCTGATATTACCATCACTGTGAGCTTAAATTAGGTAAGTGCTGCTGTGCGGCCTGTGCCTTCGATGATCATATTTACATTATATGTCTATAGTTTTAAAAGGTTTACCAGGGGATATTAGGGTTTTACCAGGCCTGACGTATTACCAGGATTTTTGACAATAGCTTTTGTTGGTTTTACCAGTCCTAGTAAAACCCACATGCCAACCCTGCCAGTGAGTCTATATACGCAGCACAAACCAGTGTGTGCGGGTTTTTCAGTGAGGGTGCGGTCAAAGTTGACTTTACCTTTTTACTACATGTTGAAGCAACATAGTTGTATCTAGGCAGGCTGAAACAACTTTGAAAAATTTCTGCTGCCATGCTATACGTCTTTATGGTTGTAGTAGGTACCAAGTGCTCAAGTAGGCTGAAGCTGTTCAAAAATAACTGACTACATAATTGTTGGTATTTCTTGAACTTGTGTTTCAGGGGTAGAGGACGTTGAAGATTTCTTGGCTGTGCCAAGGCCTTCTGGACATTTTCCATTTCTGCTCGTATTGCTTCTGTGTGTTTAATAGCTGCTTTGTAATAACTCATTCTGCTTTGCCTGTTGCATATATTTTCTTTATTCTGATGTTTGGGTTCCAATTGTACCGTATCTTTGTTCTCATCTGATTGGCAAAGTTTCTTTAGGCTGTCATTTCTTTCTCATTCAGAAAGTTTCTGTATGTTTATTTTTGTTTTCCCCTTTTTGGGAAACACTTTTTTTGTTGTATTATTGCTCTGCTCTCGTATGAAAAGTTTTCTCCCAGTTCGACCTTAGGACCTTGTGGAGTGGGTGAAATTGGAGTCGGATGATCATCACTTCTTGTATGAAAATTTTCCTCCTACTGCATCATTGATGTCTCCCACAGGACCTGGCCGACTGGGCGAAGCTGAAGCCAGATGAGCATCACTTCTTGTATGAAAATTTTCCTCCCACTGTATCATTGATATCTGCCACAGGACCTGGCCGACTGGGCGAAGCTGAAGCCGGATGAGCATCACTTCATCTCCCACGTGCTGGCCTTCTTTGCTGCCTCGGACGGCATCGTCAACGAGAACCTGGTGGAGAGGTTCTGCCAGGAGGTGCAGGTGAGGAGGCTATCCTGTGGTTTCGGGTTTAGATTACTGATGGGGCCTAGGAACTCAAATCACTTGAGATAGGGTACGTAGAATTTAGGGGTGTGGAGTTGGGTGATTGTGGGGGCCAAGAGTTGAAGTCAGTAATTGACAAAAACCTAGAGTCGGAGTTGGTGAAAATGGGCTTGTTTTGTTAAGAAAAAGAGTTGGAGTCTGTTGAAGTAGGACTTTTTTGGGAGTCTAGAGTCAGAATTTAAAAGTGGCAAAACTCAGGAATTGGAGTCTGGATTGGATTATGTCTTTTAACTCTTCTTGACTCTATAGCCGGAGTAGAATATACAGTCTCGTGAACATGAAATTAGATTTTGTCCATGCCTACAACTTCACTACCATGAAAGAATGGAGCTACAGTCTCATGAACAAGTACTGTATCTGTTACCCCGTAGAATCTCTATCGCCATTTGGTATACTGACCTCATCTTCATTAGATAAAAGATAGAAAATTATTTGACCTACAAGTATTGTACAGTCCTATGTGTGAATGCTGAAATCAGCACATGTAGGTGTTCAACATTGGGAAAGCGCATCGTGTTTGCAGCAATTGTACCTTAGGACATGCTCAAAGTTTTTGGACCCTGGTGGTTCTCAACCATTGATGGAATGTTGAACTATTGATAATTGAATGAGTACTTGTCTAAACATGTAGAGTTCTCTCAAGATGCATACGACGGGCCGCAGTGATGTTTAGTTGAGTTCGTCCATCCTATGGCATAGGGAACAGTCGCCCTTGAAGCTGCTTTAGCCTTGCAGTTGTTGAACCGCTACTATTGCTGTGAGGTTAGTTTGCTAGGTTTTTCTTTTTCTTCTAGTTCTGTGCCTTGCGTTTTGTTAGTGGTGCCACACTGACCAACCTTGCGAGTAACAGAACTCACATGAGTTTGTTTCCTATTTGAAACGCTCCGGCTGAAAAACCCGAGCCCAAAGTCATGGAGAGGCACAATGCAAAACGGAGTACATCCGAAGTGCTAGACCACTGCAACGGGCCAGGAATCAAATTTGGACACTGGCTGAAGCAAGAATTGAAAGTTCCATTTGGTCCATCCATTTTTTCAACCCTGAGTGCAGTTTATGTTTAGCTTGAAAATGCACCAAATATTTGTACCTAACAGAACACGCGGTCATCCAGTGTATCCCCCATTTCTATCGACTTATTGTATGCCCCTTGTTTCTTCCTCTTGTCAGATTGTCTTTGTAGTGGACGGAGACGACGACACAACGCATTCAATATAGCTACCTACTGATGATAATTAAATTTATGTTGCGAAAAATCATTCGCCTGCGGCGCTAGTAACCCAACCCACTATAGTAATAATATGTTAAGAAATTAGCTACTTGGTAGTCAGAATTGTCTTTGTGATGTTGCAGGTGCCAGAAGCACGCTGCTTCTACGGGTTCCAGATCGCCATGGAGAACATTCACTCCGAGATGTACAGTCTGCTGATCAACACCTACGTCTCCGACACCGCCGAGCAGACGAGACTCTTCAACGCCATCGAGACCATGCCCTGTATTAAGAAGAAGGCAGACTGGGCCCTCAGGTAACGATGTGCACTCTAGATTTGTTATTTGCAATCCACTGAATAAAACCGCCTAGATTTGTTGTTTGCAATCCACTGAATAAAACCGCCTAGATTTGTTATTTGCAATCCACTGAATAAAACCGCCGTGCTTTCATTGGCACTCATGTTTTGTAAACATGCTTGGTTGTGTCACGAGGTCCGTTCTCGTAGGATGTACCTACAGCTAAGAATGAAATCGCCGATCTATGTAATGTTCAGAGATTCGTAACTTTTTTAATTTGAGATATGAAGCAAATATGAATTTGAAAAGTGCATTCGGTGACAAGTGGCTTCTATTTGATTAAGTAATGCAGATAAATGATGAAGCAAAGAGTGACTTTAGGAACAGAGCTGGAGGCGCAGCTGTGTGGAAGTAATTTCTTAATTCTGGGCATTTCGGGACATCCCACCTCCTAGCAACCTTTGTTTGGAGGCTCAACTGCCAGCGGTTCTCACCATTTGCTGCAGCCTTTGCTGCATTTTCATATGTTGCGCTCACAATATAACTCTACTATTCAGCAGGTTCCCATAACTGCTAGTTAATACGTACGATTCGTTTACAACCGCTCCTTTTGCACTCCTATACAGCAGTGCCTCCTATAGGATCGGCCTTATGGTCGCTCTACAGTATCCCACCAGGGAGCAGACTCTCATTTAGTTTCGTGCAATACGCTTAAGAAGGCCCTAACTCCTTTCCATCTCTGGGAGGACCAACCCGGGCGTCTTACCACTCTTGACACGTCTATATATGTTATAGGGAGCCACGACCCAAGGATGACCCTATAGGTTACCTTAGCTAGGCTTCGGGACGCCTCTGCCTCGCGTGCCCACTTTGCTTCCTACCATTTTCATACTCGTACTGATGTTACTTTCTTCTGTTCATCTTCTCTCCCAACTTTTTTCCATGCACGTTGATCCTGTTATGAAACCCCTTTCGAACATGAATTTCCATCGATGCAATATATCTATGTCCTTTGTTTACCTCTTTGTTAGGTCGCCGTCGTGGTTGAAACACTGACCCAAATTATGCAATATAATAATGTGCATCTTTACCTCAGGTGGATCAATCACGAGTCTGCAAGCTATGCGGAGCGGATCATCGCCTTTGCCGCAGTTGAGGGAATCTTTTTCTCCGGGTCCTTCGCCTCCATCTTCTGGCTGAAGAAGCGCGGCCTGATGCCCGGCCTGACCTTCAGCAACGAGCTTATCTCCCGGGACGAGGGGCTCCACACCGACTTTGCCTGCCTTATGTACAAGCTGCTGGTCAACAAGCCTTCTGAGGAGAGGTAGTGTAGCGCCGTGTTCTCTGTTTGGAAAGTAGCATGTGTTTATATTCCTTCAGTGACTATAATAATAGTGATTATAATATTCTTCCTTCAGACAGAAATGGTGAAATTTTGCCTCTTAGGATTGATAGAGAGGTAGAGTATCTTGTTTCTCTTCCATTAGAGAGATAGAGCTCCACGATTTTCCATTTACGAGAAATTGAATTCTCGATTTTCCTTATAGGAGAGAGTTCAACGATTTTCCTTATGATACAGTTCCATGATTTTTCTTCGTATGAGAGATAACTGCACGATTTGCTTCTTAAGGCTCTATTACATGACCACTCACAAGAGCGGGCAGCAATGGCCTTTCTCGCCGCTCTTCAAAAACTCAATGCGATTTTCGCCCCTATAGCACGAAGAGCGGTGATGAATGGCCTCCACGGTTCAATCAAGACATGTTTGATTGAGTGGCGGTGAGCAATGCCCTTCCTTACGCTGCATCTAGCAGTGCCAAACAGTCATGTGAAGTTCATGAAAATCAATCCACAACTTTTTGAGTTACGGCACTTAAAAAAGTGGCAGACAATCAGAGGAACGAACTTCCATCAAAAGTTGATCATGTGTTTCCGTTTAACAGCCTCAGTAAATTTCTTAAGGTTCCGTTATAACTTTTCAGTTGTCGTGGTGACAAACAAATAAACAGTCAGACGTGACATACAAACATAATCTCCATGGTGGAGGTAATAAAAGAGCTGTTGAATTAGAACGAATTCAAAATTCCTTGTATGCAAACAATTAAAATATTCAGTTGAAGCAGGCGGAAACAAAAGCCAAGCAGTTAGGAATCAATACCGAAAAGAAAATTAGTTAAAAGCCGGTTCAGCTGACTTGTACGGACCTAAACTATGGTTTTCCAGCCTCGTGCATTTTTTAAAGGATGATATAATAGCAGAAACTACATCCTAACTCAATGACGTCTTGACGCAGTGGCCCTGGAATCGTGTATCGGCGGGAGATGTGTAGGCCCTTCATAAATAGCCGTGTAATAGCAAGGCAAGTTCAAGGCGTTGATGGGTGGTCCACTCGCCACCGAGTGGTGTGGATGTGTAATAGGGCCATAAGGAGAGAGAGAGCTCCATGATTTTCCTTTTAGGAGAAGTAACTTTTGCCTAGTTTCTTCTTTAAGCCAATTTGAGCGCCATTTGCTATATGTATTTCATTAATCTGATCATTATCGCCCAGTTAAGTCATTCTAATCGCCCTTTCCCCAATTTATTCAATCTGCTCGCCCTGCGCGCAGGGTGGTGAGCATCGTCAGAGAAGCTGTAAAGATCGAGCAGGAGTTCCTGACAGAGGCGCTTCCGGTGGCGCTTATCGGCATGAACTGCGACCTCATGAAGCAGTACATCGAGTTTGTGGCCGACCATCTCCTCACGGGTGAGTGTAGAGGCGCCCCTCGTATTAGTGCTAATGCTCTGGCTTTAGCTAGGCCTTCTGGATGTCTTTTCTTATTGTCCACTTTCATAGTCTTTTCTTACGTGTTCCCCTACGCGTTGATGCTGTGTGGGAAAACTGGGTACACCCTCGTGCATGGATTCCATGTTTCTGTCGACATACTGTGTGTGCCTTTTTTGCTTTTTAATTGGGTGGTCGCTTTTGCAGGGAAGATGGAGGCTCCAAATTTTCTATGCGATAATTATAGACTGACTCGCGTCCCGACTATACTGGCCAACGTGATGAGCTGCGGCCAAATCTTTCTCAGTGACTAAGGTGCCCTCTGAGGTATATTCTAGCGGGCCCTATCTCTGTCTGAATATATGGGCGTCACTCACCCAGGGGATGTTGCAGATGGCACAGTGTTTTACCGAAAAGGTTAACTTATCAGGTTTGGTAGGCAGGTTCTCCATACTTCCCCTTTCGTTGCGTGAGGTGGACCGTCAAAGGGTGGTACGCGACCCTTCCGTTGGGACTCTTATCTGCTCCCTTGTGGGGGGGAGGGTAGTAGAGAGGACAATCCTCACGGATATATCATTTGTCTTCTTCTCTTTTCTTTATTCATTCCTCCCTCAGGGGGAAAGGGTTAGGCTAGTTTAGGTTCGTTCATCTTATGTTGTAGGAAGCAGCGCCCCCAGGGGACGCTGTAGGTTACCATAGTCGTTAACTATGCCTTCAGGACTTCTGTCTTTCGTGCCCACTTTGCTTCCTTCCGATTTTTTACTCCTTCTCATTTCCCTTTAATCTGTTCTTCCTATTTTCTCAACTTACTGTACCCATGTGCGTTGATCGTGTGTGGGAACACCTTCGTGCATGGGTTCCCACTGACTATCGACATACTATATGTTCCTTCCTTTTCCTCTCTTAGAAAAGCTTAGTATTTATTTAGGAAGGCTTAAACTATCTTCTAATAATACTATTTTCATCTCGTGGTCCTGTGTGACTTGGCTAGAGATTGGAGTTGCATTGCGCCGTGTTTCATGCCCGCCTTTAGCACACCACCGCCCGAGACCGTTGAACTTATCTGAGACCTTCTGGCAGAGAGGCCGACATGACAATCATTGAGAATTAAGCGCATGGCTGGTGCATTCGCAGCGCTGGTAAACCCCTTTTCCAATACTTGTTATTGACTCTGGCCGGCCTGTCTACGTCATTTTTAGTGGCTCTGGTCCCAATGAAGTGCCAGTTGTGGTGAGTATCTTAGCGCCAGGGAAAACCCCGGTCCTGGACAAATTCAGCCCCGGTTGGTGTACAATAATAATCCATTAGTGTATAGCTGTGAAGCTCTTGGAATCATACCGTACCTAGCTTCTTAGTGTATCTACTTCAATGCGTCATTCCATTGAAATGCTTGTATTTCAGAAGCTGATAAAAGTGTAATTTTCTGATATTCTACAGCTCAAGTTGGAGAAGAACTAGTGCAAGATTGCTAGGACTGTGTTATATTCGGTTAGGTTCGCCCATCCTATGTTATGGGGAGTAGCACCCCCAGGGGGGGTTTGTGTAGGTTACCTTAGCCATTAGCTAGGCCTTCGGGACGGCTGTCTTTCGTGCCCACTTTGCTTCCTTCCCATCTTTTACTCGTACTGATCTTTCTTCAATCTGTTCTTACNCCCTCGTGCATGGGTTCCACGTATCTATCGTCACACTATGTGTCCCTTGCTTCTTCCTCTGTTAGATCGCCGTTGCTGTGGAGACGGAGACTTAAACTACTCAATATAATAATAATAATAAATAATGTGTTATATTCGCCTACAATCCTCTATCTAAGGTGTATACAGGGTGCTAATAGTGCTAAAAAGTACCAAACTGAGCGGCAAATGCCAAAATCAAGTGAAAAGTGCTAAAAAATACATATTGCTTGTGTCATTTGTAGCCATTTCTTTGGTCGTTCATTCAGAATAACTGCTCTAACCTGATCAATATAAATTGGGAAAGGATAATATGTAGCTATGTACCAAATTATAGCTACGGTGCCTAGCTGGGATGATAGTACTTAGTAGTAGCTATTTGGCATGCGTGTTTTTGGTCTTAAAGAGCCTTGTATAGTGTACTTATCTCGTAAATTGAAATAGAAAAGGTGCTAAAAAAATATCCTCTCTAGGGGTGCTATAATAGACAAGGTGTCTATTACATTGTCTATTTCCTATCAGTTTCTTATTGCAATGCTAAAGGTCTGTAGACTCTAGTGTAGAATTCCTTGGGTTGCATAGTTACTTGCTAACTTTTCTATTCCTTTCATAACATTCAAGTACCTGACCTACAGTGTACGACCTCATCTTTCAGTGAGTAGTCTCTGGCTCGACCCCACTTGGACCGCGCGTTTCCTTGCTTCTCTTCCTCTCTTTGACTTACTCGCCCCTCTGCCCAGTCCCCATCCCGGAGCCTCTTCCCCATGCTGGTTCTGGTGAACCCTATCAATGGCAATGAACAACAAGAATCTTGAGATCCCACTATAGCCAACCCTTTAATTCTTTGTGCAGAGCTGAAGTGCGAGAAGATCTACAATGTCGAGAACCCGTTCGATTTCATGGAGCTCATTTCAATGCCTGGCAAGACGAACTTCTTTGAGCGGCGGGTGGGGGAGTACCAGAAGTGCGGGGTGATGAGCGCTCCCGAGGACAGGACCTTCACCCTCGACGCTGACTTCTAATTTAAAAAAAAAAATACGAAATACGCAATGTTCACTATGCGGCGTGGCTTTTTTTTTTTTTTTCGACGGAATATTTATCCCAATTGCGTGTTTTAAGACTTGAATGTACAGACTTTCTGGCTTCTTTGACTGAATCTCCCCACCTGTTGCTAATTTTTAGAGACGCATGTGCATAGCGTACCATACACTGATCATTTTATCAAGGTAGTTTGGGCGGGGTCAAATTCCTATGCAGTGTTGCCAATTCTAAGGGTATTTCTGAATTACTTTATGTACAGGCAGTGGGTGTAGCTAAAATATGGGCCAAACAAAATCTCAGAAATTCCCATAGAATTGTCAACGCTGTAGAGGAATTAGACCTTGCCCCAACTGCCTTGAAAAATGGTCAAAGTATAGACAGTGTGGCATTACCTTGACCCTTGACGGAAATATTTAGACATTCCAATGTGTCTTCTACGACTGAATCCAAACTCCATGTGCTGATTTTTTTTAGATAGGAATGTGCGCGCATTGGCTCTTTTTTTTTTTGAGGTTGACATAGATGTGACCTAATCTTCAAACTGTTTTTTTTTACACTGCATTGTCCAACTATTATATGTGACCAGCATATTGTCTTCCAAAAATCGAGTTAGATGTGTCATCAGAAAGCAAAAATTTTATTTGTAAGAATATCGTGTAGGTATGCTTCAGCTAGGTATTGCTCGAAGTGGATGTTGATTTTTAGGTCTAGCGGATACACTTAACGGCGTGGATGTTGCCAATTCTATCTTCCAAAACCCGCAGTCTTTTTGTCATAAGGTTTTCACATTAAATGCTAACTTGTAGACTAAAATACAAGCCGCAGTTGGCGACTGTATATGAAGGTCATTGGATGCTCTGAGTAAGATTAAACCTCCTTCCTTCACACGGCATACACAACCACACTGTCTGCAGATCCAACTATCTTCTAGCTACGCAGCCTATGCTACTGGCGTATCCTTCCATTGCTATAAATTCAACCCCACACACGGAAACAGTGCTCACCAACAGATCACCTCACTTCCCAATTCCACACTGAAACACTTCAAATCAACACACCACTCCTTATCCGAACTCTACACTGATACAGTGGACTGCTTTTCTCATCCCGAGTAGTCCATTCTAGAGGTGCAACTGTACTTCATAAGCGCTATACTGTACTACCAATTAAAAATAAAGTTACGCCTCCTGTTAATGATAAAAACTATGTATCTTATGCTAAGCAATGTCTTCCTGTTCCTACTTACTGTATTTTGTAAATTACCTGCTGAATGTTTAGGCTGTGAATTGGCTCTTCTTATTATAAGAAAATTTTTTATTGAAAAATTGAATTTTTGAAATTTCTATGAACTTGAAAACACAGCATGTCTGTCGAGTCGCGGTATGGGTGAAAATTCTTCGCTAAACTAATTTTTTATGGCAGTACTCGAAGCCTGTGAAGATGGCGAGTCAAAAATTGGATGCGGGATGAGATCAGATTCGTTGGAAATGGGGGGGAGGGGAGGTGGTTAAGCGGGGCTCAGAAAACGAATGGCCGGAGTTACCGTCTGTCTATGGTAAATACCAGTGCTGTTCTCTATACAGCTAACTTAATTCATGGCTCGCTCTCTCTCCCCAGGAATGATTCTTGTGCTGTACTTATCTGTTGGAACTCCTCTATAGAGGCTACAGAGTCTAAATAAGGTATTCTATTTTAATAATTGCTCTTCGCGGCATTGGGCGCTGCACAACCCTTTGTGTTAGTGTTTCGCGAAGCCATTTCTACCCTCACCGCGACTCACGACCACGCTGTACATTTCTTTGATAACTTTTTACTAAGAATAACTACAAATTTGCGTATGCGTGCATACGCGTTAGCTAGAATGTCGTGTAGATAATTGTCGAATTTTAGTCATAAGGTTAGGTATTTTAGACAGCCGGCAGTAGACGGACCAACAGGCCCATTCCCCAGAGAACAGGCGGAACTTGCGCCCCGGCTCTCTATGAGCTATTGCCATTATGTCAGACTACCATAGGTTTGTCAAGCTTTTGTTTAAGAGAGTAGGTCCCGCCAGCTTTCGAAACATCTCTCTTCTTTTCTTTTATCAGACTCCTGCTACTGGTGTTTTTCCTGTTCTTCCTCGTCTTTTCTCTCTTACACTTCATGCATGGATTCCCTACTTGGCTCAACATACTACGTGTTATTTCTTTCTTAGGACCCAATAGGTTAAAGTACGCCTTTGGATTTACACCCTCAACCCTGCGGCGCTAGTAACCCAACCCACTATAATAATAATTTACACCCTCATTGCTTTTCCTATTTTGTTGTGTGCTCTTCTGGTTCTGTACTTATTCTCTGCCTTGATGTTCCAATATACATGGCGGTCTACCGTGCACGGGTTTCCAGTTACTTGCGTTCTTGGCTCTTTTTATCTTGAGCTCGATCTCAATTTTGTAATGCCAGATCGGTATTGGTTCTTGGTGAATCGGAAACTCTGGGATGAGACAATATTATTAATAAATAGAGTGAAAGCGTCGTCATGATGGCCTACTGGCGTTTGAAGTGACTCCCAATTAATCGTACTGAAAAAGTGAAGTTTAATATTTCCAAAGTCATATTTCTGTTATGTTTTCTTTTTTTTTCTCTTCCTTAACTTGCTGATTCCATGCGTATAGTGCGGGAACACCCTCTTGCATAAGTTCCCCGTTCCTTTCGACGTAGCTACGTCATATCTCTTCTTGCTTCATTTCTTGGGATCGCGTGTTATCCCGTGGGTAGCGACACTTGATCTACACCTAAGTTTAGGTATAATTGTATTGATAATAATTATAGTGATAGAAATGTAAGGATGGCAACTTTCGGCAAAGTGCTATCGCTTCAACCAGATTGTATTGTGTTCTCGAACAAATTATTAATCTCATTTTTGGCTTTTTTTTACTGTAGAAATTTTCTACTTGGCATTGTCTTTCTTTTGTTCCTTAACATTGCGCGGCTGATTGGTGCCACTCCCAGTAGCTCTGTGCCAAGGTTGCTGACTCGGCTAACTATCGAAACTTCTGGAGTTCGAGCCCACGCTATAAAGGGAAACTCTGTGTTTAGGAATGTGTAGCGTCAGCAGTTCTTTCAATCATTGTCACCGTGAACCTGTATTCCGCCAATACGACGCCATAGCCTGGATAGTTGATCAACTGCAGCTGTACACTCGAGTGAGCATTAACCCGAACCAGCGCATGTGCGTTTCTTCGTTTGAGTGTCCGGTCAGGGCGCCTCTATATTATCGGAGCCATTTGCTTCCTTCCTGCTACGTACTTCACTTATTCCTTCCGCGACTTGTTGATCCTGTAAGGGGATACCCTCCTGCATGAGTTCCAAGTGCTACATGTCCTTTCTTTCATTGTCTTTGAGATCGCCTTAGTTAAAACTGAGCCCTAAACTACGCAATGTTGTTGTAGTATTTTGGCTGAGCTTATGATTCGTGAACTGTTTTTCCAAACAGTGCTCCTTCGTTGCAAATGTTTCCTCACGTAGGAGTAGGGAACCTCTGTAGTGCAAGTTGTAGTCAGAGAGTTTACGATATCACGGAGGAATGAGCAAGGGACATAGGGTATGCCGATAGAAACGGGAACCCCATGCACGAAGGTGTTCACACGCAGGATCAACGCACATGGGAACAGCAAGTCGGGATGGAAGAGGAAGAACGGAATAAAGCATGACAAGTAGGAGTATGAAATCGGGAAGGTAGCAAAGTGAGCTCGAAAGACACGTCTCGAAAGCCTAGCTAATGATGACCGAGGTAACCTTTACGAGCTCCTTGCCGGGCCCCATAGGATGGGTGAACCTAACCCTATGCCCCCTGAGGGACTCTGAAGAACAAAGCTATGTCAAGTGAAGGTGAATTTGTTCTGCAACGCACCTCGATTAGGAAGCTCGCGTGCATTGGTTAGTTTACTATATATGCTTGTTGAGGCTAAAAGCAATGCAAAACTACTGACGGTCGGAGCTGTGCTGCAGCAGACGCAAGATTCCTGCTGCAACCCCTCTTCCCATCCGGCCGTTCCTCTTGGTTAGGTCGGTGTCTTGGGAGTGGACTATTATTTGCAAAAACGCCGAAGCTGCAAGACTTCACCTCCCTGGCTCAGAATCGAACATCTGACCTGGAAACGGCGCTCTAAAACCGACCTGCCACTGTGTATAAAGGCTCACTTTATTAAAATGAGAAAATAAAACCGGTCGTTAGCAACGTGCATAAATTAAGAGCTCCATTTATTAAAATGAGAAAATATACAGCAGTCGTTAGCAACGTACGTTTATTATGTAAATAAAAGACATTTTACAAGACAGATCGACGGCAAGAAGGTAGAGTCAGGTAACTAACTACTCTGGCACTGAAATGGAGTTTTCTAACTTTACCATTTTCCCCTCAATTGAACGTTACGTCAGTAGGCTATGGATTTTACCAATTACCCCTTTACCAAGCGTTTACTGGTACCAAATTATATTTTTGTGTTCATCTTTGGTGAAGGGATACTGTGTGCTTGGGACAAGGATTTGATAACTGGAGTACAATTTCCCAATTGTATTCAAGTCGCATCACACCTTCACGTGGTGGTACCGTTAGTANTAAAACGCGCCCTAGTTGGCGCACGAGCCTGTGGTTAAACACAGGAATAGTTCGGCGCGATATAGGCAGTGTGCCACTGAAGCGCTAGTAAAAACTTCTACTACTACTACTACATGTAAAGTGAATTTGCACTGCTAGGTACGCACTTCGATTAGGAAGCTCGCATACATTGTTAGTTTCCTATGTATTGTTGAGGTTAGAAGCAATGCAAAACTACAGATGGTCGGAGCTGTGGTGCAGCAGACGCAAGATTCCTGCTGCAACCCTTCATCCCATCCGGCCGTTCCTCTTGGTTAGGTCAGTGTCTTTGGAGTGGACTATTATTTGCAGAAACGCCGAAGCTGCAAGACTTCACCTCCCTGGCTCAGAATCGAACATCTGACCTAGAAACGGCGCTCTAAAACCGACCTGCCATTGTGTGTATAAAGGCTCACTTTATTAAACTGATAAAATAAAACCGGTCATTAGCAACGTGCATAAATTAAGAACTCCATTTATTACAATGAGAAAATATACAGCAGTCGTTAGCAACGTACGTTTATTATGTAAATAAAACACATTTTACAAGACAGATCGACGGCAAGAAGGTAGAGTCAGGTAACTAACTACTCTGGCACTGAAATGGAGTTTTCTAACTTTACCCTTTTCCCCTCAATTGAACGTTACGTCAGTAGGCTATAGAGGAAGTTACGACTAAAGATGTGGCATCACTGCGCGTACGGACGACTGGAAGTATGGCAACAATGCTAAGGGGAAAAGGGAGATTTGAGGAGTTAAAATTTGGCGGGGGAGTACTAGTATTTATGAGATTCAGCAACGCTGCACTGGAGGTGTAGGTAGCAACGCAGCTCTTAGAGATTTGGGTTGTAACGGTGCAGCGACGTTTGAATGTTAGGTAGGGTACAAGCGCATTACGTATTTGGAAATTTGGCACTTCTGCAGGGCAGGCTAAACATGTGGCACAATGCGCCGACGGGAGATTAGGCATCACACCGTTGGAGGGTTGAAAGTCTGGCAACACTGAACTATACAAAAGAAGAGATTTCTTCACTGATATTTGGTAACTGCGCAATGATAAGTTGGAAACCAAAACAGAGCAAAAATATACTGAAGATGTAGCAACAGTGCAATGATGCATTATAAACTTGCCGCACAGAGAATATGTGGCAAAGGTGTAGTACAGTTTCGCACAGTGTAACTATTACGGAGAGTTATTC
Source organism: Parhyale hawaiensis (assembly GCA_001587735.2). Taxonomy (NCBI): domain Eukaryota; kingdom Metazoa; phylum Arthropoda; class Malacostraca; order Amphipoda; family Hyalidae; genus Parhyale; species Parhyale hawaiensis. Next base: position 9,712,732 of record LQNS02277812.1, read on the forward strand.
TAGGATTTGTAGCATCTGTAAGGCACGTGGGAGAAGATTTGGCACAGGGTTACGATTTGGCACATATGCAAAGAAGGTAAACAACATGTTTAAACCCAATTTCTGAGCTTTTGGATAAGCATCCACCACCCGGTGCTTGAAGCTAAGAAAAGAAGTATGTGAAGGCACAGGAGCACCTAACCCGAACGAGTGACGGAAATTCATGGCGTATGGAAAACATAACCTGTCGTAGGGAAACTGAGAAGACACAATGCGGGTACGGACAGAATAAAAACTGCAGCTCGTAAGAGAAAGTGTAGGGGAAAAAGTATGAGCGCTAAAATTCTTAGCAGGAGGCAAAGTTAGAACAAGACTAAAAATGCGAAAAACTTGGAAAATGGCAGTTGTAGAAAGATTACAAGCGGCGCAATACAAGGTCGCATCGCGCTGAATTCTTAACGATTTTCATTTTTTTTTCTGCTGGAAGATCTAGAGTTTGATGCGAATGCACGTGGGCGCAAAGTATCTCCAAGAGACGAAGAAACAAATGAGTAAACGGAAAAAATTACTTGTGCGGGTTTTTCTTCCGCAACCCATACCCGACAGTAGATTGTCCCTTAGGATAGGTCGCTAACCAACACCGGCAGCCCACCTCGCGGAGCAGAAGGGAAAGTTCAAAAAACTAACTTTACCAGCAGAATCTGCGACTTTATGCAACATCCCCCGCGGGAAGCCACTCAGGTTAACCTTTAGGGCTTGAGGGATAGGGGCCACCAGAATTTCTTCACACTCCAAAGGTTGAGTCTCCGTTTCCACAACTGAGGCGATATCACAGAGGAAGAAAGAAGGGACTTATAGTATGACGAAAGACACGTGGATCCCATGCACGAGGGTGTTACCCCACAGGATCAACGCGCATGGGAACAAGTCGGGGGGAAAAAGAAGGAAGAACAGATAAAAGTACGATCAGTAGGAGTACGAAATCGCAAGGAAGCTAACTAAGACAGCCATCCTGAAGGCCTAGCTAATGGCTAAGGTAACCAACCCTACAGGGTCCCCAGGGCTCTGCTCCTCATAACATAGGATGGGCAAACCTAACCCTATGGCCCATCCTCTACCCAGACGGCTAAAAATTTAGAGGACTTATATAGGGCCATTACTTGTCATCATGAAAATAAATCCACTACTTTTCTTTAATAAAAAAACATAGCACTAAAACACGCTAAAAAGTAAACAATAAAATAAATTTACAGAACAAATTGAACAGAATATCGTAGCTTAACATTAAAATCATTGAGTAAATACAGATAAAAATAAAACCCGTTTGTCCGTAAATAATTAAGTTCTTCAATGGAATGGATGTTGCGTACGAGTGTTTTCGTCATAGTACTTACACTTGGAGCGTGGTATTGTTATTATTGTTTAAGATCCGGCCGTGAGGAAATTTATATAATTTTGCTTGTTCCAACGTCGTTTCCTTAGTTTATTTGTTCCTGCTGTGATTTTGGATTTAGAGGCTGCCAACTGTGCGGCACCTCGGGTGCGCAGGCTGACTGCGCAGGAGTCGTCGAATAGCGGTCGTGTGGTGAGGTGTGCGTCGGTCAGCTCTGTGTTTCTGCCGG
>LQNS02277812.1:9728438-9765352 GCA_001587735.2 Parhyale hawaiensis
AAGCCAAGGGCGCCGGAAATCACTTCAAAATGGGGAACTAATCTTAAGTCAGCATTCAAAATGATGGAAAATATGCTCGTGACAAGCCAAGGGCGCCGGAAATCACTTCAAAATGGGGAACTAATCTTAAGTCAGCATTCAAAATGAAGGAAAATATGCTTGTGACAAGCCAAGGGCGCCGGAAATCACTTCAAAATGGGGAACTAATACTAAGTCAGCATTCAAAATGATGGAAAATATGCTCATGACAAGCCAAGGGCGCCGGAAATCACTTCAAAATGGGGAACTAATCCTAAGTCAGCATTCAAAATGATGGAAAATATGCTTGTGACAAGCCAAGAACGCCGGAAATCACTTGAAAATGGGGAACTAAACCTAACTCAGCAGGCAAAGACGCAAGCAACGTATTGTAGGTTCCACTTACAATCACGGCCGGAGGGGCGCCAATGACCTGGCTGCCCTGAGGAACATCGCCGAGCTTGTTCGGGGCCTCAGCCACCTCCTGCAGAGGACCATCCGTTAGGGACAACCTCGAGAACCTAGATTCTTCGGAGACAGCTACAAGCACTTCGTCAGGAGCGGTGGAGGGGCCTGCACCCCCCGTTAAGTCCTTGGCGTGGCTGCAGCTAGTGGTGCTACCGAGAGAGGCGCCCTTGTTCAGCTGCCTGATGGACTCACTCTTGGACACATCGGAGGCGTGCGACGGCGGGGACAGCGCCGACTCCGTCTTGGAGACTTCGCTGGGGGCCGGGGACATCCTCCCGCCGGTGCTGAGGTCGGTCGCCGGCAGAAGGTCCTGCGTGAGCGAAAGGGCGCTCTTCCTCAAGGGCAGCTGGTCGCTCTTAAAGGCGGGAAAACTGGATGTGGATGACCCAGGCCTTGACAAAAGCTCGCACTTTGAGGCGGACGATTCTGGCCGAACCTCGAGTTCATTCGAGTGAGACGTACTTTCCTCAACGACCTCCCGTCGGTCCGCTTCCAGTTCACTGATTAACTTCTTACTCTGTAGGGAACTTAGCCCAGGCGGCAACGTCGCGTTCAGGTTGGCTTTTGGAGGAGGTGGAGGTCGTCTAGTAGGTGGTATGGGCGGTGGGGACCCACTCCCGATACCCAGCTCCTCCACCCGGGCCATGTGGATGGCGGTCCGAGGCGGTGGCAAGCTCAGCATAGTCTTTAAGGTAGGTGAGGTTTGCGGCAGATGCCTCACCCTGATATGGGACACGGTGGGAGACACATCCCTGTGGGTGATGGCTCGGGCGCTGTTTGGTTTCCCGCCGGAGGATTCTTCCGAGGAGTTGGTGGCAGAGTTATGGCTGTGTTCGCGACTAGAAGAGGAAGTGCTAACTTCGGGGGAGGTTGGTACGTCAGTGTCGACAGAGGACTCCATTTTCCTAGGCAACTTATCCGCTTTTTCTTCTTTCTTTGCCTCAGTAGACACGCTGGCACTGTGGTCAGCAGGTGCCAACAAGTCGGGCACCTCAGGTAATTCCACTGACTTAGGAGTCCCAAGGTCAGCTCTGCCGCCGTCCATGGCGTCCCGAGTCGGTGGTGACACCGGGACCGATACATCGTCCTTCCGTTCCTTATTTACAGGCTTCGTAATAATTTTCCTCTTGTTTGACGGCCATTTGGGCTTAATAGAAAATTTCTGCAAGAAGCCCTTACGTTTCAGGGAACTTTCCTGGTCCTCCAAAGGTTGCCGTTGATTGCCCGAGTCCGAGACATCTGCGCCAACGGCTTCTGCAGATGCCTCAAGGCCTAAAAAGTTCCTCTGGTGTTGACCCTGAGGGGATGGGGCTGGGGACCCGCCAGGCCGGCGCTGCTTTATGGGGGTAAGTCCTCTAGGTGAGCCGACGGGGAACTGCTTGGTCGGGAGCTGACTAGGAGGTTGAACATTGACCTCTCTTGCGTCCCCGCTGTCGCTTGACGTGGCCCCTTCCGCGAGGTCCCCTTTGGGACCACTAGGGGATAAAGTCCCAAGACACTGGTCATACCGCGTCTTCGACAGCCGACGCGCCCTTCGGTCAGGTCCTAACCTTCCCTGCGGGGCGTCGCTGGTGCTGTAGTAGAACTCCGGGTTGTTGAGTTCGTCAACAACCTCCTCCGCTTCATCGCTCTCAGCACTCGATGGTTCGATCACCTCCAGCACCGAGCAGGACCCGCTCTCCGAAGTCAGGGCCAACTCCCTGAGCTTGGCAGCGATCTCATCCTTGGCGACCTTCCTTTGGCTCCGCCCGTAAATGGAAGCAAGGGACTCCGTGTCTTCCTTGCCTCCCTGGTAGCTGACGGAGGCACTCGACGGCCCACCGTCCATCGTCCTGCTGACGTCAACGGAGGACACCGAACACGGGGACTTGTATTCACTGACGTGGGACGTAGAGAACCTGGAGCTGGGACTGGCGAAGGAAGATTCGCCGGGTAACCTCACGTCCTGCTGGATGATGGATACCTCCGGGTCGCTCTCCAGGAGGGTATGGAACCCGAGAAGGTCGTTGCCTTTGACCCGAGCGGGGGCAGGCGGGTATAGGTCCCTGGCCCGACAGGTGCCCTCGGATGGAGGCGGGCCCGTCTCCCCGTAAAGACCCTCCTCGTCACTGAAGGGGTACACGTCGCAGATGGACTCCTCCGAGGAGCACAAGGATGGGAGGTCGCCCAGTCTTCCTTCCCCGCCTTGCGATCGCACGCTAGATACTTTCGCTCTGGGAAAAAATAAACAAAATTAAATACGTTAATTTCAATATAAAATAAAATTACGCAGCTAGAGTTAAGAAGCTACTTTCATCTATATATATAATGCTAAAATTATGATCTATGCGTTTATAAACGTGTGCACAATCTACGAGGCGGTATGCTTTCAGTATTAGATAACTCCTACTGACGTAGGAAGTAGCAATATTTTTTCTTTATGGAATGAAAAATTGTGTTAGCCTCCGGGTAGACTTTCTTGGATCTTTCATGAAGTTTAACATTCCTTTGTTTCATTTCCTCGAGACGAAAAGGGCAGAAAAAAATTTCATGTGAGCACCCCGTGCTTCCCTCACAAAGTTCCGCTCGGTACTCTGCGGTACTTTTCGTTACTGTTCGGTACTTGTCGGTTGTGTGACGTCATCACTCCCCCTCCATCCCTCTGGGAGGTCTTACTCTATATAACCCGGCCTGAAGCCGGTGTTCCTCAGATCGTCGGGTAGAAGTGATGACGGACGAAGGTTTGACTGCGTGTGTGGGAGGAGGAGGAGGTCCTCTGCTAACACAGTTTTTCATTCCATAAAGAAAAAGTATTGCTGCTTCCTACGTCAGCAGGAGTTATTTTTCCTTCATGTCATTTCAAATTGTGTTTGCCTACAGGTAGCCTGCGCGATTTCAGACCCTGCCTTCGCCCGAGGTAGAGTATGGGAAGGAGGAGCAGTCAATTGGGAAATGAAAGAAAGGACAAAAAAAATCCCTTCTATCCCGAGACGGAAACGTCCCAAAAAAATACAGGGATGAGAGGTTCTAAGGGTGTAAATAACACAGACTTGTCTGAAAAATAAAGCAAGGTAGATACTAATACCTGCTTCTTTCCGCAACAGTGGAAGAGGACGTCAGGTGACGCGAGCCATCTTGGTGTCTCCCTAGTCTAGAGTGTACAATAGAGAGCTTATATCCTCGTGTGTCGTGAGGCGGGGTAAGTATGAGGGCCCCCTGGTTAGAGGCTCTGGCGAGCTAGGGGAAGGAGCTGCGAGGCATTCACCGGAGCTGGAAAGATGGTCGAGTGCCTCTTGGTGGGACTGGCATGTTGCTATCAGCTGGTAGTGCCTGCTACCCAATACAGGAAAGTCCGGGGACGTTGGGTTGCGAGGTTAGGACAAGGACCCGAGCTGTGGGGAGGACGACTTGTCGTCTGTGGGCAGGGCTTGATCTGGGTGGTAGTCGTCAATACGCTCACTCCCTTGCCGGAGGCACGTGCGAGTAAGACAGTCTCGTGGGACGAAAGTTGTGGGTCATCCTCCACTAGTGGGTCCTCCACTACCCCGCCCACGCTCTCTCGAGGGCGGGGTTGATTCTGCATGAGAGCGTGGGTTCAGGAGCTAGAAATGTGACCTGCAGCAACGTGTGAGAAGCTGCAACCTTTATCAGGGTTGAGGGATACGAGACACTTCATCTGGGGACCCATCTTGGGGAGTCTTCTGTAAGACTAAAGCTTGGCCTTATTCAAGGGAGGAGCCACTTCGGTGGAAGGAGAACTCAGGAACCAGGGCTCCTGTCCCGATCGTGGGTGTAGAGTCCCGATCGAGGGTGTAATAACCCACGGCCATCTGGACCGGAAGAGCGAGAGGTAGAGAAAGCTTACTGTTCTGGTGCGTTGCAACTAAACAGATTAGCAGCCTGACTCCGGCCATCTGGATTGGTGTTCAGCAGAGTGGGGATGTGGGACACTTAGAAGCTGGATCCCCTCTCTGCCAGCGGATGGACTAAAGGGAAGAATTCCCGTAGACATCACCGTATATGTAGTTTAAGAGGCGAGAGAAAAGGTTGGACGGGTCGAGTTGACTGTGGTGAACGACTGAACGTGTAAAGTCTCGGCCGTTATGAGAAAGGAAATGCCTCGTGGGAATCTCGTTCCCAAAGGGGTTGGCTGATCGGTATACCTTTTCCCTTTCAGCCACGAGGGGGTGTCCACCTGCAGTAAGACCGAAGCGGGAACGTAGTGGAGGGGTCCCACCTGCTCGACAGCGGGTCTGTGGATTCATGGCCAAGGCGCCTGACTTGGGTGATGGACAATTAGGGCTTGTTCGTCCCTGGCCAGGGCCGATCGAGTGGTAGAGGTAATAACAGGGGTAGCAGGTGGAGCGATAGTCAATAGGGAGTAGAGTGAATTCGAGTAGCTGAGGAAGAGAAGTGCCTTAGCGTTCTTTCCGGATGAGTCTACTGAACCCTGAGTCAATTGGTGTTCGACAGTTTCGTGGATTTCATCCCATTATGAGGGAGCTGAGCCTCCGTAGCCTTACTGCGGTGGCAGAAAATGACCCCCAATCGGTCGTTGAGGCGGCTCCTTATGGGGAAGTCGGGTGATTGGGTGGCGGAAGACTTGGTTATTAGGCTGCGACCTAAACCGAGCCTGAAGAGTAGAATCCGGAGGATTAAGCTCTTGCGTTAAGGGACGATAACTTCGAGTTCTAGCTTTGCTAGCGGGGTCTGTGTCCCGTGAAATTATAGAGGTCATTCATGCGGTAGGGATGACATCCTGAGGCCGAGACCGCCTGAGTAGAGACATCCCATCGTCGGACATCGAAGTGTTGCTAAAGTAGTGGAATGATAACGAGGAAGGTGCAGTTCAGCTTGACTACAATTATGCTAATTGTATCCCAGAGATCAAATCCTTGTCACTAGTAGCAAAACGTCCCTTCGCCAGAGATAACAAAACACTTTGTACGTACCAGTGAATGCATTGGTAAAGGGAGTACTTAAAATCCAAAGTACTCCAAAGTACATCGTTCTGTTAAGGTAAGGGGGCACGTAATGTGCTTTGATACCAGAATTGGTTACATACTGAGGGTACAAGACAAGCGATCTTTAGAACCTCTCATGAAGCTAAAACTAGGGTAGGTGGGTTATCTGAATACATGAGTTACAGCTTGCCCGCAGCCCGGACCTCTAGGGCCGAGGGAATGGAAGAAGCTGTTCGTAGGAACAGCTTTGGGAGTAGGCTGAGGCCAAGATAGGGGGAGTGAAGCAGGCCATCGAGCCCCCCCCCCCCACTGTATGACACTATAGTAGGGGGAGAGGAAAGAGGTCCCAGCATCGGAAGCCACGTCCCAATCCTAAGGAGGGGTACTATAGGCTGTGATGAGTGACGTGTTTAGCATCATGTGTGTCGCCTGCTAGGTGCAGTAGTGGCTGTTTGGGGACCAGACCGAGAGAGGCGAAGCGAGGAGACAGCCAATTATTGCCGGTGTGAACGACGTTGGGAAGGCGAGAGTGAAGCGAAGGGAGGTTCACCTTTCGCTTCTCATGCTCGCCCTCGTTTGCTTTGTTCGCTGCTCCCGCCCGAGGGGCGAAGCCAACAGGCGCGAGATGAAGGGCGGCTCATCAGCGTCGAAGTAAAGTAGCTCCGGGTGAGGGAGCGAGTTAACTAGGCGAAAGCAGTGAGTTGCGATTCGGCCTGTAATTCCCCGGTTACTTGGGGCACAGGGGGCAGGGGCCAGGGCGCCGCTTGAGGTTGCCTAGGACTCTGTGCCGGCCTGAGATCATGCAGAGTGTATGCCGGAGATTTCTTGCTTAGGTGGTGGGAACCTGACAAGGTGTCGGGAAGATTTCTCTGAAGAATCAGCTGTCTGTAAATCATGTTACAAGAAACCCCAGATGCAGAACACGGGAGGTTTGGAACCTCAAAGGAGCCAAACAAAGGTATGGGTCGGTTGTCTGGGGACCCAGGGTCCGACCTGCCCGCGGTTGGCGCCGCTGGAGCTAGGACCGTGAACATGGATGAGGCGAGCAGAAGTGAGGCAAAGTTCACGCCTGTCCCAAGTCTGTGACGTTGGGGGGCGTGAGGAACGAAGACCGAGACTTAAAAATTTTCGTTTCTTCGAAGAGACGAAGGGCGAAGTGACAGAAGGCGGAACTACGCGAAAGGCTTTGTTTGCTTATAAAGCGAATGGGCGTGATCTGAGAAGCTGTGGCATAGCTTCGGGTGAGAGAAGTAGACGGTGAGGTTGGAGCGAAGTGACGGCTGAAATTCGATGAAAAACCCTGTGTTTTCCACTGGAAACTGGAGCAGAAGAAAGCAATGGCGCCGAAGTGACGTGAAGGTCGAAGATTTCATTCTTGTTTCTTCGAAGCGAAAGGAAGCGACGCGACGAGAAGCTGAGCGACGGTAGGCGAGGAAACACTCGTCCGCTACTTCTCGCTTCTTTCGCTTCTGTTCGCTACTTGGGCAAACAGGAGTGCCAGCCTGTCCCAAGTCTGGGACACTGGGAGCCGTGAGATTGATGCCCTGAAGTGAAGGCTGGATGATATTGCAATTCTCGGTTCTTCAGAGCAGACGGCGGAACAGTGACACGGAGGCCGGAGATTTCACATACTGTTGTTTTGAAAAGACGTGACGCGAGAAGCTGGGCGATCGCGGGCGGGTGAGGAACCGCCCCGTGCGGTTTTTTTTCGTTTCTGGAAGAATCTTCGGGTGGAAAACTTCGATTTCTGAGAACTTCTAGGAAACGCCAAAAGGCTAAGATGTTCGACCCAATTAATGGGCATACAGATGAGAAGAGGCTAACTTGAGCACAGGGGAAGACGCGCTGCGCTGGACATGTTGCCTGTGCGAAGATCCAAGACGATCTGAGAACACCGGCTCCAGGCCGCCTTATATAGAGCAGCACCTCCCAGAGGGATGGAGGGGGAGTGATGACGTCATAGAACCGAAAGGAAATGAAAAGTACCACAGAGTACCGAGCGGAAGGGAACTGAAGAACTTTGTGAGGGAAACACAGGGTGCTCACCTCCAATTTTTTTCTGCCCTTTTCGTCTCGGGGAAATGAAACAAAGGAATGTAAAACTACATGAAAGACCCAAGAAAGGCTACCCGGAGGCTAACACAATTTTGAAATGACAAAGGAAAAGTAAGAGGAATAAGGGCTACCGGGTTCACAGCCCCTTTGTGAAGCGTAGAGTGACAGTTCTACTTATTTATAAATCCTTGGCTTAAGCCTCCAATCCACAGCGAACACAATCCAAATTGTTATTATTATATTGAGTAGTTTGGGCCTTCGTCTCCACAACAATGGCGATCTAACAGAGGAAGAAGCAAGAGACATAAAGTATGACGATAGAAATAGGGGGAACCCATACACGAAGGTGTTCCCACAGAGGATCAACGCGCATGGCAACAGCAAGTCGGGAAAGAAGAGGAAGATCAGAGAAAAGCATGAGCAAGTAGGAGTGCGAAAATGGAAGAAAGCAAAGTGGGTACGAAAGATAGACGTCCCGAAGACCTAGCTAAAGGCTAACACTATCCAAATGCACACATGTTCTCTACTTAGCGCATTGTAACTAACAAACACTACGGCCCAACCTACGTCCCCTGGAGAGGAGTAGTGGGTTCACGCAGTACCTGAAGACGTCCAGGGGGTGATGCGTGGTGGCGACGGTGCGGTGGTTGCGGTGCCGCAGCTTCTTCCACGCCTCCTCCACCAGCAGCATCCTGGAAAGGGGCGGGACCGGGTGTAAGATTATTATTGCATTGAGTAGCTAGTTTGCGCATCTGTGACCGCAATAATAATAATAATGCTCTGCTTGCAACAGCGCACATCATTCGCAAAGTGCTCTGAGCCTTAGGTCGCGGGATGTGACCCGGCGCCAGATTGTAGAGCTGAATATCGCTCAACCGATCCAATTTGGGTCGTGAAATCCCCTCGATAATAATAATAAAAACATGTATCGGTTTCTGTTCACCAATGATTTTATTGAAGACTATTCTTTTGTTTTTGTTCAAGGATAGTCTTTAATAAACTCAGGGGTGAAGAGAAGCGCATTTTCACAACTTTGGAGAGAAAACTTAAGTGTTTCGTGAAATTATATGCTAATTTGAAGTACCTAAACCAATACTATTACAGCGTTAGTTCAGTCAACTGATTCAATATATGATGACAATGGGACTTATAACTTGCAGATTCATGACGCTATGATACCAATCACCATTAATATTATTTTCGAGTAGTTAAACGACCTCACCTAGAAAGATATGACATTAGAATGTCAATAGAAACGCGGCACCCAAGCACGTGGGTGTACCCACACAGGAGCACCACGCATGAGGACAGCAAGTCGAGAAAGAAAAGGACGTACAGAGGAAAGTAAGCTGGACAACGAAAATAGAAGGAAGCGAAGTGGGCTAAGGAAAAGATGTCTCGAAGGCACAGTTACGGTTTAGGTAACCTACAAAGTCCCCTGAGGTCACGACATAGGATGGCCTGCAGGCTTTCAAGTCGGCTGTTAATGGTTTCTCGCTGGATTTCCTTTAGCAGTGTTTTGGGCTTCCCGGTGTTGCAAGATGCTTCATATGGGTTGTATTACCTGTCCGTGGGAGCTCAAGCGTGAAGTTTTATTAATAATAATAATAATAATAATGGACGAACCTTAACTAACTTGACCCTATGGCCTTCGGCTCATCCTATGCCCCCTGAGGGGAGCAATGAGGTGTCCATGCAAGGGAACAGCGAGTAGGAAAAGAAGAGGAAGGCAGGAATAGAGATTGTAAGTAGGAGTAAGAAAGTGAAGAAGGAGGAACTGTGCCCCGAAGACCTAGCTAACAAGGCTAACGTACCTATGGGATTTCCTGCTGTTGCTGCTCCCCGTAACATAGGATATGCCCAATAGCAGCAATTTTTATTTAGTGGTACACTCATCTTGGACCAGTAACAGCAGCACGAACCAGTGCGTTTGGGTTCCCACAGTTAGGATGTGCGGTAAAGTTGGCTTTACCTTCACAACCGTTACCATCCTCCAGCCCTTCCTTGCGGACATTACGAGCAGCAATCCCGACCAGTTTACACAGTAGGGTATCCGGTCATGGGCCCCTTCACTCATTGCAACGAAGACAATTCTATTTTGCAGTGAGAAAGAAGTTTCCATTCCTGTTTATTTGTCAGATCGTGTGATCTCAGGTCTTCACTGAGAACTTTCAGCCTGATGATTGTTTGGCTATAAATCCGAACCCTATTTTACTCTTAACAATTTTATCAAGGCAGTTCGGCCGTGGCCAAATTCCTCTATAGCGGTGCCAAGTCCATAGGTATTTCTGAGATTTCTCTATTTACAGGTAGTGGGCGGGGCTAAGATATGGGCCGACCAAAATCTCAGCAGTGCTCATAGAATTTACAACGCTATATAGGAATTTAACCTAGACCGAATTGCCTTGACAAAATGGACAGAGTATAGTGATCAACGTTTCGGCCCACTACAGCGGCGAGGCGCGATAGTATGGTCCTGCCCTCGAAAAAAATTCAGGACATAGTTTATATACCAGCTTTGTTGTTCACTCTTTCATAAAGTTTTATTCTATACTTTCCTTATGTGGCACATATGTGCATAGCTATATCCAATAGGTATCTGAAAGTTAAATGTTGCTTGGGGCTTCATAAAGAGCTCTTCGATAACGACATGGGCAGAGAAAAGTTAGGGCGAGATCATTGGCTTCGTCTAGCAACTGGAAGGGTTATGATAAGGCTGCGGGGCGGAGAGCGCAAGATAAGGAAATCCTGCCATAAGGCCGCACCCAGCTCTAAACCTAACGAACGTCGTATATGACCCACAGGCTGGCGCCCAACGGTACCTGTGTTTGAGGTCCACAAGCGAGGATCCGAACCACTGCTTCTGCAGCGCCTGCCAGCGGTCCTGCAGGCTGGTGACGTTCCTAACCACCGCCTCGAGGCTCTCGCTGCTGTTGTCCTGGGACGCCCCCAACAGGAGGAGGGCAGCGGATGCATGCTGCTCGGTCTCACCCATCAGTTCGTAGAGGCGCGAGAACTCCCGAACCACCTCCTCTCTCTCCTTCAGGAGCCGGCGACCCACACTGAGCACCTCCTTGAAGCTGATACGGAGGTCGTAGTTGTCCGAGGTCGCCGCCTCCAGCTCAGCCTCTCTCTTGGTGAGGTCCGTCGCTAATGACAAGCCGGACTCATGAACGCAGAGGTACTCGGCACACGCAGAATGCCCGCGGACTACGCACACTTCCCATGCCTTCTGCCCGAGGTCGTTCTTTAACGTAAGGTCGGCCCCGTGCTGGAGAAGGACAGAACAGATTCGGGAGTTACCCGTCCTGGCAGCCAGATGGAGCGCCGTGTTGCCGTGGTGGTCGCGTCCATCCAGGGTGACCTCCAGGGTCATCATCTGGGCCACCAGCCACCGGACCATGTCCTCCTGGGAGTACTTGGCCGCCAGGTGAAGTAGGGACCGCTCCCCGTCCTTGCTCCTGACTCTCTCGCTGACGGCGGTGTGTTCCACCAGCCACTGCAGCACCGTCGTGCGTCCGTACTTCATAGCACACACGATGGGGGTCTGGCCGAACTTGTTCTCGTCATGGAGGGCGTCGCACATGGCGGGCATGGTCGTCAGCAGCCACGTGAGGCACTGCACGTGGCCCAGGCACGCCGTCACGTGCACCAGCGTGTTGCCGGAGCTGTCGCTCAGGTTCCTCAAAAGGGCGCCCTCCATGTCCTCGGTGGCTCGCTGGAGCGCCTGAAGATCCCCGAGCTTGGCGACATCCAGGATCTTTTTAATCCAATCGGGGGTGCGTCGACCCCTGTCGCCTGGTGGTCTGGATCGGTGGTCCCCCAGTGAAGTGGACTGGGCAGTGTCTACACCCCCGCCTGAGGTGACGGAGTCGTACACCTTCTCGGTGTACTGCCTGAAGTGGTCCGATGGGACGGGAGGCCCGGGCTGTGGAAATAGGATTTAATTAGTTTAATTTAGTTCATAAATTTACTTGGTTTAATTTCGTTTTTGTAGCTTAATTTAGTTAGTTTATCCAAGCACATGCTATTCCTACACTGTATCAACGCGCATGGGTACACACAGCTGGGAAAGAAAATATTAATTTCTTCGTAAATAATCAAAAATTACTCATATTTTTCCATTGGCTATCTACATTCACCGACTGGATGAAGCGCATGGCTAAAGCGAATTGGAAAGTACATACTTAATTTCTTCATTGAAAACAAAAACATTAGCCCATTTTCTAGATTAGTTAATAACTTAACACTCACCCGCGACAGTTTCCTAACATCGTTGACTCCTGCCAGCTCACTGAGGGTATCCATGATGGACACAGTCTTCAGTAGCGGAGGTTGATGGTGGTGGTGGTGAGGCGGTAGAGGGTACGATGGTTTCCTGGTGGTGACGCCGCTAGTTGCTCCGCCCACTGCCCCACTGCGATGTCCACTTGACGCCAATTTACCAGTCTGCTTAGCAGCGGCATAATTTTGTTTACCAACGGGCGGTTGCTTTGTAAGGGGCGGAGACAACATATTTGTGGGCGGGGTCTGGTTAGCCAAGGGCGGAGCTTGTTTATTGGTGGGCGGAGACATAAGGTTAGAAGGCGTGGTCTGATTGGCAGAGGGTAGAGCCTGTTTAGTACCGCCTGAATGAGGACTCTGATTGGATTGCTTTGCATTGCCTGGATTCAATTTTACAGTCTGCTTCAGGGGAGTGGATGACGAGGTCGATTCTGTTTTTGATGAGCTGAAATAGAAGGTACAAAATTCAACATCCTCAACCATTTGCCACCGGGAACTATTCAACACACTGTTTGCTGATTCCCAAGTATTGGAACAAACTTTTCACATTTAAAATCAATGGTTTCCATGAACAATTTAACGCGGCAGTTTCTTGATATGGGCGGGGCAGTGATTAACTTTGATGACGTAACAACTGCGAAAATTTCGATGGACGGAGCTAAAGTACAGACGTTGGTAACCAAGTAATGCACCACTCATTAGTTCAAGGCAGGGTGATGCCACTGCTGGTAGTAATGCTCCTCCCATTTAAAATTAAAAGCTCCTCCCATTTAAAATTATAAGCTCCTCCCATTTGAAATAAAAAGCTTTCCCCACTAAACACGACAAGTTCCTCTCATTAAATATCAACAGCTCCTCCTGTTAAACTTTAATAGATCTTCCCATCAGACAACTAGAGCACTCTGAGAACGCATACCTCCGTCAAGCAAGTCAACGGTAACGAAAAATTCAAATTGGCTCTGAAACCATGATTTTCTCTGTATCAACACCAAAATTTAATCATTTGTGCTTTTAATAGTATTAACAGTTTCTGCAATTTGCATTTAGATCCGTTCATAACTTTTTGAGTTATACTGCTAACAAACGTCATGACAAACATGAGTCAAACATACAAACGAACAAACCGATCATCACCAAAGTTAAATCAATCATTTCTTTTCACATTACTAACTACTCCACTAAATTTCAAAAATTCATTTATAACTTTTGAGTTATTGAGCTAACACGCATAAAATCAAACAGCGACAAACAAACGAACGCACATACTGGTCATCACAAAAATTTGAAAATTTACTCCGTGTAATACAGCTAAAAAACTCATGCAAGTTTCATAAAAATCCGTCCTTAACTTTTGCGTTATGGCAACAAGAAAAATGAGTCAAACAAACAAACGAATGGATGGATCTTAACCAAAAGTTAATCAACTGTTCCTTCTAACATACCTCAGAATCCCTGTAAATTTCGTTCAAATCCGTCCATAACTGTCTGAGTAACGAGAGACTGACAAACCCAACAAAAACATAATCTCCTTGGCGGAAATAATAAAAGCACTTCCCCATTAACAACAAAAACACTTCCCATTCAGCAACATAAGCTTTTTTGACAAATAAAACTTTCTCCATAAAAAATGAGAAAAACTCGAAACTGATTGACATGGCTGGAAATGCGGAGGTGAAGGTTCCTTTTTCATAACTCGACTAGGTTAGTTATGTTATGCCGAGGCCACATATGCATTAGCACGAACAACTTGGAGCGAGCGAGAAATGGCTGCTCGCTCGTCAGCCTGAAATAGACTTAATCTCGGTATCATAGATACGGTATCATGAACAACATGTGAGCAACCGATCCTTGCGTCACGTTGTTTGTACGAATGCGTAGTGTGGGTCGGTAATAGGTTTCTTACTACCACAAAAAAAGTAGGCTATCGTTTTTTTGTTAAATGTGGCAGGAAGTGGAACAGATGCCGAATCTTACCTCGTCTTCTTGCCAGGTGTCCCCACGGGGACCCGGGGCCTCGCCCCACGCTCCCCCAAGCCCTCCACGTCTCCTTGGGAGGGCAGGCACTCGCACTCCTGATGGGGGGGAATGCAGCGTTAGACGCCGAGATGATACACTACCTATCTAATAATTATCAAGGCGGTATAATAATTCGCTTAGTGTAGGGTAACATGTCTAGTACCCGTCCGCAACGCTAGTATCCGTCCACTTGGCACTAAAAAACTTCCTGTGTGAAAACTACCAGTGCTAGAAAGCCATACATAGGCTTAAACTGTAGGCTAAGTAGTGCCGCAGATGCCCTGAAAATGACGGGCGACAAAAATAAAACAATAAAAAATGGTGGGGGTTTTCACAAATTTTCACTAAAAACATGAAAAAATCTGAAAACCACCACCATTTTTTATTGTTCTATTTTTTTCGCCCGTCATTTTCAGGGCATCTGCGGCACTACTTAGCCTACAGGTTAAGCCTATGTACGGCTTTCTAGCACTGCTAGTTTTCACATAGGAAGTTTTTTAGTGCCAAATTGGACGGCTACTTGCATGGTGGACGGGTACTAGACATGTTACCCTAAGCTGCTGACGAGCTCGGGAACGATCCCCCCTCCAGGTGACCGATCTTCATGCAAGGCGCCGCTTGGTGCGCTGAATCAGCAAATTTGCTTGGTGCGCATAGCTATCGTGGGGGTACTCACCTTATGGTATTATTATTAGTAGTATTAAATCACACCAGACTGGCGACGTAGGAACGGAGAAACTCCATGATGTTAACAAACCCCTACGCAACCAGCCCAGCGGGTCGTTGACCCTTCCGTTTCGGCGCCATAGTTCTTAGCGACCCGTCGTCGGCTGCAGCTGCACTTACTTCTCTAGTAGGACTAGTTGGCCTATGTCTGCCGCCCAAACCAGTGCGTGTGGGTTTCCCAATGGAAGGTGAAGTCAAAGTTGACTTTACCTTTAGAGAATTCTTTGTAACACCGGCCAGCAAGTATTTTGTGGCTGGCAGTCTTCTAACTGTATCTTTTCAAGTTCAACGATTCGATTCTAAATTCGAGGTCCGTTCTGGTCTATCATGATCTCATTTCCAATGAATCACGCGCTAGGTCACTTTTGAATTTGGCAAGGCTATCCCTGCAGGGCACAGGCAACATCTGTACATGTGTCACGTGTACACGTGTCTTATGAGAACATATTGAGGACGAACCTCACTAACCTAACCCTAAGGGCAATATAAAAAAGATTTAGGTTCAAGCAAACCTAAAAAGGAACAACTACAGTATAAGTCTCCAGCTCACCATGGCTCGCAGTCCGCACGTGACACAGACATGACGACGTGACAGGTCCCGATCCCTGCCCGTGTCCCAGTCCTCCTGGGAAGTCCCCTGAATGTCCCGTAGCTCCGACTCAGACTTGGACCCCTTGAGTCGGGACGCACGCAGCGAGGTGTCTCGGTCCAGCAGGTCCAAGTCCCCAGCCCGGGTCTTGCGCCGCTCCTTCTTCTTGAGACGCCCTTCTCTCCGACCTGCGAAGGAAGGGGAGGGAGTTAATGAAGGGTAATGAAAGTTTCTACCTCCTCCGACTAAAGGAGGGATTAGTGAAGAACATGGAAGGTTTTCTTTTCCTTCCGAGTTGAGAAGGAGGAGGTAGTGCAGGAGAAGAAAATTTTCCTCTTCCGGCTTGAGGAACAATTGGTGAAGGGCAAGGTTTCCTGATTTCCTTCTCCGACTTAAGAAGGAGATACTGAAGGGCTAGGAGGGCGTGTCTCCTTCCAGCATATGAAGTTGGGATTAGTTAGTGAAGGGTAAAGAGATTCCTCACAGGGGATGAGGGGGGCGGGGTTGATCCCCCCCTCTGTCTCTCTCCGTTAAGTTCAAGACAGAATACCTCAAGGTGCTGCCTCTTGATATGTTTGAGCACTGTATCTTTATCAGTAAATAACTGTATTAATTTTATTTTCATTTACTTACTTTTAATCTACAACTGAAATTCAAACTGTCTCAGTGTGCCCTTCAAATTATTGCAGAGTTAATTTTCTATCTACTTTAAAAATGCAGCTGAACACGTTAACTCATCCAATGCAGCAGATGGAGTAGAACATCGTATAACAGAACCAAATGCAGCGAACACAGGAGAACCTCTCACTTACCGATAGCTGGACACTGCATAGTGGACATTGGCACCATTGAAATAATGGACTTTGGACACAATCTACAGGCCTCTTTACAGCACAGAATTCATTCAGTAGAATGTCCGGTGGGAAAGTTTAGAGCTCCGCGGTGTTGTGAAATTAAATAAAGCAGCAACTGTCTGCTAGGCAGCCACCGGGTGCGTACTGCTAGCTGAAAATGTATCTATGCCCATTACTTTAACCTGCACTCTAAAACACTTCACATTCGTCGAAGACAACTTCCTATCTAGGCCCGATGATGATTCAAGCTTCAGCGGTACACGTTTCTTGGCATGAGCAAAAGTTCTACAAAAAAAAGCCAGGAATGTAAGTTAACTAACCAGTAACTCTCGTAGGAGGCGCAGAAGGGGACGCCGCTTCACACTCCAACGTCCAGTGGTCGCACTCGTTGCCCCAGTCGTCGCTGTAGGGCAGGGTCACCGTGAGCCGCGTCCCTCCGGCACCAGAGGACCTCGGCACCTCCTGAGTCGCACTTTCTGGGGGTGGTAACCTTGTCTCCGGGAACCGACGGTGGGCGTGCCCCTGGCTCCCCAGGGGCAGGACCAGCCTGTCGTTGGAGAGGCAACCACCCAAGGCAGGTGCTCGCCCATGAAGAGGTCGGTTGGTGGAAGGGCGCGGCCGTGGGGGCAGAACTTCGTCTCCGAGGTTCCTGGCTGGGGAAGGTACCACTGGGTCGGGGTTGGAGGAGCGAGCAGGGGACTGGATCGGGCCGGGGGTCTTGCTGTGGGGTCGTCGGAAGTCCACGGCTGGGTCGTGATGGGCAGTCGGGTGGGAAGGTGTCTTTTGGGAAGACCTCAAGTCGGGGATGAAGGCCTCGATGTACTCGTAGCAGTCGCTGTCGTTGCTGCCGGAGTTCTCAGCCGAAGCAGAAGAGTCGCCAAGATCTGGAATACGATTGGCATCAAAACATTATAAGTAAGACACACTAGGATGTCTGGAACCATACTGGAAAACCTAAATTCTTCGTTGATTTCTCTCCCATAGAAATTTTTAAAAGGGGAATTAATCATTTCTCTTCTATCTGAAATTCTGAATCAATAGTGTGAAACTTATACAAACTCTCCCATCAAAGTCTGAAATGTGAACATTCATCCTAACTCTCCCATCCGGATGTGTAGCGTGGGAATTTATCCACGGCAAGAGAATGTTATGAATAGAAACTTGAAATAGCACCTGTAGTCGCTGAACTCATAACAGCAATCGGTAAAGCGCCGTAGGCTATCTTGTATCTCAAATTGAACGCGAATACATGGGCGAACCCAGTAATTTGCAGCGTAAACAACTAGAACTATTTGATCAATAAAGTTAGATATCTTTATTCAAGCATGTAGCTACGTTATTGGCAATATTAACTGCGGTACACAAGCATGTTTATCTAACCGTTTTGCAGTCACGCAGGAAGCATTTCTACAAACCCAATTAAAAAACCAGATTACCTACTTCGATGGTTTCCATAAGGGGTGCATATGAACCCCACTGGTTCATGATGTTTGAAGCTCCTGCGGCAATATTACATTGTTTTTATCCCATAGATGACTAAAATTACAAGATATTTTACGGTTATAGGAGGAAAAATATAAGTGTAAATAGCTTATACCTAATAATCTTTTGCATCAATTTACTGAAGTTGAAAAGTTTTAGCTATGGTATTGTTACCCCTGAATGCTATTGCTCGGTCACAAAAACTTAGATTTTTTTAACGGCGAGAACAGCATATGCTAACCATCATTCAATGCAAATAGTCATTTAATGCGAGTCAAAATATATTCAAGACAGTTAAGGTGAAAAGTTGTTATATGTGAATAATGGGCTGTGTTGGGATGTCACGTGACTGTGACGTGAATAATTAACTATATGTTCGGCGTATGTTGTGATGCCTCTGCCGTTCTGTATTAACTGAAAAGCAATAGCCTGGAAGCCATCGACATCTACAATACTCATTCAGTACGTAATATACTAAGTTGATGGCATTTTAATGGCGGGGCCTTGTGTTTCAAGGCGATTTCGCAAGGTGTCCGTAGAAAACTGAACTTTGGGAACCACCGATCTATTTTTCGGATGTCTGCATGTTCTGCGTTTTGGCAGGAAAGCAAAATGAAGAAATGTATGGCTGCATGTCAAATTCACTATACCTATGCTAAATAGATGGCATCTGGATAAAATTAATGTTAGGTACTTGACTATAAAAGAGGTATCAAGGTATACAAACAGACGATTTCACCTGACCACACCCACGTTTGTCTACACCTTACCCTGAACAGACAACAGAAAAAAAGTTGGGTACCTACCTACAGTATTCTACGCCAACAGACCAATTATTATTATCTTCAGAATTACTCCGATGTATTTAAGGTGGTTATGACGCGGCTGAAGATACAGAGCACAGACATCATGGTTATGAACAAAGATGTGATTTAAAAGCAAGCAATCAATTTTCTCGCCAAAAATACAGAAAAAATGCTCATCTGCACTCATTTGTCGTGTTATTATTATTATGTACTTTGGTTTCAGTGAGACGTAAGCGAAGTTCCATGCAGCTATATACAATTTCAAAACAGGGAGTTCAAATTTCATGCAGTGAACTAATAGGTAAGTTGTAGCTAGCCATAGATATTCCTGCTGCACTTACGATGTACCGGTACCTATTTGTTGCGTCTTAGAACACGGAAATACTTAGTACTCTGAGAATGATCCAGTTTGAGGGCGTTTAGAAAGTCTTGAGGATTAGTTTGTAGTAGGTACTAACCCACCACTTTTGAGCTATCTACATCAAACTCGAATCCTGGACATCCCCAAGCTTCAATGTTAACAAATAAAAAACGACAACTGTGACGTCATCCTTAGCATAAAGTGTGTTTTGAATAAGCTGAAAAATTGCTTGTCAGTGCTAACGTTTTTGTACTATGGTGCCGACACATATACGGCACCTACCACCACAAATATGACAGTATTTTTACTCTATAAGTTCCAGTATATTCTCTAGGGTGCGATGGTTCACTCAGCTTACCTCTATCGTCCTCTCCCTCTGAGTCTCGAGCTCTCCGGAACAGCCGATGGCCTTTCAAGCTGGAGCTGTACCCGCTGAGTCGAGCAGCGTTCTCTCTTGCAACGATCCTAGCGTAGTTTCTCTTGAGCGCGTAGAGCCTCGATGACTTGTACTTCGCGTCCGTCTCGTCACAGACGGTGTCGAAAATGGCGCTCTCGGTAGCCGATATGTCACAGTAGGCGTAG
This sequence comes from Parhyale hawaiensis, assembly GCA_001587735.2. Taxonomy (NCBI): domain Eukaryota; kingdom Metazoa; phylum Arthropoda; class Malacostraca; order Amphipoda; family Hyalidae; genus Parhyale; species Parhyale hawaiensis. The sequence goes on from LQNS02277812.1 coordinate 9,747,623, forward strand.
TCCTCCTCCAGGTCACAAAACTCTTCTTCTTCGTCGAAGTTATCAGAGGGAGGAACGTACTGCTTGTACTTGATGAACTGCAGCGTCGTACGGACAGCAGAGTCAATCTTATGCTCGTTGTCGCACTTGTCCGATTTTCCAGATTCGACGAGACTCGACGCTCCGGGACTTTTGGAATCCGAAGAAGAGGCGACAAGGCCACTTCCAGCTCCAGTCCTTAGAGGATCAAGGCTTTCACTACCTGCAGCAGTCCCTGGTCTTTTGTGGTCAACGATAGCACCTCTTACAGCAGGCCCAGGCCTTTTGGAATCACAGCTATCATCTCCTGAAGAAGAAGCAGGTATTTTGGGACCAAAACTGCCAACTCCAGAAGCAGTCGCAGGTTTTGCGGCATCGAGGTTACCAGATCCTACAGAAATTCCAGGGCTTTTGGGATCTGCAGGGGCAAAGGGGTTTCCCTTACACCTCTCGGACGGCTTCGTATCAAAAACTTCAATTCTCCGATGATTTTTAGCTTTGGAGGCAGCAAGATTGCCGCTTTTATCTACTTCAGTTGGTTTTGATCCACGGGGCGCCAAGCAACCACGACCTCTGTCTTCCTCTCCCGAAGCGCTGACCTCATGGGTCGAGTTTCTTGATGGGGAGGTAGACGCCTGGGTACTACAGGATCTATTCCCAAAAGCAGGCCGTAGACTTTCTTCGCCAGTAGGTATGCAAGAAGTACCAGTTTTCGATCTCTTGTAAGTCACTTTTCCTGAAGGAGAGGTAGACGATTGGCTATAAGCCACACTCGCAAGAGAACACCTTGTTCCTTCGTCTGCAGGACTTACACCGATACCTGAAAGATACGCAGAGGGCTTCTCAGGAACGGCTGGAGGTGCATTTTGCTTGGCAGTGCAACAACCACTCCGGCTGACAACACAAGAGTTACCACAAGGCTTATCCTTTTCTTCGAGAGGAAGTTCAGCGTTAAGAGAAGAGCCAGGCCCTGTAGGACGACTAATATTATGTAGCAAATTACCGCTATGACCACGGCTACGGTCACGTAAAACTTGTCTAGGTCCGACAGCTTCTCTCTGTGTGCCATTACAGTCAAGCTTCAGTGCAGGACTATCGGCTGCAGAAGTCGAGTCCTCATCCGTAGCGATATCACCAGCACACTGAAGTCCGACGGAATGGTCCCTGAATACGGTTTTATTAGCACACTTTTGATCTACACAACTGGTTTTACTACCCGAGTTCTGTTGTTCACCATTACTTTCATTCACAAAGGTCCCTTCTCCACAATTGACTTCACTCAAAGAGTTTCTTCCGCCACCAAAATTTGCTCTATTCACAGATATATTTCTACACTGACATTTATTGACACATGCAGAATTTTTGCACAAGCTGGATAAGGTTTCAGACTCTACATATCTTGAAGACCGATTTTCACCACGCACTAAGTCTACGCAGTTATTGACCTCGAGGCTGACATTGTCAGTTGACTTATCTGACTTAGAATTAGGCTTATATTCAGTTGATACATTCACATTTCTACGTCTATCATCAGTTTCATTGCTGCAATCTGGTTGTATTTCACACAGTTTCTCACTATCACAGGTTATGCTGGTGGTTAAACCATTTGAATTTAATACAGGAACGCTGGCTAAGTCTTTTACCCCACTGTTTACGCCACTTTTAGAATGTTTCTTAGCAGAGATCTGTTCAACAAGAGATGCTAAAGTAGGAAGAACTTCTTTATGACCTACTCCTGATGGGGAACTACAGGCAGATGGCTTTGAGGGAAGAACACCCTCTGTAGGTACTGAAGAACAAACAGGCTCTTTGGGAGAAACTTGCAGAGGATCTGATACACTAGCGCCAACAGGATGCGCTTCGTCACTTGCTACTCCTAGGGGACCTCCGTCAGCAGCCAACGAGGTCCCTTCAGAGCCAGAAAGCGTGTTAGAAGCGACCCGGGGGCCAGAAGGACACGGTACGTCCTCTGGGCCAGCGTCAGTGGGTAGCGTCGTCCCACAAGGGCCCAAAGATGCATCCGGAGTCACCGAGGGCTCGAGCTGGTCGAAGGAACCAGAGTTAAAGCCGCTGGAGGGACTGCGTCGGTGGTCGCACGAACTCGACTTGTCTTTGAGCTCGTCGAGGAGGTCCGCAACAAGCTGGGTCGTGCCCTCGCCGCTTGGCTCAAGGTCACCAATGTTATGGGGAGTAGAGGCTTCCTTGCCGTCTCCAGGCTGTACGAGAGACGTCTCCGCACTGCAACTGCCGCACTGGCTTAGTTCATCTGCAAGACAAATGTGGGGTTAATAGTCAGTAGCTACCGTAATATTGATAACTAGAGCCCTCTGAGAGTGCATACCTCCGCCAAGCAAGGCAACAGTAACCAAAATTTTTAAAAGGTTCTGAAACTATGATTTTCTTTGTATCGACAGCAAAATCTAATCATCTGTGCCTTTTGACAGCACGTATTAAAAATTCCAGTAATTTTCGTGAAGATCCGTTCATAGCCTTTGGAGTTGTTTTGCAAACAAACATTCTAACAAACATTAGTCAAGCACGCAAATAGACCATCTAATCATCACCAAAAGTTAATCATTTAGCTATGTCTTTTACCATTACGAAACAGTAAACACTCCAGTAAATTTCATAAAGATCCGTGCATAACTTTCAAGTTATTGTACTAACACGCATGCAATTAAACACATCCACAAAAAACGAACAAATAAATGAACACAAAAATTTTGTCATTCACTCTTCGTAATATAGGTCCGGTACCTAACAACTCATGTACTTTTTATAAAAATCCGTCGATAACGTTTTGAGTGATAGCATTAAGAAAATCGAGGCAGACAAGCAAAAAGATGAACGGAACTTAATCAAAAGTTAATCATCTATTCCTCCTAACATACTTAACAATCCTTGAAAGTTTCGTTCAAATTCGTCCATTACTTTCTTAGTTATCTTGGTGACAGACGAACAGAGTAACAGACAAAATCGACGAAAACATAACCTCCTCGACGGAGGTAATGATGTTACTGAAGGTCGTAAACGTAGACGGGCCTATTGTCTCAGATTTGGGGTGGCGAGTACCACGGCACGCCTGTTTTCCCATCATACGCAAAAGCGCCATCTCAGGACAAGATAGCTACGACAAAATCGTCTAGTTGTGCAGCTGAATATACCTACTACCAATGACACGTTACCACACACTTTAGCTCAAGAGTCAAGATGCCATTGGCTACTGCTATCACTCACATGGCGCGATGTATAAGTTCTGTTTCTAGTTTTTTCTTTCTTTTTTGCTTTAACGGTCTCCCTTCTAAGAGTTTTCCCTGTTTTTGGAGTCTCCGCGTAAGGAGTTCTACTGTATTACCGGCACCCGCCCGCCTGATCTTTCATTTCATTCCAAGTATCAGCTATTTTATTCCAAATATCGGCTATTTCATTCCAAATTACGGCTATTTCATTCCAAATATCGGCTATTTCATTCCAAATATCGGCTATTTGATTCCAAATATCGGCTATTTCATTCCAAATATCGGCCATTTCATTCCAAATATCGGCTATTTCATTCCAAATATCGGCTATTTCATTCCAAATATCGCTCGTTGGCGACAACGGCGTCACACTCAAAAATTGGGCATTTCAAGTTATTGCCACTGTTACAAAGCCCGCGTCAAGTTCTATTAGAGATAATCACGCCATAACTGAGTCTGTAAAAGTGGCCGCTTGAGAAAGTTCATTATATATTCAAGTAATATTTCAGAAAATACGGCGATATTAAACCTGGTTTCGATTCTACTGAAAACTGTCAATTTTTAGTTACGACACCGTTGTAGCAATAATGCGATATCAGAAGAGATGAGCGCCGCCAAGTCCACTTCGGCAGAACAGGCTCGAGCTGACAGCTCGCGCATGCCGTAAAATACTTAAATTGATATTAAAATTCGGAGAGGCCACCATTAACCCAAAAGAAATGCTTCTTAATGCTTCTTGCCTCAGCCGTCTCCATTGTACGGTTAGCCTGGCTATAAGTATGTTTATCTGAATATAATGGCGGTGTGATAAAAATAGATTTAGCAAATAGATACACGGCGGTCCATGCATAGCAGAGGTAATGTCTAATAGAAATAAAAAAATGCGCTTTGACTGCACATAATAATAATGATAATTTGTTATCTCGCATACAGTGGATATAATGAACGAGGTTGTCATTAGTCTTAATTCTAGACTTGTGAAGAACTGGTAGGGTGAAGAGCAGGAGAAGCAGTCCGTGATTAGAGTCAATTTGGGATCCCCCCTCCCGTGCTTTGCCTCGCCTGTCGGTGCTGGACTGCTCCCGCACTGTAAATTTATCGCGTCTAATCCGGGAATCGAACCCGGACCTCCCTTAGTGCGATACCGAACCGCTGTCACTGCACCATCGAGAGGTAGCCCAACTAAAAAACCCACATGCACTGATTCGTGCTGCAGTTTATCACAGATAGATTGTCGGAGTAATGGCATCATACGACAGCTACCTCTTCCTTTCTTTAAGTCGTACGATCACTAAACCCGCCCCCCTCTCCTTCCCAGGAGACTATGAATGACAGCAATCCCGACGTAGAACTGCCTAGCACCACTATTTTTCTTTCTGGTTTGAGAGTAGAACGTCCGTATTCGTGACAACAAGAGGCAGCAGCACCTCCAACCACAGAATAACAGGGAGTGTTGCCGTTCATCCCCACAAACAAACAAAAACAAAACACATTTATTTCTCATATGGAGACTGCGCCCACACACTTAGGTACTTCGTGCTCAATAAAATCTAAGAAAGGAACATGTAGCTCGTCAAGAAAAGAAAGACAGATGTTACTTCAGGAAATGAATCCATGAACGAGGGTATTCCCACCACAGTTCATTTACTACAGATAGTTATGTCAAGCAATAGAGCCTGCAGCACCTGCAGTTGCAGCATAGTGGCGTCACACAAAAAATGTATCAGCCAATAGCGTCAATCCTTTTGCAGCGGGGCAACTTGGGTAATTTCCAATGTGGCGTCGTGTGTGCGAGAGGTTAAGTGTGCGTCGCGATTGTTTATTACATAAACGTTGGTAAAATTGTTGATTTGCAGTGCTTTACGGCGCTTTTCATGGATGTATAACATTCTACTTTATTACTTGTTGTAATGCAAAGTTCTCTTGGTGAACGAAAATCGTCTAATTTTTTCTTTTTCACCTCATGCGCATCATTCTATTCCCTGCAAAGCATTCGCTTCAACTTAGGCAAACATTTCAGATGATTTTCTCAGTTGTTTTAGGCGCTAAAAATCAAGATGCAATACAATACACTAAATCTATGGTCTATTATTTTCCTTTAGTTATGTAATTAAGTGTATGGCCACTATGGGTAGTTCCAATTTGAGGTAATAAATTATAAACAATTGGCTGGAGTCTTTCTGGTATACTGCAGTACAAGGAGCCACCGTTCGCGGTCTCATTTGTTTACAAGAACATAGTGATGTGGCAGTCGCCCATTGGTTGAAATTGGCGCCAGTCACGGCGGTCGCTGATTGGTTAAGATGGTGTCACGACGGTTCCTGATTGGCTGAGATGGTGTCACGGCGGTCGCTGATTGGCTAAGATTGGGCGAAAGGGTGTTCCCTTAGAGCTGACATAACTATCTGTAGTAAATGAACTGTGATTCCCACACAGGATGAATACAGACGAGAGAACAATTCGGGAAAGAAGAGGAAGAACGGAATAAATTATCAGCAGCAGTGTGAAAAGCTAAAGAAGCAGAGCGTGGAGGAAACATAGAAAAACCTAAGTCGTAGCTAACGCAAAAGGAGCCTATGTGATCTCCCTGGGAATGTTACTCCCCAGAACATAGAATGGGAAGCACTCACCCAGTACCTTAATGTGATTGTTTAAATTTCATCTCCCAGTCGCTGATTGGCTCGTTTATTTTCAGCGTCATTGATTGGCTTATTATTTTAGAATTCACGACTTCGGATTGGTTACCATTTTAACTTACAGGAAAGCAAGCCCTCCAATTGGCTCCCAACTTTTCTAAGCACAATTTCAAGGACGTGTAGTCTCATTTTCTTCCCTCTTTTTTCAAGTGAAGTCAAGAAGGTGAGACTTTAGTTTACAGAGCAAATGTAACATGCCGAAATAGTGCTCAGCACTACAAGGCTTGTTCACAACACACAACTACTCGTGATTATCAAACTACCTTTTCCACTGTTACTGTCCTTTCACTCGTGTTATCTTCTAATAATATTGCCATTATTACTATCAAACGACAAATGCCATGTTTTAATATTTGAAAAAATCTTATAATTTTCATCACTGTGACATTTGCACAACCAACTCCGCAAGCTTCTCAAATGCAAAGTCAAGGTCGAATGGAAGAAATTTCGCTCTCGCGCAGCGTTGGGACATTGAGGCCACAGGCATGGGGGAGCGGGGATGGGTACCGGCAGAGTGGGGGTGAGGGAGCGGGGCAATGGTGGCGGCGGCGGCAAGGGNNNNGGGCAATGGTGGCGGCGGCGGCAAGGGAGGGGGCGGGGCATCGGTGGCATGGAGGGAGGGGGCGGGGCAGCGGTGGCACGGAGGGAGGGGGTGGGGCATCAGGTTCGCGGTCAGGCAGAAGAATGCGAGGAATTTGTGGGCATGAACATACGCACGCACGCAGGTAAACAAACGCACACAGTGCGCGTACACATGAACCTGTGGCCGCGCGTACACAAATGTAGACGCACCGACACACAAAACCCGTGTAAATACAGTGAGTCATGTTAGTATGATCTTTCTCTAGGAAGAGTGTACAGTAACCTTTTCTCCAGCAAAGACAAGTATACACGGTTCCACCCAATGTTTCTCATTCAGTCGTCCATGTGTAAACTCGTATAAAACTCAGCCTTTACGGCGTAATGATGCTGTCGAGAAACAGTCCAAAGAAAGCTATGTCTACAAAAGAAAAACCGACTTGCCTTTGACGCCACATTAGGTTTAAAAAAAGGCAAATTCAAACGTCATTTATCCCAACGCGTTCGCTCAAACAGACGGACGCTGCGCGTTCGGTTGGTGGAGAGGTGAAGCAACTGTGCGAGTTTGAAGGATGAAGCACGTCGTTTGTTTTCTCAACGCGCTGAGTCCAGTTCGGTACACAGAACAAATAGAGATTCTTAACTCTCCTAGTGTTCATAGATGTGATTTTCCCCCACTTTATGAACGGAATCACTGTAGTGGTGTAAAAACTACAACACCCGTAAATTAAATTTCGTAAACAAAGGCGCCACGTTTGTTCCGGAGAATTAGCTGGTTCCGGTGTACTCGTATCATTTTCAACTGTTCACCAGTACTGTACTTTAGCAATAGGCTGATCCACAGGGTAACAGATTATAAGATGATGGGACATGAATGTAATCATCAACAGACACAAAATGTAAACAACCGACGTCACAACTGAACGCGCATCGTGGTCCACTTGGCAGTAAAACGAAACGCTTCTCGTCCAAACAGTAACAACAAAGTTGAGGCAGAGACTGTGCTCGTTCACCTGAGCGAACACAAACGGTGTTGGAAAACGTGTGAACTCGCCTTAATAAATATAGGCAAGTTAGATCGCTTGCAGCGTTGTACGTGCTGTTCAAAGAACCTAGTGACGCTAGCGCTACACATTTCAAAACCTAGTGGCGCTAACGCTAGTTTTCGGATCTACTGGAAACATCTGGAAACATTTTAGTGCTAAAACTAGAGCACTCTGAGAGTTCATACCTCCGCCAAGCGAGGCAACGGTAGGAAAAAATTTAAATTAGCTCTGAAACCCTAATTTTCTTTGTATAAACTCCAAAATTTAATCATTTGTGCCTTTTTATATTAATAACAGCTTGTTCAATTTTCTTGAAGATCCGTTCGTAAGTTTTTGAGTTAGACTGCTAACAAACGTTAAGACAAACATGAGTCAAACATACAAACGAACAAACCGATCTGTACCAAAATTTGATCATTTATGTCTCTGAACATTACTAACAACTCCTAAAAATTTTATAAAGATCCATTCATTATTTTTTGAGTTATTGTGCTAACAAGCATAAAATAAAAAACAGTGACGAACGAACAAACGGATCATTACCAAAATCAGGTCATCTACTCTTTGTTATATACCTAACAGCTCATGTTAATTTCATAAAAATCCATTCATAACTTTTTGAGGTATGGCATTGGGAAAAATGAGGCAGACAAACAAACAAACGGACGGACATATTTTCACCGAAACTTAATCATCTGTTCCTCCTAACATACCTAACAATCCCTGTAAATTTCGTTCAAATCGGTTCATAATTTTTTGAGTTATCTTGGTGACAGACAGACAAACAGGACGAAAACATAACCTCCTTGGCGGAAATAGAAAAAACATGAAGAGGAAGATAGAAATAAAATATAGTTTTTTGAATTACAGGTGGAAGAAATCAAAAAAGAGTTTTACTGATTTTCCCTGTAACGAAAAGATACATGGAAATTATATACTACACACATATGTACTATATAACACTTACACTAGCGACTAGCGCTTGACATTGGCTAAAAACCAAGCGCCGCTCAATACAACTCTGTTCGCCAGATAGTGAAAACGTTACCCCAATCAACATTAATACCCCCAAATAAACCTTACTCACTCCAGCCAGTGTCTGACTCCGACTCTTAGGTCCAGCCAGTGTACAACTCCGACTCTTGGGTCCAGCCAGGGGTCCGATTTCAATTGTACAATCGTGATCAAATCATCAAACCAATGCATTTTTTTCACAAGTGTACAGCCTTACCAGCACTCAGTAGCGCCACTGCGTAAGGCTTCAAATCGGTCCCTCTCAAAGAAAACATTCTAGCCAATCACGCGTCCTATCAACAGATGCCGGACTCACTGCGTCATAAGTAAATGAATACACCACACTGTAGACGTTTGTGTGCTATAGTTCATTCGTCATAGCATGGTCACTCCTGAGAAATGACCGATTATACAATGTTTTTATCCCAAGAAGATTGAGATTTAGCCGGGGTACCTAGGCTATGCCAGTGTGTTTGTTAGTAATATGAGATGATTCAAAAAGTTATGGACGGATCATCATTAAATTTACAAGAGTAGTTAGAAATGTCGCAGGGAGCAGACGAACCGTCTGTTCGTCTGTCTGAATATCGACCCTTCTGTTTTTGAAGCACTGCGTTGATAGGCGGAAAATTGCTCGATTTATTATATACAGTAGCTGAAGCCTCGAAAATCACTGCTCAAATGTTCCAAAAGAAGAGACCAAGGTCCATTTCGTGGGGCGAGAGACGTTACAGCCATTTACGGGGGTGTTCTAAAATAGCGATGGCAACGCACAAGTTGGGAAATAAGTGGAAAATAGAACAGAACTCCATCAGAAGGGAGCAAAGTGGGTACGAGCGAAAGAAGTCCCGTAGGCCCAACTAACGCCTCCTAAAGTAGATTAGATTAAATTAGACAGGCAGCAGTAGTACAGGCCTGGGTCTCTACGTCACGAAGATGGTCCGATCGGTACAGTCACACAACAAATTGTTGGACGCTGCGTGATATTTCCGTTTCATGCTCTACATATTTCTGGCTAGCAAGGACAGAACACTCAAACTATATTGTAATTTAGTTACTTGTAAGTAATTTAAATCAAATTTTCTACCCATATATGTCAAAATGTGTAGAAAGAGATACCAAAAATAACAGGCTGGGTCTAATAATTTTCCCAGGGACTGTACACAATCAGACCATTTTCGAGGCTTAGACCCAGGCCTGTACTGTAGGAGGCCTCGGCCCCACTAAGACTAGGGACACTTCATGGGTGTCTTCGGCCGGCCCCACTCACCGAATGAATCGCCGAAGACGTACTCATCTGCGCCGTCCTGTAAAAAAAATGAAGAAATTAATTTTACAAATTTAATAATGAAAAAAGTAAATCCGGTTTCACAAGGTAGGTAAGACTGCATAAGAAGAGATTAGGCTAGCTCGCAGTAGCTTCCTAGTAAGAATACAAAGGTAAATTGGGCTAATTAACTTTGAGTGAAATAAATTAGTTAAGAGAAGCAAAGGTTCGGCTAGGTTAGTTAACTTTGAAAAGTAAATTAGTTTGGTTAGGAATAGCTTAAGCTGGGTTAGCTCAGATATAAATAGTAGCTACATATGTTAACTTACAATAGGTTCTGTTAGTTTAGTTAATTAAGAATAAGTTTGGCTATATTTATTAAAAGTAGGTTAGTTAGGCCTAGTTAAAAATAGTTAAAATAAGGGTAAGCTGCGTTAGAATAAATCAGGTTAGTTAAGAAGTTAAGAAAAGGTTCGGCAAGGCCAGAATAGGTTGCATTAGTTAAGAAGTGGTTAGGGTAAGTTTGGTGCACCTAGAATACGCACCAATCCTACCTCAAAGGCGCACATAGTCATTATGCCCGTACATTGGGCAGGTCACATAGTGCACCGGTAGCTACCTGTAAATAAGCTAGGGGAATTACCCCATTGCCGAACTAAATATATTTCCGAACAAAGAGCTATTATTCGACAGGTTTGTGTAATAAGCCTATCAAATAATATCTTTGTTCGGAAACAGATTTAGTTCGGCAATTGGGTAATTCCCCTATAGGACTGCCGCTACAACGGGCAGGGCTCAGTGGGGTCACAAGCAACCACGCTAGCTAGTAACAAGAATGAGTTTAGTCATTTCCGCGTCCGAATGCGTAGATGTGTCCATTTAAATAGCAAGCATCCGCGAAGAAATTTGAGTTATGATTCCCACCAAGTTTGAAGCGAAGTCTGAAACGTGGCTAACGACACTTGCCGAGCAAGGTAAGCTGACGGCAAACATTTTAACAGCCTAAGTGGTAAACTCAAAGCTGTGTTTACGAGGGCACATCAATACATTTGGACTTTCAGCTGAGGAAATTCGTTCTTTCAACTACAGTGTGTATGAGTTTTAAGGCACAGAAAGTCTCTGTAATTCGTTATCCAATAATTCAGGTGCTTGAGTAGCTACTTCGGCATTGACAGGCTTTCGGCACCATACCTGTAATTCGGCATGAAATACCGAATTGGAGATCTAAATTTCGGAGAGCGCCTTCCCTAAACAAGGTCCGCCCTTGCCAATGTAGCCGAATTCGGCAAAACAGCCGAATTGCAGAAAAGGCTTCCGAAAACATGACACCATCTTGCATTCGGAAATATGGGCAACCCCAAACCCCCGAACCATTGACATTAGCGAGACATTACTGTACTGTTAAATCTCCCTCAAGGCGCTTTATTGTGGTTGGTTCTCTGTATTAGTTTACCCGAAAGTCATGCAAAGCGTCGGCGGTATGTTCCATTGGCTTCCGAGTTTATCGAGGGAAATTGGTTAGGAAAAATAGGTCGGTCAATGCGGAATTCAGTTAGCTACAAATGGGTCGATTTAATTGGGCTTTGGTTCAACAGAGGTCGGTTGGCATGAGTGGGCTGATTCAACCGGAATTCTTCGGTCCTCGGATCATGAAGGGCATACAAAACTTACCAAATACCTACTCTCCCCACTAGGAGACTCACCCTGAGGTGTGGGGACCAAGCAGGGGCATCCCCCAGAGGGAGCTGGGGGCAGTCTAAGGGCGCCGCCACTGCTGAGGGAGCCACCAGATCCATCCTTCTGCTGTGGCACCATCTTGATGCTTCTGTTGGGCAAAGGGAGACATTAGGCCTACAGCCTTCAGTAGAGAAGGATCTAGATTAGGAGAGTCTTGGGGCTATACAGGGGTATCCTTCCAAACCATAAAATTCACAAAAAGAAGAATATGAAAATGTGGGACGAAGACCATCTGAATGAATTAAGGGGAATATTAAGCTTTCTTATTCATCACTCTATTATTATATGAATTGCTTTAGCCTCCCTATAGACACAACTATGGTCATTTTTCAAGAAAGGAAAAGGAAGGGACCTGTAGGAGGTATGTCGATAGATATGTGGAATCCACGCATGATGGTGGTTCAATGCCCATAGGAATGGCAAGTAGTAAGGAAAGAATAGGAAGAACAAAATAATCAGTATAAGTATGTAGCTACATGGAGGGAAACAAAGTGGGCATGAAAGACAGACATCCCGAAGGCTTAGCTTATGGGTAAGGTAACTACAAAATCGCAAAATTTTATGGGGTCGCTGTTCCCCATAGCCTACAATAGAATGGGTGAACCTAAGCCACTCCAGCGCAGCAATATCGATAAAATGGAAAGAATGCAAAGCAAAAATATTTCTACCTCAGCTGCAAAACAAGCCATAAGAATGTTGCCTTCATGAAGTGGGACTCATCTCTCTCGAGCAAAAACGATTGAGGGGGAACTAATAGAAACATTCAAGTAGGTATGTGGATGGCTTCAACAATGTGCCTACAATGGGACTTTTTGAAAGATATATTAATGATCAAGAATGAAACAACGACCATGAAATCAAGCATGAAGATAGAAGATCTAGCCTACTCAAAGCCATCAGTTCTCCCGCATTTCATAGTGAAAATTTAGAATAGTTCCCCTCTGAAGTAGTCGGTGCAGAGACAGTCAATGCGTTTAAAAATAGTTTTGACAAACATTGGGGGCGACAACCACTACAGCTGCGAACACTTGTTCCAGGAGTCACAAATTCTTAATGGCTAAAGCTTCAGAGGCCATCTTAATCCATTATTTTTTCCCTTCCAACTAATATACTGGCAACGTCCCAGAGCTCGCCGGATTTCCAGCACTAAATCGTGCTTATAAGATAATCTCCTTAGCTAAGTTTTTTCTATTCCTTTCTTTTTCAGATATCTAAATGATACTAACATGGTAATAGCTTATCCAGGGCGGGAACGGAAGTCCCGGCTGCTCTCTGGGATGGGCCGGTTGGTAGGTCTACTACCAGTTCTGGTCCGTCTACTGCCAGCTACCTAATCTAATACTGTATACCTATACCTAGTTCACAATTCCACGTCTCCGACGTGTGAGCTGAATATCCGCTCGCAAGTTGAGCGTGCAATTGTATAACGTAGCCCCGGCATTAGGATACGGTATGCTGCCTTAGGCCAGTTCTCATATAGCAGGGCCACAGATATGAGAAACCAACGTAGAAAGGATGCACATGCACAAGCAACAAAATGATGTGTCCGCGCCTTGATGGTAGCTAATGTCTGTTGGGTGCTCAGTGTCTGTCACAGCATCAGCATGAGAGGTTGTGCTAAGCTTGGGCTAAGAGTTTGAGCGGGGTTCTACCAAAAAGTGGCTGGAGACCTGTGACATATTCTGCAAGGTCTCTAGTACAAATTGGTAGAGACCCCTGACATCTTCAAGCCCTAACAATAATATCATTTTTTATAAGTTTTGCAGGCTGAAATCTAGAGCCCCGAGTAGGATTTGGCCTAAACTAGGTTAGGTCCTAGGCGATTCTAGTCAAGAGAACTCGTGTATAGTGACGACTCATGGTTACTAAAGTGATGCACAGTTGGATAGGGAAATATTTCTTTGCAGCTAAATAATTCTTTCCTGAACTGGAATTGACATACATCTGGACCTTCCAGTCCATGCCTCATCGCAGTGCACTGGCTGTGGCACAGATAATATATTCAACTGTTTAACTGCCCTTGTGCACTCTTCCAGGCCGGTCTAGGAGGCCAACTGTGGCAGCAACATCTCCAGCTTCTCACTGGACAGCAGCCATGCCACTCCCTACTGAGCTGCTTCCAATGCCATCACCAGGACTGACCACGGGATTTTTGAGAAAACTCCAGAGTGGAAAAAAAACTTATGCATTGGCAGCCCCAGATCAGGAAGGACAGATACAGAGACACACTGAAAACTGAAGATTCTCGTATATAGCCTACGCACTCCATAAGCTGCAACATGAGTAGTCATATTCTCTTAGGTTCACCACCACACCCACAATAGATGTGATCCAAGCAGTGAGGCTGACGAGTGGCCCACCTCATAGAGCACTAAATACCTAACCTTACAAACAAACCTTCTCATTAGAAGCTGGGACAAGATGCAATACCATAGTATCCAATGCAGAAAAGTCACTCACGATTGCTTGGTGGGTTGAGGCCCAAAAATATTACGACAGGGATAGGGTTTGCCGTAATATCCCCCTGAAGGGGCAACATCCAAGATTGTTCACATTCATGTAACTAATGACAAATACTTAAGTATCCTGCTACTGCAAGTAGCTACCAAGCAACTTTCCAAATACAGTGGAACCCCGTTTTCCCGGGACAGCACGGGGAGAGGCCGTTCCGGGAAACCGAAATTTCCGGGAAAACGAGAAAATTTCAACTAAATTGAAACTATTTCCGGGATATTTTATGCCAGAAAAACCCCCGTTTGCCGCACGTTAATGAACAAAAATTAAACTACTGTGTGCAGACGCATACTGAACGAAAATGGCGGTGGTTGCCTTCCGATTCCCGGAAGAGACGCTGCGCCATAGGCGAATTTTAGTATCTGCGCAGCGTCACTTTCGGGAATTCTTCTGAAGGTCCGGAACTTCTGCCGGACTTTTTCCGGGAAATGCCTGAGTTTTCCGGTATTCCGGCTTGGTTTCAGTTTCCCGGAACGTTCCGGGAATACCCCGGAAAAGTGAAAAAAGTCTGGGAAAACGATAAGTCCGGGAAAGCGGGTTCCAGGAAAACGGGGTTCCACTGTAGGTTGAATGTTCCAATGAACTCTTTTGCAGTGGTAAGCAAACAGCAGAGAAGCTACCTCTGTCGGATAGCACCACTACCCACGTTTTCGTGGGTTACTCCAGATCAGGAGGACAGGTGAGTCGTCACACTTTGTTATTAAGAGATAAGTACTGTTGCCGTTTTTTGGGGGACTTAGCAAAATTTGTGAGGTAACTATTACTCTTGTGTAAGTATAAGAGCAAAACTCCCCAGTAGTTCTTTTGTACTATGTCTTAGTACAGCTGTGTAGACTGAAGTATACTCTTAAGACAATTTACGCTAACATGTTACTTATGCATGCTAGTTTAAGAACTTCTGCTAAAATCTGATAACTCTGCTCTTGTTCCCTGAGCAGGTACTAGAGTTACTTCACCTCAGATTTTTTTCAACTTTTTTTGGCTCCGCCCCCTCTCAGATGCACTGGTATATAGGTAGGCACCCAACCCCCTGAGCCTCATTCCGGTCGACGAGCGTACATCTCGCTATTATAAAGCCCAGAATAAACGGGCTTTATGATCGATTTAGCCTCCAGAGGTACTATCCCTTTCGCTTACCACTGCAAAAGAGTTCATTGGGACATTCAACCTATTTGCAGTGGCTCGTTCCGGCAGACTACCTCTGTCAGATAGCACCGACATGCCAACAGCGTAGCTTGCAGAGCAGGGAGGGGTTCTGTGGCGCCCTGATGTGGAGGGGGCCTTTCGATCTTTGTCGATCTTACCCTGATCTGTTCGGCTCTAGTGCACTCGCCTGTGGTGGCCAAAAACTCCTGCAAATGTAGTTAAGGAATTGGATTCTTCTTTGTTCTATCCTAGTTAGCCGGAACATCTTCTTTCCAGTAGGAAGAGCACAGCCTGTCCTCAACTCTGAACTGACGTACCAGAGATGGGTGTCTCCGAACTGCTTATTTGCTTATTATGGACTTTAGCTTCATTCCCCGAAGGGACAGAATCCAGACCGATGGTGCCTGCAACTCTCTGGACCGAGCTATCAGCCGATGCTCTTTGAGAGCTGCAGAAAAGTGCCAGGAGTTTTTATACTCAGGTGTTGGAGAACATGAGGCCTTCATTCGGTTTTTTCCGAAGGACCGTGATCCTTTGTTTGCGGATCAGGGTAAGCCTTTTGATTTGTTGAGCCTGTTCTCCCAAACTCCTGAGCTGCCCCTGTATCTGGAACAGCTTCCCAGGAACAAGCACTGTTACCTTATTGTGTTGTCTCGCCTCTTCGCCTGGTCAAGTACACCCACTAAGGCAGTCAGTAACCTTTACTCTGGCTGGTTCACTGTAATCTGCCACGGGTACTGCCCTTAAGAAGGTTCTTTAGTTTTCCTTCTTTAGCGGCCCTGTGTCTAGGCTGAGTCCTAAGAAGTTGTAGCAGACTCCCGTCTAGAAAACTGGTCGGCCTCCACCCTCAACCAAGCTGCAAGCAGGTTAGAGGCTCCAACACACCTAACTGTGACCATATATTCAACCCTCATTTCGTTTCACTTGTACCTGGCTTATCATATTCAGAGCCTCGGCTAACCCCCGTTCAACTAGTTCCGCTCTGATGGCTGAGATAGCCAGTCTGTAGGCTCTGCTTGTGTTTGTGACCACCCCTTGGCCTTATCTCAGGCGGTGCTCGAGTTGTCAAGCGTTATTACGTGTTATAGAGGTGGGCCTCTACTAAACCGGACTTCAACGGACACATTGGCATTCTCGATACCAGAGATCCAATGGTAGAGCTTGGTCAGCCTATCACTGATCCAGCATGCCGGTACTCATCGATCGTGCCGGAACCCCTCGCACACGTTGGTATTCCCTATGCCTGGGACCAACTGATAGTGCAAGGTTTTGCATAACACCGATCCGGCATACAGGTACTCAACGATTGTGACGGAACTATCGTACACGTCGGTATTCCCACTCATACCAGAATTGCTTGATAGTTGCAGAATATCGCAGTCGAAACACTGGCAGGGCTCATGCTGCTGCTCATCGGACAAAACCGTAATCTCTATGGACAACTTGGTCTGCATACCACTCATGGGTCCTGCCCGTACTCATCAATCGTGTGGCATAGTTAGTGCAAGCAATACTAGAACTGCTCATCAGTCTAAGCCAAAATTCATCCTACATGTCGATATTCCCAAGGCCAGAGATCAGGTGATAATGCTTGGACAGCATATCACCAGATCCCACCTGCCGGTACTCGTCGAGCGTGGCGGAACTCGTTGAACATGCCGGTGGTCCCGAGGCCAGAGATCAGATGATAGGGCTTGGTTAGCCTCTCACTGATCCCACCTGCTAGTACTCATTGATCACGTCGGGACTCATTGTGCACGTCGTGACACTAGGAGTCAGTGGCTGATTAGGCTTGGCAATTACAGAACTAGGAGATATTTAAACAAGGCGCCCTCCAGTCCTCCACCGTTTCAGAATTGCCGTACCTAGAGGTTCAGCTCCATCTATGCTTTTCCCCACCAGCTCCTTTCCTCACGTCAAAAGTCTAAAATGTAGAATTACCATTGCAAGAAAAAGAGTCATCTATTTCCAATCTGTTAATTAAAATCTTCCTCAATTATTGTAAGCAGAGCCTTTTCCAACAATACTGATGAAAGTTTTTAGATTCAAGATCATTGCTGCAGGAGTTCAGAAACTTATGGGCCAAAGGCCGCTTCTCAGCAGAATCCAAACTTTCATCCTCTATTGTTGGCTATCTTCTACTTTAATAAGCCTATTAAAGTTTAAGTTCATATCATGGTGAAGGCAATTTATCATTAGGCCTGGTTGAGCTGAGACTAAGTCCAAACGAAGGACTAATTTAAAAAACTTCAAGGTTCTAAAGGACTTCAAGGGTATTAATTAGGGATGTGGCGATTATTCGGCTTCGGCTTCGGCAGTGCCGAATATTCGGCAAAATGCCGGATATTCGGTTTCGGCCGAATACAAGTTCAAATTTTGCCGAATAATTTTTTTCGGCAATGTTTGTTTAGTTATTTACACTCGCTCAATGTTGACTGTTGAGCAAGCTTCACCGATTCTCCCGCTGTGCGTGT
>LQNS02277812.1:9843850-9857592 GCA_001587735.2 Parhyale hawaiensis
CAGGAAAACCAATTCTCCACAAATAGGGAAACTATTTAAGTTTGGATAAATTTTCGTCAGCAGACTGACGGTCAGCAAAAAAGTGTTGGCAAGTTTAAAAATTACTGACGGTCAGCCGTCAGTTCACTTCGGTCAGCAGAAAAGTTTGCAGGATGTGCTGACGGTCAGTCGGTCAGCCGTCAGCAAATTCCGGTCAGCAGAAAAGGGACATCCCAGCCTCAGCAGGTTCTTAATTCAGTCAAGAGTAGAAGTACCTAGCCTAGTTGGAGTTAAAAGAACTAATTCACTTCATCAGATTTCTCTATCTTTAAATAGGTAGCTACATGCATGTTTAAAAATGTGTACATGGGCCAAGTTATGCAGTTTACACACTATAGTCTATACGTAGTACACACCCACCTACACAAGAAACCTCGCTATAGCCTATAAGTAGCGTTTGTTTACAACCGTTTGTTTACAAACAAAAAGCAGCGGTTGAACGGACGCTACTGATTACCGGAATTATTAAATTACAAGTCCGTTTCACTTTACTGACACGAAGATAATAAAAAATTAGCAGATAACAACGAACACACGTTTTACCTCACATGGATATCAAGCCTAATAAATTAGACAGCACAGCGCCTAGCAGTAAATGACGTTAATAGTAACTGGACAGAAAGTTTACAAGTCCCGCAGGCGACCATCCCAATGCTGTAACACGTGAAAATTTCAACAAAAACAGTACTCCTAATATTGTTTACAGCACCGTGAAATATATTTATGTCCAAAAATATAAAGCTACAAGAATTTCTACCTAAATTGATTAGGAGCGGTCTTGAAAAACGCCAGGCGGTAGCTTGGCATTTCAAGTGGCACCCGGTCTACCTTCTTCGCTCATTGAACGTTTCCAGTTCTCTAACTTCACGATTTTTATAGTCAAAGTACTTTTTGAGATTACTCACACTGAACATAGAAGAAGAACTATCCCTCATACTAAATGAATTTACAGAAATTAGTAATTCAGAAGCAACGGCAGCGCAGTAAACAACTCGCAACGACGACAAAAACAATTGTGGCAGAAGTCCAGCGGCGGCCGCTAGTCCACTGGAATGTGCCACACTTTATCAATACACTTGCAGCTAACACCACATATTCACTCACTTCAACTATTATTCTTTGATTTGATTCATTTTCCATCACTCTTCAAAGTTTCACAGCTATATTCGCTCCACTGCACAAGTTTGAATGGAATTCCATGATCGCGACAGGTAAACGACACGCCACACCCCAACTCAATTACACCTGGCGGGTAACTGCTCTTGCTACTGCCAGTTTGCCACTCGGATTTTGAGAAACTCCCATGATTCACTTTTATATATTCCCAGAGTTGACGAAATATTCCCACCGATAAAAAAAATACTGCATGGTGGGCACATTATCCACAGGTGATACAGATTAAATTAATCTCCTTTCTTTCTGTTATTCATCTTGGCCTAATAGGTTGTGCTGAATTGGAATAGAATACAACACTGTTATTTGAAAGCATTGTAATTGCTACTGATAAATGACACTGATAATTACAATGTTTTCAATTAACAGTGTTGTATTCTATTCTAAATCAGCACAACCTATTAGGCCAAGATGAATAACAGAAAGAAAGGAGATTAATTTAATCTGTATCACCTGTGGATGATGTGCCGATTTTTCCAATGACTACAACTACAACACCTTGAGCTGTACCATTGCCTTAATAATAACATGGGAGAAAATTAGCATGTGGCATATCAATTGACAATTGTAGAGAAGCTTCCAACATGATAGAAGATATGCTGAAAAACTATTTTCGGCATAAAGAGAAGGTTTTTTTAGATTTCCGCAACAGAAGTTGTGAATGTATGATCTTGGAATTAAATTATTAAACAAACTAAATACATTATGTACGTGGAAAAGGATACCACTGCTAGCTTATAATAACAACAACACATGGTACATTGGGCGCACAATTGGACAACTTACTGTCTTGGATAACTCATCGTAGAAAGTCAAACTTACAACAGCGATAGTATCGGCAGTGGTTTTTGCTGCGGTTGTGACCAGAACCTATTCTCTTCTCTCCATTCTTAATTTTGGTGCCCATTCGAACATGCCTTTAATTGGGCTGCCCAATTAGAAACGCCGTAAAGCTCTTGAATTTTAACCCTTTAAGGACCAAGTTTTCCGCTTCTCTTTGATTTTTGGAGATAGTCTTAGATTGTAGTAGTCCTCCGACTACCGTCTCATAGTCGCGGCGCTCCTAGGTTCAAAAATCACTGATCCCTGCTCTATTTAGAAACCTTGACTTGTCCTAAATATCAACCAGGAGCCCTACATGGGACCTTTGAATAGAGTTTCAAGAGTTTAAGAGCCAAAACCTCAGGTGCTGTGCGCTGACCTTGTTGGACACAGTACTATATGAGAACAATAAATGTCATTTCTTTCTTTTATTTCACTGCGCCAAATGCAACTGTATTGCCCCTAACACCTGCAACACAATTCAAAGTGGCAAAGCCAACGATTCTGCCCAACATGTCAGACATATAGAACCTTTTGGGCTTAGCTTAATTCAATTTTGATAAGCCAATCGATGCTACATCTAATGCAACTTCAAAGTTCGATACCCAAGCCCATGGGAAAACTCATAGGACCGTGGGAAAAAGTCCCATGATCGTGGGAATAGTCCCGGAGAATGGGAGCTGCTGCCAAGCACCGTAACCGTAAATATTTTACCTCTCTGCTGTCCTTGGTCCATTTTTTTTGCTGGACTGACACAGGCTACCGAATTGGAAGGAAATGATGAGAGTGAAGGAAATGTTTGGAGGGCGAAAATCAGTAATGAAATGATCCTTGGAAACTCTGTGGTCTAACTGAGTGTACGTCCAAGATTTGGGTAATGCCCATGCCACACACTGGTCAAAAGAACGAATGCCATCTTTCCGTTCGAACGTTATGTTGAACTTTTGCGAACGCAACTTTGAGCTTGCCAAGAAATGGTGTAAAAATGTTTACCGTCAGTTCAGCTTTACTTCGCATGTGCCTATAGTTAACTTTCGGACATGTCATTATGCCGGGAGGGATTTATAACTCAAAATTCTTTGCAAGTGTGTGCTATTCAAATGGGCACATCAACTCATTCGGACGAAAAGATGACGATACTCGTTCTTTTGACTTGCGTGTGGCATCAGTTACGTTACGTAATCATCGACCAAATTCTGTGTCCTGTCGATATTTGATCCTAAAAATTTAACAAGGCAATTAGGTCTCTACAAATAATGTTTTATCTTTTCAGCGCCTAAGTTAAGCCTTCTAAGCTTTACTTGTTTGAAACTTCAGTTTCAGGCTTGCCATTTTGAATCGTGTTGCAGCTAGGTGTACGAAGCAACACGATTGATTACGTTGAGTCTCTCGCAACTCCATTTCAAGGAGCAAGATTGAGTTTCTGGAAGCCTGAGGAGTAACCGATTGAGGGCCAATTCCCGAAACTCAATTTAGTGGATTGAAGCCAGCACAGCTGGCTGAAATGTTCAACGTGTCAAACCTTGAAGAAATTAATTTCAGGGCCCAAGCTAACATACACTATGTTAGACTAGGATTGGTTCAGCTAGAACTATCCCCTCAGGATCCCTTCCGTTAAATCGTGACAGCCGATTTAAGCAGGCCGGTAGGTACTTTGGTTCCGTTAATTTGAATCGTGTTGGGAGCAACAGCATTGCGTCGCGCTAACTGAAATTTCTATTTTGCCTAGTGAAATTGAGTAGACTCACAAATAATCTATGAAAAGTTAACAACTTGACAAGTATTGTCTGATTGCCCTTTTTTGTTTTACAACAATTATAATGTTACACCCGTTGTACAAGTATTAAGAACAAGAATACCTCCATCGGTTGGAGAAATAAAAGATTTCATTTATTTATTTATTTGTATACCTTGAGTTATTGGGCTAACAAGCATCAAATCAAACATAGCGACAAACAAGCGAACGAACCTACAGATTGTCCCCCAAAAATCGGTCATTTTCTCTTCGTAATAAACCTAAAAACTCATGGAAATTGCATGAAAATCCGGTAATACCTTTTTGAATTTTTGCACAAATAAAAAATTGGTAGAAAAACAAACAGATAAGCGTATTTCAACCAAAAGTTAGTCTTCCGTTACTGTTAGCATGCCTAACAATCTCTGTAAATTTCGTAAAAATTCGTTCATAACTTTTTGAGTTATCTTGGTGACTGACAAACAGTCAGGCAGACAAACAAGCGGACAAACACTACAAAAACATCCTGGGCACAAAAAGTTTTTATTATTGAATTTTAAAAAGACAATGGTAGGAAATGAACAGAGTTCATATTTTTTTGTACCGTACCTGTTGCAAAGCTTTTCATTTTAATAACTCCTTCGATCCAGACATTTTTGCAACCCGCAGTAGCAGCAGACTCGGGCGTCTGACTTTGACTCTCAAGGCCGCAGGCTCGAACCTCGCTCCCAGCTAGGCAAGATCTTTTCGCACTTGATGTGATCGGTCAGCATCTGGTCTGCATACTGCTGTGGGTTTATTGACGACCTTGGGGGGGGGGGTGCAGATCTCTTCGTATGGAGTCTTCCGCTACTGGCGCCATAGCTCTAGACATCTTTGGTTGACTGCAGCCGTATACTCCTGTGAAGCCTGTTGATCGATATCTGCGGCACAAACCAGGGCATGCGGGTTCTCCAGATGGGGTACGTTCAAGTTGACTTCACCTTTACCTTCTCTACCGAGTTCTTAGAAAAATCAACAGACCATCTTCATAGTTTGCCACTTTTTCTCATTCTTCAAGAGCTTTGGGTTTCCAGGCATTCACCGAATTGAGATCTCTGCATTGGCATGGCCACTTAGAAGCACCAAATTCATTGTCTTCCTACCATTTGTTAATTAACTGTCGAGAGTGCCTACGCCGTCAGAAATGACAGGCCTGGAAGAATTTGTAGTGACTCTTCTTCATTGATCATACTTTCGCTTCTGCTATGTTTTTGAAGGATACGCTACAACAACCATATCAAATTGCCATGAAAGACGAGTGCACCCGTTTCAATTTCTCTGAGCTGCGCACTCTTTCCTTGAAGTTCCTTCCTATTAATAACTTGCAAAAAATGAATTGGTAATTAGCAAGCAGTGAAACATCACGGAATATAATTAAATTCCCCGACGCGTATTCTATTTATTATATGAAACTACTTCCATACAGCGAAATTATTTTGCTCAAGCGAAAACCATTTTGTTATAGACAGAAAGCAATCTGAAAAAATAATTGCTGGGCTACTGCACCGTGAAAAATCGCTACTACTGTGCTACTACTGTGCTACTACTGCGCTACTACTGTGCTACTACTGTGCTACCACTGTGCTACTACTGTATGTTGTGAACTGAGAGTAAAAAACATGCCTTCGATGTATGGAGAAAGTAATGCAAATCAGACTCCATGGTAACGCTAAGTGAAACTGTAAATTTCTTCATTGTTTGGATTCCAACGTTGGCTGAGCAAGAAATGCATTCGCCACCATTTGCAAGTTGTTTTATTTCTACCTATCACTTTTCAATGAACCATGAACGGGTGACCACAGTCTCCAGCCAGGTTTATTTTCACATATCTGTTTTCTTAGTTTTCTTAAAGCGTGACCGAAATTGGATACATAGACAAGCCAACGAGTAAATTAAAAATATATATAAATAAGCAAACAGATAAATACATATTCGTTTTTATCATGAATTAGATTTTGTTGCAAGCTCGGAGTTATTATATTGGGAAACAAGCAACTTCTGGCTGGAGTTCTTTCGACTGTATTTCCATCAGTTCGACCCACTGATTCCAAGTCTGAAGCCCGTTTCTGTCCATCACATCCCACTTTCGAACAATCGCGTCTTGTTTCTTGTCTTTCATCAGTGCTATTCCTACCAAACGCCCTCAGGGATGATGTTCAGACGAGTCCCGTAATGCTATTCCTATGGGAATATTAAGTATGAATATCTAAATAACCTGACGTGCTAGGGAAATTCTACTTGCAGATATAAAACCAGCCTCCAATAGCGACTTAGGAGCAGCTCTTTAATTTGAAGTAAGAGAAAAAAGTATAAAGTTGTTGTTGAAAGCTTGGGCAGACTGTTCCTTATTTTCGTAGAGAATAGTAACGCATTTGTCTTGTTTCATTCTTTAAGTTTTCAACCCTCACAAGGCTTCCAGTTAAAATGGTCGGGATTCAGATTTTAAAAATATGTCTTCCACCACCATAGCTCAAAGTTGGAACAATGTTTATCTGTTTGAAGGCTTCTCCACACTAAAGAAACTTCCTCGTAACCGAAAAGTTCTACGTACCTCAGTTTCATCTGACCAAAGATTTGATGACAAGAAACGAACTAGTCTTTTCACAAACATATTCTTTCACAAATCATAAACAGGCCTTTGCGTGTCTAAAAGTCATCTTTGACAGCACCCTCAGCTGGGAAGCTCACGTGTACTGGTTGGTGCCCCAGACGAGTAAGTACAGCTGCAGCCAACCATGGGTCGTTATAAGATGGCGCGATAGCGGAAGATTCAACGACCCGGGTTCCTCCTCTTTTCCTACTTCTTGGCAAGGTAAGTGCTCCCATGGTAGATGTGCTCATCAAGCAAGTTTGATGACTCGGGCTTTACATTTGCATTTCAATCGGTTCAACTTAATCGGGTCGATTTATAACGCCTCCAACACGATCCGAAGTGACGAAGTCAAAGCTCCTGTCTACAGTTCCTGACAAGTTAAGCTGAGTGGGTTTCGCTTAGATTGACTTTAACAACCCAATCGAAGATGCCCTTCATTTCGCTGCCCAAAAGAAAGCGCCTGTATTCAAGTACAACCGAGGAGCAGGAATAATCCCGGGCAAATCGCTGACTCATTCTACCATAACTCAAGCAGGCCACACATGATATCGGCACGTATGAAAGTGACTCTATAGGCCAGTATGATGCAGTTGCATCCAGATAATACACTCTTAGGGCACGATAGCTCTGCAACTGACTGCCCTTATCATCTATGTTTATCGTCCCCGTGTGAAGAGTACGACCAGGATGGTGTGTATGGTTCTAACGATTTATAGTACCATTGGTGGACTCATCTGCAGCAGCTGGCTTCATTTCTTCCTACTAAAGCTGTCATTAGATCGTAAGTCTTACTTTAGAGGCACGTTCGACTGGGCGCCAAGATTATTTATTATTTATTTAACATGTATTTAATTAATTCTTCAAGTCTTGACTTGCTCGAAATTTCAACCAGGAATACTGACTTTGCCGCTTTAGATTGCGCTTGCAGGTGTTAGAAACATCCCGATTACGTTGAGCCGGCTGAAGCCTCCATTTTCTGGAGAAAAAATTAACATTTGGAGTCTCAAGGGTAACCGATAAAGGGTCAATGCCTGAAACTCAATTCAACGGGCCGAAGACGGCGCACCTGCCTGAAATTTCGAACAAGTCAAGCATCGAATGATTAATTTCTGTGCCTTATCAAACCGGCTATAAATGCCCTGCTATGGCGAACTCATATAATGAAAGGAATTAAAGTAGTTTTAAGGGCTGAGTGTCAAATGATAAATGATATTAACTTGATGTAAAACATTGAAATTCTACACAACAGAAGCACTGTATTTCAGTAGTCTCAGTGTGGCAGTTCGTTCCAAGTCTAACAGAAAATCATTTACCTATGACCTTCCAGCAGTAGCAGCGTAAGTTTAAACTGGACTCCTGTTTTTCCCTCCCCAGCCCGTATCCCTCCTTCCCCAGACCGGATTTCCCAATTTTCCCATATCGAATACGGAAAGCGTAATTAACGGTCTTACTAACCGCGTGAGGAATATAATTGGAGAGAATATCAGCCCCTCTGCCGCTGGTTGGTGCCAAGTCGATGATTATCAGTCGGTCTCGGACACTTGTACTGCAGCATCCCCATCTGAAGATAGATGGCACTATGCTTCAGGAGTTTAGCTCCTTGGAGATTCTTGGTGTTGTCTTTGATGAGAAGGTTACTTTTGTACTTTTGAGCCGCATATTAGGCGACTGGTGTCACGGGCGTATACTAAGATTGGGCCCTGCGTAAAGTGAATTTTGTGTTTGGTGACAGTGAGGTTGTCCGCAGATGTTTTTTATGCTTTATTGCTGCCTGTTTTGGAGTATTTCTTACCGGTCTGGGCTTCAGCTGCTGACACTCACTTACGTATCAAATCAATTTTCCTTTTGGGAAGCGGAGTTTTAAAGAAGAAGAATAACACGAGTGCTGTAATAAAACTCATTTTCAACAATAAATATATTCTCAAGCTTTCGATTCACAAATGAATCATCCTCAGAAAATTTAGAAGCATCGAAACTGATTTTAAATTGATGGATTGATATGTGAAAGTATTGTAGCATAGACAGAGCTGGGCATAGATACTCAAAAATGTATCTAGATACTAGATACACCCTTAAAATGTATCTAGATACAGATACTAGATACAACTTTACAAATGTATCTAGATACAGATACTAGATACTTAAAAGTATCTATAGATACAATTCTAGGTTCTTTTATTTTTACAACTGAATTTAATAGTTTTACTAGTTCATATGGTTAAAAATCATGTAATACAGGTGGATACAATTCTGTTCCTTTATAATGCTGTTGTAAAGTACATTAGTAATTACAATAACAATGACTGTTGCACATTTACTTCCGGCAAGGAGGCTAAATAGCTGATCACATTTGTTTGTGATAAAATATCATGTCTCTAAAAGAAATGGGCAATGTCATTGAAGTCTCGTAGTCAATAGCTATATTGACTTTTTTGCAATAACATTCAAATGCAAAGTATAATTTAGGCCGCATATTTTGGTGGATGTTACCCCAATTCCAAGCAAATCTTTAATAAACAAAATAAAAGAAGGCTTCTAAAAAATTAAGAGAATAGTGAGCCAACGTGACAGAACATGTTCAGGGTTGCCATCTCTTGTTCGCTTAGTTATCGGCTTTATCATTATTTTATACACCTGAATATTATTGTATTTACAATATTTCATGTATAGTCATAGATATAATTTAATATCTAAAAAGTATCTAAAAAAAGTATCTAGATACTACATTTAGATACAACATTTGAAAAGTATCCAGATACAGCATTTAGATACAAAATAGTACCTAGATACTGCCCAGCTCTGATTATAGATACTCATAAAATGAGAATTCCTTTACATTTATCATTTCAGAATGAAAAGTTCTGCAGAGCTTCTAAGATCATTGAGCGTAGGGGATTACTCATGAATATATATGGAGTCTAGTAATATTAAATCTACGGGAGAGCATTTTGACAGAATTTTAAAATCATCATATAAAACTGGATGACCCGTGTCTATAAATGATCAAATATTTTGCTGCTTGATTCGCAGCATCGTTGCCCCGAATGGTAAGAAACTCCCTGATGCTGTGAAATTCTCACTTTCATTTGTTTCCTCATTTCTCCGATGTATGAGGCACAGCACTCTCTGCTATGATATTTGTAAACAACGGAAGAAACAAGTGCAATTGGGAACACATCTTCAAATTTTAAGAAAGAACCTAAAGAAACACTAGGTCTTAATATTACTCTCACATTAATTTGTGGGTAAAACTTCCGGACTATTGACTCAATTTTCTTTTTTCATATTATAACTCTGAAATCCAATGAAGGGCATTTTAAATAAATAGTTTTGCGTTCTACTGTTGGTGGAAATTACTTCGCATTGTAATTTTTTTCCTAGGTTCGTCTAAATACTGTCCTAATCAAATAGGATGGAAAGTAGGTTCTATTACAATAACTTTGCAAATATTCGAGTTCTGCCAAAAAATTCGGATATTTGGAACAGATCCTAAATGCTCGAATGATCAAACAAGATATCAAATTAGTTTTGAAGTGAAACGGTGCAAATGAGCCGAATCGCATTCCAAGTCCTGTAAACGTCTTCTTCCCGAAAACAGAAGTCGTGACATGGTCACCTTCTTTTTCGATATAGTTACATCTAGAAAGTTTAGCTTATTATTATTTTCAACTTCGCTTGTGAATTTAATTGGAGGATGCTGAGAGTTGAGATACTGAAAAAATTTGTCAACACGGGTAGGGTGGTCAAATATCACAAAGGTATCATCTATATATTGACAGTAGAATTTTGGTTTGAATTTAGAAGGGCCGTTGTTTAGCCATATGGACTTGTGGTGGCAGA
This sequence comes from Parhyale hawaiensis, assembly GCA_001587735.2. Classification (NCBI taxonomy): domain Eukaryota; kingdom Metazoa; phylum Arthropoda; class Malacostraca; order Amphipoda; family Hyalidae; genus Parhyale; species Parhyale hawaiensis. The sequence goes on from LQNS02277812.1 coordinate 9,854,095, forward strand.
GGAGGGCGTTTGTAAGTGTTGGTCCAAGAGGATTACCCATGGCAACACCATCAATTTGGGAGTATAATATTATTGCAAATTTAAAAAACACGTCTTTCACTGCCAGTTCTAGGAGTCTTATGAACTGTAATTTTGAAAACGATAGAACTGAATTTATATTTCCATTGAGTTCATCTGCAACGATGTTTATTTTTTTATCGAAAAGGATGTTGGTGAAGAGTGATTTTACGTGAGAACTAACCATGATGCTTTTTTAAGTTAGTCGTAAATTGAATAACTTTTCAGCGAATAAAAAAGAATCTTTTGATTTGTAGTGATAAGACTGATGAATGGAACCAAAAATTTAGCACTTTTGTAGCCACAAGTTAAAATTGCACCAACAGTAGAACGCAAAACTATTTATTTGAAATTGCCCTTCTTTGGATTTCAGAGTTATAATACGAAAAAGAAAAGGGAGTCAATAGTCCGGATGTTTTACTCACAAATTAATGTGAGAGTAATATTAAAATCTAGTATTTCTTTAGATTCTTTCTTTAAATTTAAAGATGTGCTCCCACTTTCACTTGTTTTATTCATTGTTTACACATATCAGTGCAGACAGTGCTCTGCCTAATACATCGGAGAAACGAAGAAACAAATTTTACACCATCAGAGAATTTCTTACCGTTCGGGGCTGAGATGCTGTCAATCAAGTAGAAAATTTTTTTATCACTTTTAGATAAGGGCCATCCAGTCTTATTTGATAATTTCAACATTCTGTCAAAATGCTCTCCCACTTATTTAAGATTATTAGAGTCCACATATATTAATGAGTAATCCTCTGCGCTCAATGATCTTACAAGCTCCGCAGAACTTTTCAGTCTGAAATTATAAGTGTAAAGGAATTCTCATTTTATGAGTATCTATGAAACAATACTTTCACATATCAATCCATCATTTTAAAATCAGTTTCGATGCTTCTAAACTTCCTGAGGATGATTCATGTGTGAATCGAAAGCTTGAGAATATATTTCTTGTTGAATATGAGGTTTATTACAGCACTCGTCTTATTCTTCACTTACGTCTCTGTTGGATCGACTTGTTAATTCAGCCAGCAGGCTGTGCGAGGATGATTATCTGGTGAACCTGTCCCACTGGTGAAGTGTGGCCGAACTCTGTATGTTTTACGTGGTGTACCCCAATCAGAGACATTTGTTGTATTTTTCTGTCCCTGTTGTCAAGGTCTTTAAGAGAGAAACACGTATTGTGGTCGGCGCAACCTCCTTCACGTTGGAGGATGTTGGATGTCAAACTAATCAGTTCGGTCGGTGCTTCGTGCCTTGGTCGGTTAAGGTCTGGAATTTTTTGCCGGCATCGGCTTAACGCCGTATTCGCCTGAAGGCGTTTAAGTAAGCTGTTAACGGCTTTCTTCAGGATTTCCTTTAGCAGCGTTTCGGGGCTTCCTGGTGTTGCAAAGTGCTTCATTTGGGTTGCATTACCTTTTCGTGGGAGCTAGAGTTTGAAGTTCTGATAATAATAATAGTTAGAAAATGGCTGTAGCCTTCAACTCCCAACAACCCAACTGGACAGATGCCTTAACTGAGTGACTGGCTGACTCTTGGTTTTCCGGCGCATTTACTCATGAATGGCTTACACCACATCAGCCTCTTATAGAAGGAGAAACTGGTTCTAAGAAGCAGCTAGCAATAAATTAACGTTAAAGATGGGACGGTAACTTAAGACGGTTGGTAAATGGGATATCGAGTGCTATATTCGTCACGTCCACTAAAGAATTAAAAATCTGGAATTTAGTACTAATAGAAATATGTGCAGCTAAGACAATTGAAAAAAAAAAAAACAGCATAAGTTTGATACTGCCCTACCCCAACCTGTTGACGTTACAAGCCAGAAGATACGGCAAAAACAAGTCCCTGCCTTGAATGGGATATATCCCGGATGTATGCGCTTCGGTATGAATTTACTCCGAGTTGCTAGCGAAGCAATAAAGGAAAGTAGGGAGGAAAGAAGTAAAATTATATTATGGCGAGAGTGCCACCGCTGTCAAAAATGACGGCGGAGAAATAGTGATGACCCAATACGCGACAACAGCCCACTCATATTGATGAGATAAGTGCTCGCTGTCTTAGTTATTCTTACTAGCACACTATTTCCTTCCCTTAGAGAACATGGGAAAAAATCATACGTACAAGCAATGAAGAATCAAAGAATTAAATTGAATTCTCCCCTACGTATCCTGCATGGGAAATTATACAGTTTCGGTACATTTAATTTCCTTGCTCAAGAGAAAACCATGTCAGTAGAAAAAAGCAAGCACAAAAATGCAATTATTAGCTAATATTAAGTTTACTTCAACTTAAAATCTTTTCTGTGCTTCGTTCATCATCTACCCCATGTGTACGTCGTGGACTAAATTAGAGCAGGTATTGCTTCAGTATATGTAGAAGTAAATAGAAATCAAATTCCATGGAAGCATCAAGAGAAGCTTTATCTATCTAGTTAGGATTTCAATATTTACTGAGCAAGAAATGTCTTTATTTATGAGGATCATAGCATCCATATCTAAGTAAATGATATTCGTTTTGTCTGTCCTGGCGGTATCTTGCAACTCTCGTGGTGGTATCTTGCAACTTGTCTAGCGGATTTGAAAACACCTAGCGACATTCTTACCAAATACCAACATTTGGCAACACTAACGCGGGTCACTCGGGGCATAAGGCGTCTTTTTGTGGCAACGCTCGTGATCAGAATCACCGTAATCATGATCATAGTGATCACTGAAAAGCACAAGAACGGTCAATGATTTTGTAAACAAACCAGAGACCGTGAGAGCGCCATGTCTACTTTCGAAAAATAAATTTCTGTTGTATTTTTACGAAAAATGGTCGGGAATTGATTTCTTAGGAGCTTTTATTCACTTTGAAGTCATTGCATAAGTGAACTATCAGTATTTAAAAAATTTTGAACATACACAGACATATAATTAAGTAAACTATAATTCTGGACGTCAATATTAGAATCATAATAACATTTTTCAATTTATCCTTAAATATAAGATAACATCACGACTTTGCATTTCAAGTTTTGAATTTTTACTTGTCCAACGGCTGGAATAACTCTTTGATCACGCATGATTAGCCTGCGGAGGAAAGCACGCTGCGGTCAATTTTCACCACTGATCACCGTTGATTGCTATCAGAATCACATCAAAAAGTGGTCACAAATATGCGCGGATCATGCGCAATCAGGAGGAATCATCCGCAAGGTGGCCACAAAAAGACGTCTATAGCAGCATCAGGCACAGAATGCCACCCACGTAGCTTAGTAGACCCGTACTTTAATTTAGATTAGGATTGCATTCCTACTAGAAACATTTTAGAGCGGGTTATGTTGCAGCTGGCTGCAGTTCCTGCTGAAATGGTTAGTTTTGTTCAGTTACGTAGGTTCTCTACATATTTATCAACCTTTCTGTTCCGTGAGGTGAACCATTGATTGAGATAA
>LQNS02277812.1:9870794-9884447 GCA_001587735.2 Parhyale hawaiensis
GTAATCGTACTCCTGCATGCCTCGAATTTTGGCCGTGAACGATCGTTGGATACCTTCAAGTTGTTCAAGCTTTTTTCTTGTACTCGGCATCCAAATTGGGGAACAGTATTCTATTCTCGGAAGGATTAATTGCTTCCATTGTGTGAGCATTACATCTATTTCGCGTGACGAGAAAGTTCGTAAAACCCATCCACTCCATCTTTTTCCCACAGCGATAACTCTTGCAATATGAAATGAATATCGAGGAAGAACAGCAAGAACCGGACTAGTTATCTATCCTGTAAACGTCGCTGAATAGTAAATTGAGCAATATATAAATATATGTATAAATATAATATAAATTATCATTTCTTGACGTCTTGGGATTTTTCTTCCAACCTTGGAATTTCTCGTAAGTGGAGCTTGGGATACCGTCAAGTTCTCAGTGCCAGCGCTGGCCCCTTTATATCATCAGTCTAAGCTCCTTGCCTCATATAAGCAGCATAATAAGACAGCGCCGCAGCAGCACTACAGCAGCTGACCAGCTAAAAAGCTGCTAAATAAGCTCCTTGATTAGTCCCGTTGCTGCTACCGCTGAGTGTGGTTGTGCTGCTGTTGTTTGAGGTGCTGTGAATCGGTGCTTCCTTTGGTGACGTAATGGTAATCCTGTCGATGTAAGGTTTTGTCAAGTCGGTGGGCTTTAAGGGCCCTGATCACAGTATTCCATGCACAGCTAGCCTGAAACCTCCAGTTTTCTATACGACGACCAAGCCTCATATCTTCCATGGGTAAACAGCGTTCCTGAACGACAGCCGTGTCCCTCGGCTCATATACGCCTGTTGTTTGCGTGCGACCCTCTGCAAATTACGCTCATCATTTTAATGCCAATGTAGGAACTTTTATCGGCTATTTACTGCTTAGAAAGTTGAAGCTGGGTAGAACCACATTTGTGAAGCTGGCACCCCAGGTCTTCCTGGAGTGCTATTCTGTTTCTGGAAGGATGCCATAGTTTAGTGACTTCTGTAAATTTACTGATTTCACTACAGATGTTAAGATCAAGATCATTGGTGTAAAGAGGCCAAGCACCCTACCATGCGGAACACCAGATGATACTGACGTCCAGCTGGCAGTCGCTTGACTCTCTTTGCAGTTTCAGTTGTGTTACCAGTCAGTGAACCATGCTCGGATCCAGCGTGATTAGTTTTCATGTATGCTATGGGCTTCCAATTTGTTCAATAGCCGTTGATGGGGACTCTTCCAAATGTCTTCTAAAAGTTTAGGTAAACGAGGTCCTCTTCTTTTTCTGTATCTTACTTTAAAGAGCCGGTCGAGCGCGTCCTTTGCTCACCATCCTTCTCACGAATTGGAACCTTTGCTGCCCGAGTTAACCGTTCCACACTTAATAGTGATAACAAACCTAAGCCAAGGTTACTAACGTTACGATAGTATAGGACTCAATGTCTTATAACTTACTACATCTCCATATTTTGAGAGAAGCATGATCTATGAACCCCACGCTTGTAAGTGTAAAAAATTATGCACATGCCCCTGTGGGCCCAGCTAATGAGAGAGCTCATTCCAGGCTGCTTGGGCTCTTACGCGCCAAATGGCGCTTGAACTTCGTAAATGAACTTACAAGTGGTAACTGTGAAATACAGTACGAGCTGGGTTTTGTAATGTTCTATCGACCTTTTTTAAATTTGGACCCTGACTTGCAAAATGAATATTTCATCCCTCTGCCAAGTATATGAACATTTCATCCCTGTGCCACGTAAATGAAAATTTCATCCCTCTGCCCGGTAAATGAACATTTCATCCCTCTGCCAGGTAAATGAATATTTCATCGCTCTGGTAGGTAAATGAACATTTCATCCCTCTGTCAGGTATGACCATAATCCCTCTGAAAGGGATTGTTCCTCTTGCAGGAAAATGAATATTTCATCCCCCTGCCAGGTTACATTGCGTGCACGCTGATCCAAGATGGCGGACAGAGGACCCAGCATCTGGCATCGCAAGTGCACCGACTCAGAAATTACTATGGACCTGCTGCAGCGTCGATACCGAAGTCCCATCACGTGATATTGCCTCACACTGGCCACACCCGAACCGATCACGCAGCAACACGTTCTCGACGCGTTACGACAGCTCTACAGGTGAGGTTAAGACCTATTGCGTCATGTTAGGGTATAGTCCCAGCTAGGAGTGGGTTAATTAATTAATGCCCAATTAGTTGACGATGGTGGGAAACAATAAACTTATTTTATTATTGTAGAACTTGCAAATATTTAATTTTTTTACATTTTTTGCTGAGTTTTCTTTTATTTCTAAGTCTACACGATTTTCAGCACATTCTCTCCCGGGCAAGAAACTTATGATGAAGTGAATTATATTTTCTGTAATATAGCTACTTTTTGCAGTTGCGATTGCACTTCCTTTACTTTGATTCCAACACTTACAAAACCTTTCAACAGTCGTTCGCTGCAGAATAACAATTCGGATTTTGGTTCTAAGAGTCCCTCAAAACTTTTCAGCAAACTGTTCGAGAGCAACAATCTGCTATTAATTCTCTTTCACTCAAAGTCAGTGGAGACACCAGCATTGGGTCGAGGGCTCTAGTATATGTGGGCCAATACGTCAGAAAATCAGTCGTCGGCTGCAGCCGTACCCTCTTCTGGGCGCTATCTGCACACAGTTCATTTACAGAAGATAGTCGCGTCAGATTTGAGTGTATGCAGCGAGCCCTTGAATTTTCAGAATGGTGACGTCACACTTGCGTCAAGTCACTGTAGCGGCGATAAATCTTTGGTATTTCCACAGTGGCGTGACGTAATTTTGACGTCAAAATTGTGAAGATTTCAAGGGCGCAGCGCATACCCTCAGATCTGACATAACTACTATAGTAAGTGAACTGTGATCTGCATCATGAGTGCATGCGGGTATCGTAGTTAGGAATTTAGGATGTACTATAAGACTTTACGTTAGCTTTGACCTTGCAGGCGCATTCCCACGCTCCGCCTCACCATTTGCAGACGCCACGATCGAGGGGGTGACTTTTGGCTGGGAGAAATGGTGGCTGAAGCTTTGGACTTCGAGGTAGGTGCGGATGAAACACCAATTATCAAAAATCACACTGCAGTAAACTGGTGTTGCGAAAGAAAATATTTATGATAAATCTTCAACACTCGAATTTTTCCCTATCTTAGAAGTGTAGAAACTGTGACCAAACGAGCAAGTACCTACATAAAGTTTTACAGACTTTTAGTATAATATAGATAGATTGATAAACACAAGACAGTGTTTAGTATATTGTTCGATTAATTTATTGTTTACAATCTTAATTCGACCATATGTGACGTCATTGAAATTTGTAAACTTTAATGCCTGCCACAAATTTTCTTCTATGTTAGTACTCAGGCATTGAATAGTTAACGGAGCCTAAACCTTTTAACACGGAATAATAATGTTAATAGTAATAAAACACTTATTTCTCCCCGTAGGAAGGTATTCATACAATAATATTACTATTACAATGCATGTTCAGTATACTAATGTAAAACATTGTAGCAATGAGCCTCACAAGCTAGTTTAAAAATTGACTGTACAATTGTACTTCACAACCTGCGTTTCGTACAACACTCTACGATAGTAATAGGCTCACACGTAGGCCTATATTGTCAATTAGCTAACACATCATCATAATACTTGCATGGCTAAGAAAAAAATAAAAGAAGAACATGTGGCAGTAAGAAAATGAAAAAGCATAAAAACAATGATAAAAAACGTATATATGATGTAGCTACTATACACCGGTAGCAAGAAAATTTACTCAAGACTTTATTATACCTATTCTTTTCGCACCTTTTGTTCCATAAAGTCTGATAAAACCTTAGATAAGATATGGTTCTGTTATTTTGTTTGCGTGAACAAGTAAACTATTTTCCAAGAGTCATATGAGGAGCGCTTACTGGCGCTGCAGATATTTTAAGGAAATTTCTCCCGCCACAAAAGAAAATCGTGTTGTTACAACGCTGTTCATAGATATTGTAATTACTCAATTGCCAAACTAACTCTACTTCAGAACAAACAGTTATTATTTGATAGGATTATTATTTTCGCCTATCAAATATAACTGTTTGTTCAGAAATGGAGTTAGTTCGGCAATTGGGTTTTTCCCATGTAAAGAAAGCTCAGATCTTCCCTTCGAGATGAAGTATTCCTCACGTAATAACACCTGATGAGGTCAGTGCTATGGTATCTTGTAGAAAAAAAGAATGTAGTACCATATAGCAATTATCAGAAGTAATACCTTCCAATGAGATATATGGCTTGTTCAATTGGGCCCCAACATTAAGACCTTGAGGTTGGACTTGTCCGTAACTTAAGACAGGCACGTTGGCTTCGACTTCAGGCGTAGGCCCTAAATCGGTTGCTCTTGGAACACTTCAGTTTGCTCAGCGTAATCGCGTTCTTTTAATAGCGGATGCACACTTAAGCTAAAGTTGCCCTGTAACTTAAATTTTCACATTGCTGCTACGATGTGGTGTTAGCTGATGAATGTTACTTTTAATTTATTTAATTATTTATTTATTTATTTATCATATCTTTCTCCACTGATGGGTGGTGTTCTTGGATTCTTCTATCACAGCTTAGATGAAAAATTTTGTGTACATTCATTGCTTAGTAATATAACAGCTGGTAAGCTTCAGCGTGTTGCGCCCTTAATTTTTTGGGCATTGCATCCATATGAGAAATACATGATCTTTGTTGGCTTGATTATACATAAGTTACGGCGGCTTGAATGTCACACTAATACTGCATACATCGCTGCATCTTTAAACTAAGTAAAAATAGGAGATATACTCGAAACTGGAACATTGCCGCATGGCATAGCTCGCAAAATGAGAAAATAATATTTTGGATATTTACATGAGTGCAAAAAGCAAAGAATGCAACGGGAGGACTCAGTAGGACTAAAATAAAACTTAGCCGTGACCGCACGTAGCAAATCTACATCACATCGACGAGTCGAAGTATTTGAGTGTGGGACCTCAGGCCATCGTGGGTTGTTTTCTTGAACACATCACCGTATTTTTTTTGATTTATTTCATTCAATCTCCCGCTCATGAATGGCCAGCTACTTGAGCTGCAAAATACAGTAAAATGTTGTCGCCAAGTACAGAAAGATCGAGCAGTAGACTAACTGTTACTGTGGTTTCTCTCGCGTACAGAATTGGCTATAATGATGCTTATATTTGTTGGTATGGAATAAATATGTTCTGTGAAGAGCACTGTGAACTGAATATGATGTGTAAATAAGGCTTCAATCATGAAAAAGAAGTAAAATCAGGTCGCTAAAAGGGAACAAATTCGGCGCTAGTGCTGTGAAAGTTTCCACCAACATGCACTGTAATTTTCTATAGATAATTGCTAAATTAGTGTATATATATTATCTTAAGTTATTTATACGGTAGAGATGAATTTCGCAATTTAGGAATTATTTTTTTTGGTTAAATTAGGTAAAATACTCCTAGGCTGCTCAGCCATAGATTCGTCGATGATGACGTCACTTTTTGGTGCTAATTTCTCGTGAGCCCTCCCGTTACGCTCTTTGCTTCCTGCATTAGTGATAGAACATTGCGTAAGTCCAAGCCTTGTTCACGACAACATAATAATCGGATGTGAATTGTGTGCTGGTGCCACTTTTGCATTAATGCGCGCCCGTCATAACACTTGTAAAAAGCCTGTTGCAGACTATAGATAGTCTTTTGTCCTGTGTTTTCACTTCACAGTGTTCTAATGCGTTGCTGTGTCTGAGTAAACAATAAAAAAGAACACTACTTTCTGAGACGACATTCGCTAATACAGTACAGTATTTTGAAAATACACAAGACACAGCACCAGTTACACTGGCCAAGCCTGAAAATACGTCGGTAAACATTTTATCAAAACTTTTGGTAATCACGCAGACGTGTTTGTAACGGCAGTGCGAAGTCGTTGAACGCAGTGAAATGAAAACGAAGGACTTAAAACTATCGTCTGTAGCGGGCCTAATACGATTGAAAGTGTCAAACACACAACTCCTGTTTGTTTCAGACGAACCAAGTCTCGAAGGCGTAATTTTGGCATCCAATCCGACGGAACGTCTCCATAATAAATGAGTTTTTCTTAATGGGAGGAAATTTACTTCATTACTCACAACAAACTGAATTCAACTTTTACATGATTATTGAGTTTCAGAAGTGAGAAACTTAGTTCATTTTGAGATAAGTTACCCTAGATGTGATACACTACTGTAGCGATGAGAACCGTACACTATTATTATGTGGCTGTAGTGTCTGCAACGTTACTCCTACAATTCTTAACCTAGCGTGTAAGACTCATTGCTTATTGTTTACACTAGTGTACTGAACATGTAGTGTAACAGAAATATTATATGAATACCTTTCTACGGGGAGAAATAAATGTGTTTCCTTTATTTCTTGAAAAATTTCTACGTTCACTGAAAAGCCAATGAACTCGGTTCCGGTGTGGCTAGCTCTTCTGATCATTTTTACGACCTCCCGCAGATCATTCAGCCAGAGGACCTGCAAGTAACATTCCACCAGCTCACCCGGAAGCCTTTTCCTGGACCCACCGGCCCTCTGTGGAGGGTCCGTATCACCCCATCTTCCAGAGAGGCATCCAATGAGAGTTTTCAGTTCCAGACGAGAGTTCTCTTCAACTTCCACCATGCCATTACGGACGGCTTCTCCTCCGTTCGCATCTGCGGCCACTTCGTCAACTTCTTAAGCGACGTCATGGATGGGAGGATAGATACCTCCGAAGACCAGCTGGCTGAAATCGCCGATCCCGACAAGTACAATGGAGCTTCCATTGCCTCCGTTGAGAAGGAGTTCGCAGACCAGCCCTACCTGAAGGCCCAGTTACAGAAACGGATCGATTACATCACAAGCTTGAGGCCAATGTTTCTTGACGCCTATCCTACGGGTGAAATTCTGGAAAAAACAACCTTCAACATCAGGAATGACTTTGACTTCCTAACATCCCAGAAGTTCATGGCAAAATGCAAGGAGAATTCAGTGACCTGCCACAGCGCCTTCTTTACCCTGACTCACGTCGCCATGATGGACTTGCTGAAAATGGCAGGAGTCCAAAAGGATGAATTTGAGTTCGCCACCAACCATGTCATTAATGCAAGGCGCTACTGGGATACCAGTGACGTCATCATAGAGAGGCAGTTCGGCCCTGCACTTCATGAGCTGCCCACGCTGTTTGTGTTGCCTTCAGACGCCAAGGACGATTTCTGGAAGCATGCGCAGGAGTATAACAAGCTGGTTCGAGGGGCTTTAGACAGTATGGATCCTGTGAAATATGCAGTGTTGAGGCAGAAGGTTGAAAATACAGAGAATTCCATTGACAAGTCAGAGCCAATCAGCGAGAACGAGAAATCTATAAGAGACACATGTGGCACATGCATCCAGGGTGAAACAAAACTTTTGGACAACTCAGGTTGCAGCAGCGGACACGACAAGCTTGGTGTAAACACTAGGAACGAACCTAATATGGTCAAAGATTTGACGCAACTGGTCAGTGATGGCGAACGAGGTGAAAAGGAAACCCTCCCTGACAACCCAAGGTCAACCAAAACTGAAAAGCATGGTGGCGACGACTCGTCTCCATGGATGTTGGGTAGGCAGACGGGATTGCCGTTTTCCTACTACGCAGCGACGAACATGGGCGACATCACGAATTTCGTCACCGGGATGTTCGACAGAAAGCCCACTGATCCACCGAACTCCGTACAGGTGACGGATTTTATGAGGTCCACATCCACTGACGCCGACGACACCGACATATGTGTTCATGTTCTGCAGAGCCTGCACGGCAGACTGCTGCATAGTATCGACTACAGCATAGCCTACATGAACTTCAATACGGCCAGTAAATATGTTGATGCCATTGTTGACGTCATGAGGCACGTGATTAACATGTAATCAAATTCAGATGAGTTATTAGCTGAGGTATCCTTGACCTATGTAATGAAACCCAGCATTGTTGATTGATATATCGCTCGTCCCTTCGTCCCGATATGAATGACTACACACGAGAACATTCGTCTGCTTGAAGGCGAGAGGGATGTCTGCTGAAAATCGAGGGACCGAAGACAGCACCTCAACGTGTCGGCAAGGGTACCATATTTTGCATTTATACAGCGAATATTTTTTTGGAGGTCATGTTGCACAAACTGATCAGATGCAGAAGGAGAGGTAGACCTCGAAACTCATGTTGACGAACTTTTGCCCAGGACCTCAGATGCATTGGGGTCAGGCCGGGAGACGTACGCTGGACATGTGGCGATAAATAGAAAACAGTGAAGATCTCGAGTTGCTCAATGCACCATGACGCGCATGAGGACCTAAGCCTAAAGTTCCATTGGGAGGCAAAAACTCGGATGAGAGCAAAAAGAAGCCTTCTAAGCTTGACCAGATACCATAAAATGAAAACTGCTTTATGTTAATATAATACTGTACAGCCGACAGCTGTGGCTTTTTCGCTAGCGTTTATATTCAAAATTATAGTTTCAGAAAATGATTTTGAAGGACTATTTAAGCGAACTATCATGAACCCTTGGATAGGATTGCGTTGTACTATTACATTCGCACGGAAAATTGTGAAATCTGGAAACATTAGATGCTCATAACTCTGTCGAATATTGCCCGATTCTTTTTATTTATATGCCATTGGGAGGCTTATGAAACACTTCTTTTGAATACAGATGTATATACGTAAAACTCAGTTTTGAAGAAGGTACCCAAAGGACTGTTTTTGTTGTGAAGTGTCATATAAATACTATGTAAGATAGCAAATTATTATAAGTTATCGAAGAGGAGCGTAACAACGGTTCGGCATCGCATCAATAGAGGAGCGGGTTCGATTCCCCGGACGGCACGCTACGGATTTACACTGCGTGGAGCACTCCAGCACCGAGAGGCCAGGCGATGCACGATGAGGGATCCTAAATTGACTCTCATCACGGAATGCTTCTCCTACTCTTCACACTACTGGATCTTCAAAATTCTAGAATTAGGGCAAAAAGAAAACCTCGATAGGTGTATCCATTGTACCCTGTGTACGAGATAATAAATTATATTTGTTTTGTTTGTTTGTTTGTTTGTTTGTTTGTTTGTCTTAAAATCGACATCTGTCATGACCGAGAGAGAGAGTATCGATGACGTTCTACATAAATTATCAAATTTTGACAATGCAAGGTGCGGATAAAAAAATAGACGTACATACAGAAAATGGAACCGCAATTGGAATAAAGTATACGTCACTCACAGATACCTGATATTATATATCAACATATGTCTTCAACTGATTTTATTGAGGTCGTACGTCGAAAGCTATGATAAAAACCATTGTAATTTATTTCTTTTCCTTGTTCATCTGTCTATTTACTGTCATCCTAGTGCAAATAAATGGGCAAAAATTGAACCCGGCTGAAGGGCTGAAGATTTTAACTATCTTAGTATGAGCTACAAAGAAAGGTAGGTGAAATCAGGCCAGATTGCTGAGGGTGGCAAAACGTAAGGAAACTTCTTTGCACTGAAATTATTTGTTCCTTAGCCAATTTTGAATTCTTGTTTCATGATGGAAATGGGTAGATTTCTTAAGTTACTCTAAGCATTCACCAGGATAGCGTCGGTTGGGGGGAGTTGAGACCCCCCGCCGAATGGGGGATTGGTACAAAAACGGTATAGAAAAAAATAATGACAATGATAAGTAGGAATGTTCTTAATTTTATAGGCATATAGCTTGACTACAAAGCCTATATACAGCTTGGCTCATAAAATATGATTACGTAGGGAATGGGAGAAAAGTTGTAAAGGGTTTTAACATAGTCCCATCTCACCCCAGTGCCCCACTACCATAAGTGTATCAGCTCACCTCACCGACGCTTTCACTTTCCCTTCAAAACTTTACGTGCTCTTTGTTCGCTATGCAAAAATTGAGTAAATAACCAACAAAGCAAAGAGGAATATATTGTTCAGAGTGAAGTAGATAAAAGAACAAATATAAATTATGAAGATTATTGTTATTATTCATTGTTCGTTTTTACCAGATTAAAATTTTCTGCTGGTGAAACAACTTCTCCCTGGATCGAAAAAATGTAGTAAAGCTGTGGCTAATCAGTGATAGGCAGCTGGATTTTATGTTTGAGAGACGCTTGAGTGCCTGCTTAATAAGATTATTTTCTTGCGTGTCGCCAAATAGAGGAAAGAAAGAATCGTTTACTCATGCTGCTTATTCTGTCTCGACGGCCAATGTTTTAACACCTTTTTCGGTAGACTCGATCGTACATTCTTGTGTTAACGAGGGCTCCACTTATTGATATGTGACATTACGTGTAAATAATATCCTGTTATATATATCCCTTATTAATGCATACAAGTGAATACCATGTTATGTCTAATACGAATTTATCATGTGCGATTCTCTCTGACTGTATTATGGTATTCATGGAACCCGAACTCGAACCCTAACCTGAACCATGCTCAGCCACATTTGTGACTGACTCGTTCTTCCCTTGCTATACGTACGCCGTCCCGACGACAGCGCGTAGCCGCTCAGCCTACTCTTGTAATATGTGCCGTGTTTCTCTAAAAATGGGAACAAATGGCAAAGACCAGTATAAGGCTCGTTTTGTTGAAAAACAAACAAATATCATTTATTATCTCGTATACAGGGTGCAATGGATACACCTATCGAGGTTTTCTTTTTGCCCTAATTCTAGAATTTTGAAGATCCTCATCACACTTCTCGTCCTCTTCGTCAGGCACCTGAGAGTCAATTTAGGATCCCTCATCGTGCATCGCCTGGCCTCTCGGTGCTGGAGTGCTCCACGCAGTGTAAATCCGTAGCGTGCCATCTGGGGAATCAAACCCGGGCCTAGGTTGATGCGATGCCGAACCGTTGTCACTTCACCACCGAGAGGTCTGTCACTTCACCACCGAGAGGTCGAAGGGTATTCTCATATTGAGAACATTGAGTATAGTGAAACTTTCAGCCCAACTGCTAGGATGACCTCTATCAGAATGCTTATGCAAATTGCTGCACCAGAAAGTCTCATTGTCCACCAGATGGATGTGGAAACTGCATAGCTAAATGCACCAATAGATTTTGATGTCTATGTAGAGCAACCTGAGGGTTTTGTAGAGACAAATGAGAGAGGTGAAAAAAACTTGTTCTCAGACTGAAAAAGTCCCTTTATGGACTGAAGCAGAGTGGACGTAATTGGAATAATTTGTTGCATTCCAAGCTTGTCTCGCAAGAGTTCGAACAGTCCCTCGTAGACTACTGTTTGTACACTAGGATTAAGCTTAAGAAATTTGTGTGTACTGCAGGAAGCAAATTGATAATCGGACACTTGTAATAGGCTATAGTTTAAGAGGGCGTGTTGATATGTGTTAACAATATCCTGTTATGTATATCCCTTATTGATGCATGCAAGTGAATACCATGTTTTGTCTAATGCGAATTTATCATGTGCGATTCTCTCTGACTGTATTATGGTATTCATCGTACCCGAACCTGAACCATGCTCAGCCACATGTGTGACTGACTCGTTCTTCCCTTGCTATACGCCGTCCCGACAACAGCGCGCAGCTGCTCAGCCTGCTCTTGTAGCATGTGCCGTGTTTCTCTAATGTAGTTTAAGTGAAGCTACTGTGTTTCTTTTATCCCCACAACTCCACCGTTAATAAGTCGGCACCACGCTATGTACAAGTCAACACACCTTCCTAGATCACCTTCGACTATCCATACGTTCCAGTCATATTTTATAGTTCAGTATACCTTTCTCCATGCGTTCCTTAAATGTGCTCTATCCCATATCCACTCTGAGTGCCTCTGTTGCTGTCCACCTTGAGGCAGTGAGAGCTGCCCTAGCAACCTTTGTTTGTATCACTTCTAGCTTGCTGATTTCACTCTCATTTGTTTGAATCACTTCTAGCTTGCTGATTTCACTCTCATTCCATGGCACAACATCCATACCATACATCACACTTGAGGCGTCTTTTTGTGACCACCGCGAGCATGATTTTTGCTGATCGCCCATGATTCGCACGTTTTTGTGATCGCATTTTGACGTGATTCTGATAGCAATCAACCGTGATCAGTGGTGAGAATTGATCGCAGTGTGATTTCCTCTCCAGGCTAATCATGCGTGATCAGAGTGATTCCAGCCGTAAAACAAGTAAAAATTCAAAATTTGAAATGCAAAGTTGTGATGTTTTCGTATATTTATGGATAAATTATATAATTTTATGATGATTGTTTGCAATATGACTTCCAGAATTGCAGTTTCCTTAGTATTATGTCTGTGTACATTGAAAATGTTTTCAATATGGCTAGTTCAGTTATGCACTGGCTTCAAAATAAATTAAAGGCTCATAAGAAATCCATTCCCTACCATTTCCCGTAAAAATACGACAGAACATATTTTTCGAAAATTGACATGGCGTCTCTGTCACTCTCTGGTTTGCTTACAAAATCGTTGACCGTTATTGTGCTTTCCAGCGATCACGATGATCATGATCACAGTGATTCTGATTACGAGCGTGGCCACAAAAAGACGCCTTTGGTACAGCCACAACTTTCCAGATCGTTACCTATTTCGCAGGGTAACGAGTTTGCGTAACACCGGGTAACCCTAGCGCGTCTCATTGACGGCAAACAGGAAGCAAAGAATGCAACAGTTACGCTCTTTGCTTCCTGACGGTAAACACCTCAATGTGACATGGATTTTGGAGACGCAGTACCTATCCCTCGAGGTTACATTGCGTAACATGGGGTTACTCAGTGCGCTGAATGCGACAGGCCTTTGTTTATAAGAGTTTTTATATTGTTTTCGTCGGTATTAGTTTGTATTATTTTGTTTGTTAAAGTGTTGTAATGTGTATTAGGTGATGTTAAAAATTGTGTGAGAGCTATATATCTTACACTAGACTCCTGACTACAGTGCCACCAGGAAGCAAAGAATATAATGGGAGAACTCAATAGCAGGGTGTAATTTAAGATTTGGGACCCAGAATTGACTGGCTTGAATCACCTCGACCGTCGAACGAACAGTAGGTTGTGAAGTAGAGTTGTACAGTCAATTCTTAACCTAGCGAGTAAGACTCCTTGCTTATTGTTCTACACTAGTGTACTGAACATGTATTGTAATAGAACTATTGTATGAATACCTTCCTACGGGGAGAAATACAAGATTTTGATTTGATTTGATTTGATTTGAATCACCTTGACCGGCTTGATTCATATTCATTTAGGCTACGCCTAGCATTGCAACTTGTGTTGTGGAAGTCTCTGCCACTCTGTGTGATTTTTCCGGCTTAAATTTGTCTAATACTGCGGATGCAGTTAAAATCAGTGTGGAATTCCATACTGCTCAATAGAACTAAAATAAAACTTAGCCGTGACCGCATGTAACAAATTTACATGAAAGATATATTTGCGCGGCAAACTCAAAACTGGAACGATAAGGAGCTTCGGAGAAGACGGTCGTGAGGTGTCATTGGCGTTAAATTTTTGATTCATATATTCGAATATTCTCAACGAGGTTACATTAACTACCGGAATATTTCTATATAGTTTTCTTAAAAGAACTTAGGT
>LQNS02277812.1:9884547-9898496 GCA_001587735.2 Parhyale hawaiensis
AAAGATTTACCAGTGAGTTCTTGTGAATGATCAGTGCTAGTGCTATAAAGTGATAAAATTAATGAGTAGAGGCTACATGGGCTAGATCCCGAAAGCCTCTTGAATTGGATGCAACAACAACAACAACAAACTCAAAACTGTGGCAGGGCGTTAACACCAAATAGGCTACACTGGTGCGCCGTACGCAAACAAGTGTGAAAACTAGGGTGGGTTCAAGGTTGTAGTTTTTTTTAGAGTTCATGGTGAACGTCGATGCTGCTGGCCGGTGCGTCATCGAGTCGTGTTAAACGGTAAGTAACACTCGAAACTTATTAGGTAAGTACATCAGTACAATAACTCATTATTAGTTAGAACTTGCATCTTTCTAAAATATGCAATGTATTCAACAGAGTTGCGGAGTCGGAGGATTTGAGGGGGAGTTGGAATCTCACTTGCTCTAGGAGTCGAAATTTTTAGTCCGACTCCGGGAGGCCATTTATAAACAAATATTCAAATCTAAATTTTCAGTCACAAATTAAAAAAAATGTAAATGTGGATATTTTTTTTGCACATTTCTCTTTTACAGCTATAGCTGCCATGTATTTTCCTATTCTAGGCTATGTGATGAGGCCATTGAGAAAATATTGGGTAGAACTTTTTCACCTTGTACATTATGCTCCCCCTCAATTTTTGCCCCCTCTGCCCCCCCCTCATAATCACATAGTGTAGTACCAGGTGCAAAAGTTTTACCAAAATTTGTTTAATGTCCTCATGTCCTCACTTTAATATTCCAAATGATGCAAAATATCATTGTATATGTACAAAACACCTAACATCTTTAACTTGATATATGTTTATATTAGGCTAGCAAAAATTATTTGGACATGTTTAATGTTTACATCAAATATCTACTAGTTGGACCTAGGAGTCGGAGTTGGAAAATCTTGAGGACCAGGAGGCTGAGATCACAGTGAGGTGCTGTTGAAAATTTACTACCAGAATGTACCACACTGTGTGTCTACTACATTCAGATTATTTTTGCATCTGACATTGTTAGGGGCTTTCGATTGTAAATGGGTAACCCCTTCTAAATGTCCCGGTAAGGCTGGTATAGTACCAGCACAAGAAAACTGAATGGGAGAGCAACAAAAATAGATGATTAAACCAAATATACTGGTAAAATAAATTTTACATGAAAGATGAACTGGTGACTCATGAAGCTCCTAGTTTATTTATATATAGTAGTTATATCATAATGGAAGCAGAAGTTGCAATGCTAGGAGTAGCCTAAATGAATATGAATCAAGCCGGTCTAGATAATTCAAGCTGGTGTATTAGATGATTCAAGCTGGTCAATCCTGGGTCCCAAATCTTAAATTACACTCTGCTGGTGAAGGTTAGTGGGTTATGGTATGGTACAATGGGCTGAAGATGCAATGGAATGACCTTGAAAATAAATTAAAGGATCAGTAGCCCAACTGAAGTAAGGAATCTTTACTCAAACAAACTCAAGAAAGTAAAAGGAAAACAGGATCTATACTTGGCCACTGATAACACAGGTGTGATAGACAAAAATCAGGAATTTAAAGAACAAAACACAAAAAAAAACTAGCAAGAACAGGAACTCGGCAAAATGCTAAACTCAATAAAAATGGTGGTAAGCAGAGGTAGGCAAGAGAGGCGTAGAGGTGGCTGTCTCGGTGGTTGCAACTGTCAGGTCCCAAAACGAAAAACACGTCTGGTCTTACCGGAGGATGACTCAGGAACACTGGCTGACAGAGGCTTCACTCAGGTTAACTGCTCACAATAGCTAATACTGGCCTGGCCGCTCTGAAGTTGAAGAAAGAACCTCCTCTAAATAGTCGTTCTAATATAGCCCCCACCAGTCTCTTGGTCATTTATGTATTATGCTAAAGAGCAACAATGGCTCCGATATATTGTAGTCACTAATTATACAGTAGGCAAGCTTCAGAAATAAGGCAATAAGCCAATGCAAAAGGCAGCAAGCAACACAATCACTATTCATGCCAGGACTAGACATTATAAGCTAAATTATTGCACACGAGTGAAGTAATGTATTGCACATGTGTAAGCCAGATACAGAAGTTATTGCACATAGGTAACACAGTAGAAAACAAGAACCAATAATGATGCCAGATTATGAATGATATATACAGGTATTGCAGTCACAGTGTATTGCAACTTACCGCAGGACCAGGATGCATAGGTATGAATTGTTCTCACCTTAAAAGAGCCTTGAAATATATATGTAGTGAATTATGCTCTGCTTAAAGTAATGCTTGATGCCAGGCAGGGTACTGGATGGTAAGTGCGGATATAATAGTAAAGCACAGCGAGGAAAGAGTGCAGTGAAGCACAGTAAGCAAAGTGCACTCAACAATGATACTTTAAACTGATAATTATCAAGCATGCAAGAGCTGAAAAGATAAGAAAACAAGATGGTGAAGCACAGCAAACACAAGGTGGTTATGGGAGGAATAAACCATTAATCACACAGAAAAATCAAGGAGGGTCAGCCCTTCACAACATGAGCTTATTTTAGATGTTCTAGTAGTACCTAATCAGATCCCGGTTTGATGGTGTCATTTCATGGTCATAATCATTACTTTCTGTCTTCATATCCTGTAGATAAGGCCTTCTTATGGGATGCCCGACTGCCTAGTATGGTATGCTAAATTATGATTTCCATTGATGTTCCGCAATAATTATGACCATAAGTAAATAGTTCAATTTTGTGAAAACTGTTTTGAGATAGGTTTAGGAAAAATGCAGAAATAGAGGAGAAATGTTGCATATATCTGACTCATCTGTTACTGCCTGCACACTGAGAACTGCACCAAGAATATCAGTACGCTTGGTAGAGCTACTGCTCTAAAAGTGTACACATACCATAGCTACATCATTAATTATAAATATAGGAAAATTTATTATCTTAAATGGTGCTAATCATGCGAAATATTATAAATGTACAAAAATACCATCTTCATCTTAATGTGTATCTATATCTATATTGGTAGAAAATTTTTGGACATATTTAGCTAATGCTAAGTACCTAGTCATCCAAGAGTCAAAGTTGAAAAATCACAAGGACCAGGAGTTGGAATCAGAAACTCTGGAGTGCCTGGAGTCAAAAATTCTGGAAGGCCTAGAGTTGGACTTATCATTTGTATTCGCTACATCATTTGAGTCAGCTACATGTGGCACTGCTGTATGCATTGTTAGTTACTGCAAGCGTAGGTGTACTATATAAAGCAAAATGTGAAATTGTACATGAATACTGTAAATCAGGGCTACTCTGACTGTGGGTACAACTTCGACCAAATTTGCTTTAATTTTATAGCTTATGCAGTAGCTGACTCAAAATTTGGGAAGTAGCTGGAAAATATGGTAGGTACTTATCTACAGCCTTGTTCATCAGCTATAGTTTTAGGAATAACTACAGGGTAATAAGGAATGGCTAGCTCTATTGGGTTTTGTAGCAGATGGGTTGAGAGTTGAGTGAAAATTTTGACACCAATCATTTTAGAAAAGCGGTAATTTTTTTTAGGTATTTAGAAAAAATGAACTACGCCTTCAAAAAATGTTAGGTATCTATATTTTACTGTGTTGACTGTTGATGTCTCGTTAATGTAGTGAAATTCTAATTCTAACTAGATCACTTAAAAGACCATGGGGCTACTTTGACCATGGGTGTAAAAACATTACCGTAAAACAGGGGTAACTCGGGACAATTTTTGTCATTTTTCTGTTGATAACTGCTTACTATGAACGATATTTGCTACAAACTGGGCATCATTTTGTAGGTTTGAATGAGAGCTACAGAATGGTGTATAAGAAAAAATTCTAACTTTTAATTATAGCTGGCAATGAACAAAAAACGAGCGTCCCAAATTGCCCCATCCGGGGCTAGGCCTACTCGGGACACATGTAAAAAATAGTGTTAGAAACATGCTTTAAAACTATTTTTAGAAGCTGAAATGTCTTCAATGATAACAGGTGATCATCGTGTATTATTTGACCATATTAATTTGTTGGACAAAGTTTTTGAAGTCATATACGCCTGTATAGTAAGATTGAATTATATTTCTACTATTGTATTTTAACGCAAATTTCTAAATTTTTCTCAACTCTGTTCAACATCAGTAGATTCATGCCTGATTTCAGGGCAGATGTCATTGACAGGTAGCCTACTCTTATGGTGAAAAACTACACCAAAACCCCATCATTGATGAAGTACCAGGCTTTCCTAAACTCCTGACCTGTTTTCTATTTTCACAGTGTAAAACTCATTTCAAAGACTTGATGAAATTTATTGACATTAACTCATACCTGAACTGTATCAGATAATATAATAACTGGTAACTGCTCATTTTTATACATTGTTGGTAATGGAAACAAAAAGGATAAAGATAGCAGCTCTCCTTCGCGCGGGTCACCTGAAGGCGGACATTGTTATTTTCCAAAATGTCAGTTTATCAATGGTGAAACGGGTTGAATACCGCCTTAAGAATTATGAAAGTCTCAAAGATTGACCACATTCAGGCAGACCACAAGTTATTCAACGGAAGAATGTTCAAAAAGCCTTTGAAAATGATCCGAAACTCAAAATGACTGAATTTGCAAAGAAAATTTCTGTGTCAACCGTGTCAAGAGCTGTGAAGACTGAAGGTGGAAAGAACTAGAAACACCAGAAAAGACCGTTGCTAACTACTGACACGGTTAAAAAGCCCCAAGAGCGATGTCCCCATCTTCTTAATGATTTGGAAAAGTCATAGAGATCAAGTCATTTCCTCAGATGAGAGGACCTTAACTGTGGATCCTGTCTTCAACAAACAAAACAATCGAGTTGTGAGCTTTGGCCAAGATATCTCTAATGCTTGTTATGTCTCCACAACAAAGCATCTGGCCTCTGTGATGATGCTTTGTGTTGTTCAAATTTAGATCCAATTTTTAATAATGTCTTTTAGATCAATCATCTTTGTTCTCACCTTAATTGTATAAATATAGTTGCGAATACTCATAGTACTGCATACGTGGATAGTAGAGTCCATGCAATACAGCAGGCGCCCTACAGTTCTTGCAACACCTGCACGCTGCCTGCACTGGAGAGTAAACTGCCACTGATGTCATACAAAATGTACATGATTGTATGCTTTCTACTGTTCTCTTAGAAGTTTTTATTCTATGGTGTTTTACTATAGTCTGTCATTGAATTGATTTAAATTGTATCTCAACTTGTGTATGAATATCTGAAGAATATGCCTGTTCATATTTTGTGCAAAATACTCTTCTATAAATAAATGTATTAGTAGTTCATTAGCCTGCGGTCCATTGCACCGCACCTCTCCCATTATAATGCCTTACTAGAGATTTTTTTTTTTAGGGTAAACAACGATTTAAGATAGGTAGTGCAGTCTTGAATGTTTAACAATATTTAATACAGATACATTGAGCATGTTTTAGTTAAATCTTACTCTTCTGTACCCAACATCAGCTTTGCACCTTTATTACATTCAGAAGTTCCTCATACAATCACTAGTAAATGATAAAGTATACTTAATCACTCTGCTAAGATGAAGGAATATTACTCACATAGACTAAAAAGAAGTTACGTGGGCTCAGATTAGTTTGTATGATCTTGTATAATGAGAAAATACATACCTAACTCATATTATCTTCACTCAAATTTAATGGCTGTCCAATCACATAGGCCTATTGGACCTGACAATGCCATCTTGACCAAAAAATGTATTGCCTGTTCTCAAATTGGTAGCAGCAGTTCAACCTCTCCTTTAACAGAATATCTAGCAGTCTGGAAAACAGGGGAAAAAATTACTGAGGGAAACATTTCGAAAAGAGAACAGGAATTAAAATACTTGGGGAACTTCTGTAGAGTAGTGGATGTTGTTAATTTTGTGGTGTTATATCATGAATGTGGAGTTCCCTGAGAGCTGGAGCCATATGAGCATTATTACCTCCGCCAAGGAGGTTATGTTTTCGTCGTGTTTGTTTGTCTGTCTGTCACCAAGATAACTCAAAAAGTTCTAAACCGATTTGGATGAAATCTACAGGGATTGTTAGGTACCTATGGTAGGAGGAACTGATGATTAACTTTTGGTGAAGATATGTCCATCCGTTTTTTTGTTTATCTGCCTCATTTTTCTCACTGCCATAACTCAAAAAGTTATGGATGGATTTTTATGAAATTAACACGAGTTGTTAGGTATATAACAAAGAGTGAATGACCAAATTTTTGTAATGATTCCTTTGTTCGTTCGTTTGTCACTGTTTTTATTTTTATGCTTGTTAGCCCAATAACTCAAAAAATAATGAGTGGATCCCTATGAAATTTATAGGGGTTGTTAGTAATGTTAAAAGTCATAACTAAATGATTAAATTTTGTTGCAGATCAGTTTGTTCGTTTGTGTGTTTGACTCATGTTTGTCATGTTTGTTAGCAGTATAACTCAAAAAGTTATGAACGGATCTTCTAGAAAATTGGACAAGCTGTTATTATTATCAAAAGACACGAGTGATTCGATTTTGGAGTTGATACAAAGAAAATTATGGTTTCAGTGCCAATTTGAATTTTTTTCTACTGTTGCCTCACTTGGCGGAGGTATGCGCTCTCAGAGTGCTCTTGTTTGTTCTGCAGTCCCCACTTCAAAATCCAACAGCACCAATTCATCTTGCGCATGTATACAAAGTTCTTGGGCATATATTCTGCTAGTGTCTAAATGGTCTTCAAAAATTTGTTAATTTTCAAGTAGCTACTTATCCCAGTTTATAGCTAGTTGAGGGCATTGGGAAATACAGTAGCTACTGGTCTGTTGACTGGAGCATCTAAGGTGTAGCTTATATTTTATCCGAATAAAGCGCGCCGCAATTTCTTCATGTATATCGCAAATTATTGGAGAATGGTTAAGCAACAGGTGGAGCAGTGGAATTTAGAATGTGGTGAGAAGCGACAAACACGGTCTTCAAAATAAAGTTCTGCATCCAATATTTGCTGCATACCTATTTTTATTTTTTTTCATCATTAAACCTTCATGGATCCAACATGTGTTGCACACTTTTATAGAAGTAGTTTTTTTTTAGCTGAAGGCATCATATTTTTAATATGCAGTCATTTGTGAATGCTGGAGTAAAACCACTGCCACTAAGCTCACTCTTGCAGCTCACCTCTGCAGCCCTTGCAGAGGGCAAGCTCAGTGTAAGGAGCACCTTAATATGGAGGCAAGCACAGCCCCACGTACCAGCACAATTAAGCACGCATAAAAGACTGCAAAGAACTCGGCGGGAAGGTGCGCAGTTGGCTGTCAAAAAATCAAATAATAAATCAAAGACAGCATACCTACCTACTCTATTTCTTCAGCGCCCTAAGCAGGGCAGCCTTACCAGGGAAAAACGCAGGAACCCGTATCTTAGCACCAGCAGTGGAACACACAAGCAAAAGATATGCACTAGGAGCCACCCCAAATTCCAAGCCCACGTTGTTGACAGTCCTGCTATTTGTGAATTGTTGGTGATTCTGTGCTCATTTTTTTTTTTACATTGTTACAGATGAAGCCGAAGCGAAAGAGGTGCAGTTATTGTTCCTTGTCAGCCCACAACTGGGTTACCTGTCCAGCCAAGAAATCAAAACTGGAAGCTGATGTTGCTGCAGAGTGTCATTCTTCAGGTAAGGCAGTTATATTGTTGTGGTGATGACTGCAGTATTCTATTAATGTCCCACCATGCACGCTTGGCCTGTATGATTGTTTAGTACGTTGCGTTGCTCTCATGGAGTGGCTATATTTATGAATGCTTTCTTTTCAGTAATTAATATAAATAGAATTATTCACTCCTTTTTTTTAGTTTGGCTCCTGCTGCTTTATTAAACTGAATTAGCCACTCAAAGTGTGTTATAGATTGAACTAGACACAAAACTCAAGTTTAATTTCCTTGTTAGCTACTTAGAATTAACTGACCTGTTACATGGAAATTTGGGTATACATACATAAATGCTGTTCCCAATAAGCTTTATCAGTCTGTACTTAACGGCAGTCGCAGATGCATCTGGTTTCTTTAAAGAACAAAAAGAATAGAAACTTGATGTAAACCTCTAAAATCATGCAATTGCAAAGACGTACTATGTCAATACAAGGATGAAACTCAAACACTATTCTGTTCCTGCACACTCAATATGCATAGCGACAGAATATATGGAAGTGAATAGGTAGCTACAAGAAGAAACAGAACAAGCAAGCTTTAACTTAACAAAAAACCAGAACGCCTCGTGGCGTTAAACCATTGCCCACCGAGGGAAAAAATTTCATTGCTGTCGTTCTTGAAGGCCAGCTTATTCTAGTTTTTTTTTTTTTTTTGTTTGACATGGGTCACATTGAGAAGAGCTCACAAGACTCCCTACAAATATTATAAAAATTGCTGAACTCATTCGATCTTATATTGGGTGGCAAATATATTTACTTGTAAATAATATTTAAATCTTCAACAAAAACAGAATCGCCTCTTTCTCTTTACTTCGTTCGCGGGTGATAAAAGAGCAGGTACTAAAGATAAACGAACGACTTGAACGTCCAGCTGAAAATACAGCAACTGATGATGTTGTAGCTACTGAAAATTATATACGTGCATTTCATCATTGAAATTTACTGAGAATACGATAGTAATTCCAGCATTCACATCAAAATAAAATTAATGTCAATGCACCAGTGGAATCTGCAAAATACAGAGAAATTAGCAAATTGAATAAAATTAAACAGAAGCAACCAAAAATCGTGAATAAAAAAAAATAGTAAAATTGAAGAATAAAATTGGTTGTAATGGAGCAATAATCAAACTCTACACATATCCGACACTATTCCTAAACATATATTATTCAATATAAATTCCATAGGAAAGGTTCAGCCATTACCAAATAGGAACTCAAACAAATAATAAACTAAGTCATCACTATCATACTTCTTCACTTGAGAATTCTACATTCCAATTAAAGAAATGTTAATATATTCCTCTTCTTACTTCTATGGCTAATATCAGGGCGTCAACTCGTGCCGTACGTCATCAACTCGGATGATATACGTTCTGTTTTGCAGATAGTTTTCTACGTATTGTAAGGATTTACCCTGTTCTAGGAACTGTTTTTACATGGTGATGAATTATCTGTTGGAGAAAGAAAATACAATGGAAAATATTAATACCTACCACAAAGTGTACATGCCAACATTCTCATTATATTACAACTACTGTGTATGGATTCTCAATGCCAAGTAAATCACAATCTTGTCTAATAGAGAAACATAAAACAGAATAATGGCCCACTCAACCAAAGTATATATGCTTTGTTTTTGTTACTCGTTGCCATCGTTCAGCTTTGCCAGTGCCATGGCATAGGAAAAGCAAAGTCGAGGAGAGAAAGGAAAACAAGGAAATGCAAAGCCCAAGCTCGTTTAGCAAATGATAACAAGCTCAAATATCAGTGAGGTGACTAGCACACGACAACTTCGACAGTCTATTCATCCAGTAAGCTGAAATATAAGGTATGACCTTAATTCTACTATGAGCTCATGGTGTACTAAAATCGACTCTGGCCTCGGGGTAGCTGACAGTGGCCTGCTAGAAAACGTGTAAATATCCTAAAGCTAAATGACGTGACTTGAAAATAACAGTGGTAGTATAAGATAGTTTGAGCTTCTCTAAGTAAGCTCTAAGCTTTTTCAGAGAAGAAAAGAAAGGAATATATAGTATGACGATAATCACGGTAAATTCATGAAGCTGTTCTCACAAAAGATAGGGTGTTTATAAAAGACCCTAGTAGTAGTAGTAGTAGTAGTGGTAGTAACTTTTACTAGCACTTCAGTGGCACACTGCCTGTCTCGCGCCGAACTATTACTGTATTTAGCCACAGGCTCGTGCGCCGCTAGGGCGCAGAATTTATCTCCTTTTATATATGTATTATAAAGTACTGAAAAGTATATCAATAATAATTTTACATATAGCTAGTGTATGTAATTCACAAAGAAACGGGCAGAGCCGTAGTTGACGATATCATTTATCGTAGTGGATTCATCACAGATTGTGATAGAGGTTACATCTTGTAAGAAATGTTTTGAGGGCATTTTCATTAAATTGGCCACGAGGTACCTCGGGAACAGGGTTGCCGAGTCGGAGGGTTCAAGGTCCGACTCCGACTCCTGGCCCTCCAGAATTTCCAACTCCGACTCTTGGTCCTCAAGATTTTCCGACTCCAACTCCTAGGTCCTACTAGTAGATATTTGATGTAAACATAAGACATGTCCAAATAATTTTTGCTAATATAAACATATATAAAATTAAAGATGTTAGGTGTTTTTTACATATACAATAATATTTTGCATCATTTGGGATATTAAAGTGAGGACATGAGGACATTAAACAAATTTTGGTAAAACTTTTGCACCTGGGACATTATGTGAGGGGGCACGGGGGGTAAAATATGCAATTTTCTACCGATTGTTCTGAAATTTACATAGTGTATGTATTTTTGCAAAAGAAACACATTTTACTCCCACAATTTCTTTGATTTAGGTCTTAGTTTTTGAGATAATGGAAGTATATACAGTATAATGATATACCCATGCATATTTTCTAAATTTCAAAGGAATAGAACCGATGAGCTTTGATGCTACAATAAAAACAATGACAGTTTTGGAATCCTTGAAACATTTTTAACAAAACTACTGAGCTGGCCTCTCTATTTTCTATTCTGTCCAATCACTACCTAACTTAAATATAGGGGGAAAATCGGTCTTCAGCTGCATTGAAAAAAGGGCTAAAATGAAAAATCCTGATGTATAGTTTTCTTAGGAATGCTTCAAGGATTCTCAAACTGTCATTGTTTTTATTGTAGCATGAAAACTCATCGAGTTCTATTCCTTTGAAATTTAGAAAAAAATGTATGGGTATATGTTCATATATATTCATTATCTCAAAAACTAAGGCCTCAATAATAAAAATTGTGGGAGTAAAATGTGTTTCTTTTTCAAAAATACACATACTACGCAAATTTCAGAACAATCGGTCTAAAATTGCTCATTTTGCCTCCCATGCCCCCCTCACATAATGTACAAGGTTCTAAAGTTCTACCCAACATTTTCTCAATGGCCTCATCACATGGAATAGGAAAATACATGGTAGCTATAGCTGTAAAAGAGAAATGTGCAAAAAAAATCCACATTTACATTTTTTTTAATTTGTGACTGAAAATTTAGAATTGAATGATATTTGTTTATAAATGGCATCCCGGAGTCGGACTAAAAATTCTGACTCCGACTCCTAGAGCAAGTGAGATTCCGACTCCGATCCTCCCTCAAATCCTCCGACTCCGCAACCCTGCTCGGAAAGCATTCCTCCGAGGATGGAATCTACATCCGACCATGGAGGTCCGAATAGCACTCCCTCCGCTCGTCAGAAAAAGTGGGAGACTCGACCATTAAATGCAAGACAGTGAGAGGTACGACGCGGTCATCACAGTAGGGTAGCAGACGCCTCTTCCGCAGATGGTCATGAGTCTCGTGTGCCAAATACGTGGGCGGAACAGTACGACGTCCATTCGGCGATCGTTGCTATTTGACCTACTGTATTTGCTGTTCTGACATCTATCTGCATCTCAAGTTATGTTTTCCGGTCATCATTTTTGGGTTTTATTATTTTTTTTTTTCTATGCTAAAGCCTTAACTCTTGCTGAATGAAATCTTATTATAATTGCAGTTTCTGTGACATCCTTCAGTTTCTGTGCGTGTGTTCCTTTGTTTTTTTTTTTAAGACCGTTCATAACATTTTGAGTTATGCTGCTAACAAGCATTATGACATACAAAGGAAGAAACTGATCTGCACCGAAATTTGATCATTTATGCCTTTTGACATTACTAACAATTATAAATTTTACAAAGATCCTTTCATTGCTTTTTGAGTTATGGTGCTAACAAGCTCAAAATTAAAAACAGTAACGAACGAACAAACGGATCGTTACAAAAATTTGATCATTTACTCTTCATAATAAACCTAACAACTCATGTGAATTTCATAAAAATCCGTTCATAACTTTTTGGGTCATGGCAGACAAATAAACAGATGGACTGATCTTCACCAAAAGTTAATCATCAGGTCCTCCAAACATACATATCAATCCATGTAACTTTCTTCAAAATCCGTCCATACCTTTGAGTCATCTTGATGACAGACAGAGACAAACAAATCCGACGTAAATACAACCTCCTTGGCAGAGGTAATTATATCAGTATAGCTATAGATATTAGGCCTTACTAAGAGAATAGGAAGGCAGGTATAGTACGTCGATAACCACCTGGAACCCATTCAGGAGGGTGTTCCTACACAGGATCAACGTGCATGGGAACATTATATCCGGAAAGAAAAGGAATAATAGCTGGAAGAAGATACATTAAAGTATATTCGAAACTACTTGTATGTGGTTATATCACACAGTGTAAAACAAGAAGTTTTTTTGAAAATTTCACTCTAAGATGATGAAGAATTGGGTTTTCTTGATTACTGTATTGGCGAGTAACCTTGTTTTCAATATTTTCCATTCCAGAAATAGCTAGCATTGCGTGTGGTGGACAAAGTCCGATGAGAAGAGGTTGTGACTTTTATCCGAATGTAAGTAGCAACATAAATAAATGCAATAGTTGTATTTTTGTTGAACTAAAGGGTCCATCACAAAAAATCTGTTCATGCCAATGCAAGTTCGCGCTATAGTCCAACAACGTTAATGACCTAAAAACCTGCAATTCTCCACAAATACGCTGGTATATTTATTGATAGTTGCACGTACTGTATTTGCTTTTAACAGAAATTTGTCGTTGACTGCGACAAGCAGAGCAGCACAATTGAATCCAAATTGAAAGACGTTATACGAACTCGTTTACAACGGGTAAAACACAGCTCCTTAAAGGGCGTAAAAATAACGGGAGGACCTGACAACTGATTCAAAAATCGTAACGTGACAGTTCGAACGGCGCTTCAGCTTGTGACATCATTGCGGACCACGCACGGCGCTTCAGCCTATAACGTCCTTGCGGACCACGCACGGCGCTTCAGCCTATAACGTCCTTGCGGACCACGCACGGCGCTTCATCCTATGACGTCCTTGCGGACCACGCACGGCGCTTCAGCCTATGACGTCCTTGCGGACCACGCACGGCGCTTCAGTCTATAACGTCCTTGCGGACCACGCACGGCGCTTCATCCTATGACGTCCTTGCGGACCACGCACGGCGCTTCATCCTATGACGTCCTTGCGGACCACGCACGGCGCTTCATCCTATGACGTCCTTGCGGACCACGCACGGCGCTTCAGCCTATGACGTCCTTGCGGACCACGCACGGCGCTTCAGCCTATAACGTCCTTGCGGACCACGCACGGCGCTTCATCCTATGACGTCCTTGCGGACCACGCACGGCGCTTCAGTCTATAACATCCTTGCGGACCACGCACGGCGCTTCATCCTATGACGTCCTTGCGGACCACGCTCGGCGCTTCATCCTATGACGTCCTTGCGGACCACGCACGGCGCTTCATCCTATGACGTCCTTGCGGACCACGCACGGCGCTTCAGCCTATAACGTCCTTGCGGACCACGCACGGCGCTTCAGCCTATAACGTCCTTGCGGACCACGCACGGCGCTTAGCCTATAACGTCCTTGCGGACCACGCACGGCGCTTCATCCTATGACGTCCTTGCGGACCACGCACGGCGCTTCAGTCTATAACCTCCTTGCGGACCACGCACGGCGCTTCATCCTATGACGTCCTTGCGGACCACGCACGGCGCTTCATCCTATGACGTCCTTGCGGATCACGCAGGGCGCTTCAGTCTATAACGTCCTTGCGGACCACGCACGGCGCTTCAACCTATAACGTCTTTGCGGACCACTCACGGCGCTTCA
>LQNS02277812.1:9899051-9917552 GCA_001587735.2 Parhyale hawaiensis
CCTATGACGTCCTTGCGGACCACGCACGGCGCTTCAGCCTATAACGTCCTTGCGGACCACGCGCGGCGCTTCAGGTTGTGACGTCATTGCGGACCATGCTCTCTAATCGAGAAGTAAAGGTAGCGCGTTGTACCCAGTATCGTTGATATGCGACCATGTATTAACGTCATAAATGCATGGTAGGCAATATTGTGCTCACATGATTTCTAACTTGCAGAGCGTGTGGTCAACAATAACGTCACAGGATGAAGCGGCGGTAGGGCAGTGGCGTCAACATTTTTCGATCAGTTGTCGGGTTCTCTCGTTATTTCTACTCTGTGGCTTTATCCGTGTTGATACATCATGAGCTTACTTAATTTAAATTTTCGAATGCAAGGTTAAACTAAAGGAATGATTTTACTTATAGTTTAATTCAGATTTAGCTCGAAAACTTTTCCGTGCATGATAATAGTTTTGTGTCTGCAACAGAAGTATTTAGATTATTGTGAGAGTACTGCATCGCATTTCGGGGCGTGTAGGCATTTTTTTTTGTTGTATTTTCTAACAAAATTATTTTGTAATACCTTTTTATGATGGTACGTATTTCAGAATGGTCGTGACAGGAGCATGGTCCTTAGTTGTCTGGCGGTGGGCCATTCCTTCATGTGCAACTGGCGAGGCCGCATCCGGAACAACTACTGCACGCAACATTCCGAAGAGCCAGCTCAGTTAGCATGCGGGGCCCGTGTTTTCACTATTGGAGTGGAAACGCTAGATATTAGAGCCCGTGATGACGCCACAGTTGCCGATCTCCAATATGAGTTAGCTAACTGCCCGTCATATGATATGTTACTTGTTGAGCTTGGCACCAATGACCTGTGTAATGTTCATGTTAGTGGCTCGGAATTGGCTCATGAAATTCTGGAGGTGGTAAAGGAGAAACTTGATAAACAAGTTTTTAAAATTGCCAACATTTGTTACATTGTAGAACGATCGAAGACTCGGGAAAGGGTTTGGGAAGAATTTGAGGCTGAAAGGCAGAGCTTCAACAAAACTATAGTCAACGGTGTGAGAGGTAGGTCAGATCTGCTGTACTTCAAGCAGGACGGTTTGGGAAATGTGGTAGAGAAGTGGAGCGACGATGGGATACACCCCACTAAGGAACGGGCCGTGAGAAAATATTTCTATAATATGCGAGAAGCGATCCTCAACATGTTTGATGTGTTGAATCGGTGAAATTAACTTCTGCAAAGTTTAGGTCATATGATATGTTACTTGTAGAGCTCGGCACCAATGACCTGTGTAATAATGTTAGTGGCTCATAACATTCTGGAGCTTGTAAAGGAAAAAGTTGACGAAGGACTATTTAAAATTGCGAACATAGGCCTGATGGTAGGACGATCGAACACTGGAGAAAGAGTTTATGAAGAATTTGAAGCTCAACGAGAGAGCTTCAACGAAACTATGAAGAAGGGTATGCGTGGTAGGTCAGATCTGCTTTACTTCAAACAGCGCGGTTTGGTAGGTGCGGTAGAGAAGTGGAGCCACAATGGGATACACCCCACTAAACATTCCGCTGTAGAAAAATATTTCTATGCCATGCGACAAGCGATCCTTGACATGTCTGGTGTATTGAATGGGTCAAAGTAACTTCTGCAAAGTTTAGGTCTGATTTTAATAAAGATCCTTGACATGTCTGGTGTATTGATTGGGTCAAAGTAACTTCTGCAAAGTTTAGGTCTGATTTTAATAAAGATCCTTGACATGTCTGGTGTATTGATTGGGTTAAAGTAACTTCTGCAAAGTTAAGGTCTGATTTTGATAAAAATTTAAAATAGTGTCTCATTTTTTATATATCTTCAACTTTCTTAAAAAAAATTTTGGCACTGTTACACGGTTTGCTTTAAATTTTTCATATAGCTATGTTATAGCTGATTTTTTTTCTTTGTAAAACGAAACATTCATGAGACATATCTGTTGCTTTTCTCTGTTGTTTTGTGGGAGTGTCCATTGAAATTACCAAGTTCGCGTGTGACCAAATTCATAAACTTGGAGAGGAAGCCTCGGGTATATGGCAGGCCATATTCCTCTTGATATTTTATGGCCTGACGAACCTAAGTAATGTACGGAGTATTTTCATGGCAGAGGATACCGCAGTTTTGCCTGAGAAGATTACGTGACTCATGTTTTCTGTTCTTCATTCCTGCCTGCAGTGAAACGCCGAATGGTGGTGACTCATCCCGTGGGACATGTAACTGCTCCTCTGTAGGGACCTCAAAACGTACCCTCCGAACGAGTGCTTTTCTAGGCCATTAGTTTACTTTTTCCTGTCTGAGAGATGATTTGCCCTTTTTATATGTCAGTGTATCGCAGTGGAGGCTTCTACACCAATAGAACTCGCATATGTTTTATGACTTTTCAACTTTGTTGTGCCTGCATATGCCGAAATAGGTAGGTATATATCAATTTAAGATCGTCGTTGGAATATGCTCGAAATATAACCGGTAAGTACAAATATAATTATACCCATGATAATTCCCCGCAAGTGTAGGGGCGCTGAGCCGATTCAAATTTTCCACCATGAATATCGCCATAAAATATCTGTGCTCATGAAAAGCGTTTCTAATGAGTTCTATCATGAGTCGCCGAGCTGCATCTATTCTGTTAGAGACACTGTATCTACTATTAATTTTAATGAACTTTGATAACTTTATTTTATAGGCAACTGTTGATGGTAAAAAGCAATCATTCAAATCTGTGACAATAAAATCCATTTCGTTGCTTAAGGTGCAATTGTTCATTTTTCCGTGTTACATTTTATTGAATGCATTCCCTGCGTTTCCATGCAGTTTTGGTTAGATTGCTATCGTGATCGTTAATATGTTTTAGTCGTTTTTCTTAGGTTGAATCTGGAGGAATAACTGCCAAGTGTAGTTGGGTAAATCTTATTTTATGTTTAAATCGTTTGTCGTATTATTCGGATTTTTTATTTCTTTCCTGGAATAAAGTTTCTTGTTCTGTTCAAGTGTTGAATGGACTCAATACTTTCAGTTTTTGTATAACGATTCATGTACTTTTCCTAATTTTTCTTGCATGTAATTGTTTTCTTGACTTTTCAAAGACTGAATATAAAAAGGATCATATTCGTAAAGTTGTAAATAATTTGCTGTTCTTGAATAAACTTTATTCTTTGAGAAATGAGTGAGTATTCCTTGGAATTATTGGAGGAAAATATATAGGGAATTATTATTTTAGGTGTAGCAGACAATATTCGTCACATCCATATTAAAAACCCGAAATTAGATTGTGTATATTTTATATTCTAGAGAACAGCGCCTTCTGGGGGACCCTGTAGGTTGTTTATCTGAGCCGTTAGCAAGGGTTCGGGACGTCTGTCTTTCGTGGCTACTTTGCTTACCTCCAATCTCATACAACTACTGATCTTTCTTCCATTTGTTCTTCTTTTTCCCGACTTGCTGTTCCTATCTGCGTTGATTGTTTGTAGGCACACCTTCTTCCATTCGTTCCAGGTGACTGGCGACGTACCATGCTTCTGTCCTTCTCCCTTAAAAAAGCGTAATACTTAGGCTAATTAGGCAGGCTCAAACTCTTATAGTACTATAGGTTCGCCCATCGATGTTCTGGGGAGCAGCACCCCAGAGGGTTCGTGTAGGTTACCTTGGCCATTAGCTAGGCTTTAGGGACGTCTGTCTTTCGCACCCACTTCGCTTTTATTCCGATTTAATGCCCCTACTGATGATGCCTTGTTCTGCTCTTCCTCTTCCTTCCCAATTTGCTGTTTCCATGGCCGTTTATTCGTTCCACGTGTCACTTGGCATTCTTAATTTACGTCCCTTCTTCCTACCTCTCTTTGGGTCGACGTGTACTTAGTGGGTAGGGAGACTTAAATTAGGAATATAATAATGTATACTACCAATACGGTATTCTTTTAAACTCTTCTTTCCCGTGAATTAGGCCTTCATTTCTCTGTTACTTAGCGGTGCCAGGGAATTGGAGACACAGCGTTCAATAAAGCAGACTCGTGTTGCTAACCCCTCAGGTGAGTGGAAAACACTTCATCTTTAGCACTTCCTGTGCTCTTTTCTCTATTTGTTGACTAATTTGACGTAGCCTACCATACTTTCTATAATAGGCCAAAATACGGATTTGCAGTACTATGAACTATTTCCTTTCACTCTGTTCTCGGTTTGAACTAGTTACAGTAATTAATATTATGAAATAGACTACCACCTATCAAAAATATTTTCGACGAGTTTGTGGTAGAGTTTTATATCAAACTCTATCAAGATTCCTCGCTAGGTTTTTTACTACAGCTGAGCAGCACGCTGTGTTTGCCTAAAAGTCAGAGAAACAATCGAGCGGTGAAGTTTAATTGTAAATACTGTTTTTCTGTTTTGTCTCATATACATAATCGATGCGTTTATTGTCCCATGAAGAATGGCTGTATGAAACAATGAGTATAACTATATTCCAGTCTTTAAATTTCTTTATAAAACGGTTGTATAACTCGAAGCATTCCCGTTATTTTGCAGGTATTTGACTGGTCTTTTCCGCATTTTGGGAACTAAATCGCGACCGACCATGTGTATGTTGCCAGAAAATACAGGAAACCTACCGTCACACTGATGTGTAAGTAGATACCGTACTTGTTAAGTCTGCTAGATTGTAACAATGGATGTTTTGTAGGCGAATTGTGGGCTATTATGACTGGATACTCCACCCTAGTGTAGGATTTTATACTTCAACATGTTTATTAATTTTTGGACTTTGTGTGCTTGGTTGCATCTAGTTTTGTAAAGAAAACGGGAAATTGCTCGCGCGAGTTTGCTGCGCTGTGAAACTACAGTCGCGCCTGATTTGTGCTTCGCTTGATATACTAAATAAATAATCAACGACCTAAAAACCTTGGAAAACCTCCCGAATTCGAAAAAAAAATCTTTAAAACTACGTTCAAATGAATAAATATTGAATTTTGTAGCATTAGTACTGAAAATTCTGTTCTGTTAAAGTATTTAAAAGATGTTAGATATATTGAATAAATTACTTGTCATCAATATGCCTAATGTATAATACAAATTACCAGCAAACATTTCGACTGAGTAGCACTCTATATGACTAGTGAAAATTTTCATTGTGTGCCTTACACGGTGGAGTTCTGTATACAGAATGCTAACATTGATGATGTACGATCATGCCTGTCTGCGTCTGCCTGATGGTATTGTATTGACAACAGCTGAAATTTCTCACTGTGCTGAAACCTTACCTTTACTTTTGATGATACTTCGTACGAGGTCCAGAGGACGTTACGCACGCTGCCCATCTTGAGCAGAGGTGATGCTGCAGTCCGTGACCAGCGGGGTGGCCAACAGAGAGTTGTCCCCACAGTTCACGTAGCCGCTTACAGCAGGTTTATCTGGCACTTTCAGTAAGCATGCGTCCAGTAAGTGTTTAAATTTCGCAGTCTCTGTACCGGTGATATTTCGAATGTGACAAGGCATTTTGTTGAATAATCTAGCCCGTCGGACCACGAAACTATTAGTATACTTTGTGGCTATCGCATCACCACCAGTTCTGATCGGAATGCGCACCTCACAAGCGCGACCAATACGGTTTGAGTGTCTGGCATGGATTCATCCATTGATGTTGACAGTAATACCTTCTAGAATTTTTCAAATATACATGATCGTAAAGCACTCGGATCTCCTTTGAATGGAGTACATTTGAAGTTGAGCAAGTCTCTCGTGATAGTTTAAACCTTGCCTGCCCCGGATTTTGGCAGTAAACGATCGCTGGATAGCCTCAAGGCGCGTTTAAGTCTTTCCGTTTGCTTGGCATCCAAAGAGGTGAACAGTATTCAATCCTCGGTAGTATTAGTTGTTTCCATAAGGTGAGCATTGTGTCTGCCTCTCGTTAAGAAAAATTTCGATGCACCATTCCGCTCCACTTCTTGCCTACGGTAACAACTCGAGCCACATGATCTTCAAAAGTGGCATTATCTTGTATTCTCACACCAAGATCCCTTAAAATTTGCTTTCTCTCGATTTCGCTCCCATCTTTCGTCGTGTAGGACGTAAGATTCAGTAAGGGAGAAGTTTTTTCCATATCGTAAAAGTTCAAATTTTGATTCGTTGAAGGTCATGTTGTTAACCGATGTCCAGTGAAAGATGTTGGTTAGGTCTAGTTGCACATTCCGTGCGTCCGCCGTTGATTGTACCGCTGCTAATATTCGTGTGTCATCAGCGAACGATTAGGGTACGGCAAACTTGCATTGGTGCCCCATATCATTTATCATGATGAGAAGAGTATTGGACCAAGCACGGTGCCTTCTGGGACTCCACTGAGTACCGGCTGTCGGTTGGACACTTTATTATCTATAATTACACTTTGGGTTCGATTTGTCAGAAAAGCTTCGATCCATTTAAGACATTTTCCACGGATGCCCATGTAGAAGAGTTTGAGTAACAGTATTCCATGGTCTACTTCATCGAATGCTTCAGCAAAATCTAACTATATTACGTCCACACTTTTGCCTTGGCAAAGTAGGTCGAGAATAGAGTCATAATGCTCAAGCAGCAACGGGTGGACACTAACTAGCCATTGGTGTAACTCTAGACAAGCAAACTGTCAATCTGCTCTCCGTATTAGCCATTAATATCGTGGGCGCAGCGTCCTCATAAGAGTAGAGAATTACCGTAGTATATTTTACCTATTTTAATTGCACTGAGAATATTTCCTATCCGGGCCAGCCCTAAATGTGTTGGCAACAGCGTCCAGATAGAAGAATCAATGTATTTTATCTATTTTAATTACCATACATTGAGAATATTTTCCTTCCATGCTTGCCCTCAATATGTTGTGCACAACATCCAGATAAAAGAATAAATGTATTTTATTTTAATTACACTAAGGTTTTTTATCCCCGACTTCTGATGCAAAACCCGCGTTCATCAGTGAGTGAAGACGGAAAGACATTCTTTAGATCCTAAGTCCCATAATACTAGCACTGACTCTAGACGGGTTGTTCAGTGGACATATTGCCAGACCGAGAAACAACTCGCTGGAATTAACCAACAGCCTCATGCGGCATCTCGAGATTCCGTCAAGGCCGAAAGGGTTAGCTTCTAAAGTCATTTAAAATGACGGTATAGGACAATAGAAGTTTTATATTGAGCAACAAGTGACGTTTAGAAACTATAGAACGGTGGGTTGCACTAAAGCCAACTGTTCAAATGCGAAGGTAATTCTGGTGGTCATAGCCATTTTGAGAGCTCCTTTCTTTATACGCTTGATAAGAAGTTGCTGCTCACAGTAACTTTTCATATGCTCTACCTAATTTTCATGAAATTTTCGAAATGAAGATCCTAACAACTCCTAGTGTGTTAGTATAAATTAGTTCTAGACTCTCTTCCGACGTTTGTTAGTGCGGAGTCGGTCAACTCGTTTAAAAATCGCCTTGACATACAATGAGAGAGACACCCTCCACAGCTAAGAACTCCTCCACGAGTCGCAAGCACTAAACGGCCAAAGCTTCCCAGGCCATTTTAAGCTAACTTATTCTCACTTCCGCTCCATCTATATATTTAAGCTCCACATATCAGCGACTATCGATCATGCTTGCGTGTACTTATGACCCTCTCTTTGACGGAGATTTTTCTCCCTCTTCTTTTATTTTTTCTTTCTTTTTTCTCTTTCGTCTTCCATTTCTCCTCTCGTTTCCCTAGTCCTCTACATCCTACTAACACAATGGCAATAGCTCATAGAGTGCCGGGGCGTAAGCTCCGGTGTCTCTTTGGGAATGGGCCTCATGGTTCGTCTACTGCCGCCTATCTAATCTATAGTCGTCGAACAAGGCCTTCAACGGAACACATGCTTAACAGATACGGGAAATAGTCCTCCTTTATTGAACAAACATCCTGTATGATGAGTTAGGGAACAACCATCGGACGAAAGAATTATGTAGTATTCTTATAATGAGGAGCTTCCAGCTCGACCGAAATAAAATTTTATGATACCTTGGAGTGAGAAAGCAGAATATATATGTCACTTTTGAGGACCCACTAGAGCTGCAACTGTAGGCAAAAAAAAAAAAAAAAAATGGAGAGGGTACGTTAATTATTATATTGAGTAGTTTGTCTCAGTCTCCACAACAATGGCTATTTAACAGAGGAAGAGGGTAGGTGCGTTGAAATTTCTCTTCATGAGAGTCAAACATAATGCTCATCTCATGGAAACTGATAGCGCCCAAAATAGAATACAATTCACATCATTGGATTACTACTGGTATTAACTGATCATCAGAAACTGCTGCCAGATGCAGCACCCCCTACGGAAGGTTACTTAATTTAGCCGTAGCGGGCGAGAAGCCCTCTTTGCCAAGATTTCTCACTCTAATTACAATTATTATTACACTCGTATTGTCCCGCTATTTCTGAAACTATGACAATCAATAGCGATCTAAAATGATTTACTCTGCTTACAGCCGGAACCTCGACGTCGTGCTCAGGTGGCAAGAGATGATGGACGAAAAGAGAAGAAGAAGGAAGCGCCCGTGCGGTCGGCCCCTTCTGTGGCCCTCCGCACGGGCAAGGTAAGAGCCCCGCAGAAAATTTCGGTCACCTCGATCGGCGGCCCAC
This sequence comes from Parhyale hawaiensis, assembly GCA_001587735.2. Classification (NCBI taxonomy): domain Eukaryota; kingdom Metazoa; phylum Arthropoda; class Malacostraca; order Amphipoda; family Hyalidae; genus Parhyale; species Parhyale hawaiensis. The sequence continues at coordinate 9,907,685 of LQNS02277812.1, forward strand.
CTCGCGGGACAAAAAGGAAATATAAAGAACCTACCTAACTCTACAAAACTAACCTTCTCAGCAGGAACTGCGGCCAGATGCTACATCCCCTGCGGCGAAAGGACTCGGATGCGTGATGCCCAAACATATTGTGGCAGGGAAAGGGCCGCTGAGGGCTTCTCACTCTAAACACTACACCACAGAGAAGCAATAAAAGTCGAAAATACAATAAACTTTATTTCTGAGTACTGCAAGTATAAAATCAATTGCACTGGTACGGCATAAGACACGTCAATAATAGTTGCAATAGAAGACCCGTAGTTCAACAACGTATTAAAAGGTCCTCCGATCACGTGACAATCACAAAAAAAAGCTAACGTCACCTTTTTGTTATTGTGGGTGTCCCCTATTTGTTTGTTACTCTCGAGACGTCATTTATCGGCCTGTTACTTTTAGGCGACTAGCAAGTGATCGGAAAACCTTATGATATTTCCGCTATGAATCCTGAATACTAGCTACCTACATTCCCTACCAAAATTTGGGGCCGCCGAAGAAGCAAAATCCCTAACTGAGCTTACTCGCTCCGGCCCCAAATCTCGTTAGGATAGTCATGGTAGGCACGTACTTTAAGGGAAGGTATTACCAAAACAATTGGCAGTATACTGACACATTTTACAGTATTGAAAAGGCTCATTGCATAAAAATCAAACTAAACATAATTACATAGGCTTGCATTCAAACTTTGTTATAGAAGTGGAAGGATTATGAACGCCAACACGCCGAATTTTGTGTAATTTTTTATTTTTTGATCTCAAAGCAAACACTGCGCTACTACTGACAGGCAAATGAGGCGCAAAGCATCTGAGAGACGGAAAAAAGATAAGAGAAGACAAAAACACCCGTGCGGAAGGTCTTTCCCGTGGTCCTCACATGGGCGCAGGTAGAAGTCCCACAGGATGGGTCGCTTACCACCATTCGGCAGCCCATTTCGGGAAATGAAAGGAGAAGGGAGGTGTACAGAACCTACCTACATCTACAAACTAATCTCGTTAGCAGGCGCTAAGGCCAGCTGCAACGCTTAGCTACAGAAAAGGCATTCAGGATATCCCTCGGGTGAGTGAGGCCCATACATGTATACCGACAACAGCAGCATGCCATGCGTGTCTGACTCATGTGCTCGAGGTGCCGAGTTCAAGCCTGTCACGGGATCTTTGTCGCATCCGGCGCGCTAAGTGGGCAATTGTTTGGTATGCGGAAGCTGGGTGGGAGCACCTGCTTGACCAGGAATGGGAGGGTGGGGGGCTCGGGTCGTTGAACCTTCCGTTTCGGCGCCATAGTTCTTAGCGACCCGTGGTCGACTGCGGCTCTACTTACTCCTCTGGGGCCAGTTGGCCTATATCTGCAGCACGAACCAGTGTATGTGGGTTTCCCAGGGGAGGGTACAGTCAAAATTGGCTTTAATTTTATTCTGACAGGGATAAGGCCCGCCAGAGTACGGTACCTACAGTATATTGCTGAAGGTAGATCAATAAGAGCAAATTCAAGTAGATCGCGCACCCGTACTGAGAAACTCACACACACCGGTTCGTGCTGTAAACACGAGCCCCAGAGGTGAGCACGGCTGCAGAGGCGTCAGAGACTGCAAAATCTTATGCTAGTGCTCCACCCTTTTTTTTTCCCCAACTACATTACTGGCAAGGGTCGGCACTCCGGCAACAGCGTCTGAACATCGAGCACAGGCTCAGTAAGTTAAGCAGTGAAAAAACTTATCGAACAGATTATACGCAGGAAATAGTGAAGAACTATAAACATTATCGAATTTTCCCGCCATATCAGACACAAAGACTATAACAGAGAAAAACTTATCGAACAGATTATACGCAGGAAATAGTAAAGAACTATTAACATTATTGAATTTTCCCGCCATATCAGACACAAAGACTATAACAGAGAAAAACTTATCGAACAGATTATACGCAGGAAATAGTAAAGAACTATTAACAATATCGAATTTTCCCCCCATATCAGACACAAAGACTATAACAGAGAAAAACTTATCGAACAGATTATACGCAGGAAATAGTAAAGAACTATTAACATTATCAAATTTTCCCGCCATATCAGACAAAGACTATAACAGAGAAAAACTTATCGAACAGATTATACGCAGGAAATAGTAAAGAACTATTAACATTATCAAATTTTCCCGCCATATCAGACAAAGACTATAACAGATATATTTTTAAAGGGGGTAGCTACAGAGTCAGGGGCATGTAAACATTTCAAGATGCATCAGTACAAATGTTTCGCACGAGGAGTTTTGTCGTAGCCGGAGTGAGTCTAATAGGTGGAGGGCGTAGGTATAAGAAACGTTGAAGAGGTGCTTGATCGTTTGTAATTTCTCCACACAAAACATCAGAGAGCATGTTAGGTCGGCGTTCAAATAGAGAAAACAAAGCATAGTTCCGCGGGAGGTGTGACACCTCCCCCGTAACATCAAGCTTTCTGGAAAATACATAGCTAAATATAAAAATTATAGAATGATTTTACATTATAACTACTATTTATTTTTAATCGAGTATATGTTGAACAAAAAACAAATCGTACTTATGTAGCAGCTACATGCAAATATAATAAAATACTAAATTGTTATCTTATTGATTAAAAATAGTGATATACATATATATTTACTACAGCGATTTGCTGAGCTCTCTTCCTGAACAAAAAATAAAAATTATCCTTAAGGTTACCTACGAGTTGATTATAAAAGTGAATAAAATGTGATTCACTGTTATTTCAGGGGAACTTTTAAGCAAAGTCAAGTTGAGCTTAGGGCTAAATTACATCCCTTTCACACCTAAAATTTAAAATCACAAATAATATACATCTCTATTCATAACAATCTCAAAGTGACTGCGAGCTTTCACATCAGTTACGAGATTTTTTTTTCAAGTTCTACATTATAAGGCACAAAGTATCTCGATGAGCCGAAAAAAAAGAAAAGGTACTACTAGTAGTGCTAGAAAGAATTATCAGCGCTTCGGAGATCAATGCTACTTTTTGCACTGCACACCCCAGTGATATAGATTATTGAATAGTTCAAGCTTCTATTTGAACAACTTAAGCGATCTAACAAAGGAAGAAATAATGGACATAGAGAATGACGATAGCAACGGGGAATCCATGCACGAAGCTGTTCACAAACATGATCAACGCGTATGGGAACAGCAAGTCGGGAAAGAAGAGGAAGAACGATATGAAAGTAAGATCAGTAGAATTACGAAATCATGGAAGGAAGCAAAGTGGGCAAGCCATGCGTCCCGAAGGCCTAGCTAATGGCTAATGTAACCAACACAATCCACTTGGGGGCGCTTCTCCTCCTTCCGGTGATGTTCACCTATAGTTTCTTGACGGTGGAAGGTCTCAAGTTTGAAGTATATTAACGACAGCTGGTTGTTTTGGTCTCAAAGTCGGCCAGCGCGTTACTACTAACATGAGTGTACTGAAATAGTTTAGGCTCTAGTTTAGTTTTCACTACAATGGCGATCTTACAGAGAGAAAACCAAGGGTTTATTTAGATTTGATTATATACTTAGTTTAACCTCCGTAGCCGCAACTCAGGCGTTTCAACAGAGAAACTACTTGTGCAGTGTTCAAATACCGCATATTGGGTAGGCGTGGTGGCCACGTGCGCTACTACGGGCAGGGAAACAAGGCGCAAATTATAGTAGGAGGCACTCAAGTGGTCGGCCCCTTTTGTGTCCTTCCACACGAGAGAGACTAGAGATGTCCTCCGTACCAGGTCGTCTATCTCGATCGACAGCCCACCTTACGGGGCAGAAAGAGGAAAGTAGAGAACCTACCTAACTTTATAAAACTAACCTCGTCAGCAGGAACTGCGGCAAGCTGCAACATCTCCTGCAGATAACGCACTCGGGACCCTTGGGTGCGTGATGCCCACATATATTATGGCAGGGATAGGGCCCGCCAGAATATACCCCTGAGGGCGGAAAACCAAGAGACATATAGTAGATCAATAGAAACAAATCTACCCATACACGAAGGTATTCCCAGACGTGATCTACGGGTATACTGATAGGAAATAAGGTACGAGGCATCCCCAAGCCGAAAAGCGAAGACAATGGAAAGAAAAAATTGTACGACCCCCCCACCGGAACGTGGGGGTGCTACGAATACCCACGGGAACAAGTAGAAGTGCCACGGGATGAGTCACTGACCAACATTCGACGACCCACCAACAAATGCCAAAGAAAGCAAGTACTTTCTTGTAACAGAACCAACACGCAGCTCTGGAATGCTCGGTATCAATAATTTAAACAAGGCAACAATCAAGACAATGGTGAGACTAGAACAAGATATTCAGTTTGTGTGATAGTCGCAGATTTGTACCTATAAAATATAACATTTTAATAAATGGAAGAGAAAAGGCAGGAAATAGTTTTGGGTGCCATTGCTGTATAAAGACGATCTCGCAGGAAAAAATAAGGTACATGTACTATGTCGACAAAAATATTTAGATCAAGGTTAGCGATTCTAAGCCGCATCGATCGCGCCGAAGGCCAAATATTTTCTCTCACCATTTCTGCCGAAAGGTCGTGAGTGACGGCGAGACTCACATAAGTGAGTTCTGTGTCTTTAATTTAGTCAGGTGCGCCCCTTCTGACCGGAAATAAGGCGACTCGCCTGAACGAATTCTCACAGCCACGCGGCACAAGGTAAAAGAAGCGAAAAGAGTAGAAGACAGTAGAAAACTAGAACGCTTCGTGGCGTAAGACCATCACCCACGGTGGTAGATTTTAACGCCGTCATTTTTAATGGCCAGCAAATCCTAGTTTTCTGGCATGGGTCACATCGAGGACAGCCCACCAGACGACCTGCAAAAAATCATGAACATAGCTCAACTCCTTCGACTACTTTTTGGGTGGCCAGACAAATATACATACAAATAAATATACATATCTAGGTTTCGTGAAGTGGACAAGGAAGCTGTAAAGCTCTGAGCTGCGAAATCATCTTCATTTCAATGAAACTTGTATATATATATATATATATATATATATATGTATACTTAAATCTTCAACAAAAACATTATCACCTCTCTCACTTTGTTCGCGGGTGATAAATACACCCCTGCGGATGGTCTCTTCATTATTATTATTTTATTGGTATTGTCCCGCTATTTCTGAAACTTAGACAATCAATAGCGATCTAAGATTGATTTACTCGGCTTACAGCCGGAACCACAACGTTGTGCTTAGGTGGCAAGAGATGAAGGACGAAAAGAGAAGAAGACAGAAGAAAGAAGCGCCCGTGCGGACGGTCCCTTCTGTGGCCCTCCACACGGGCGAAGATAAGAGCCCCGCAGAAAATTCGGTCACCTCGATCGGCGGCCCACCTCGCGGGACAGAAAGGAAATATAGAGGACCTACCTAACTTTACAAAACTAACCTTCTCAGCAGGAACTGCAGCCAGATGCTACATCCCCTGCGGAGAAGGCACTCGATGGTTTCTTCAAGCCCCGCGGAATAGGTCAGCACTAACTACAGCAAGTTGCAATATCTCCCGCGGAGAAGATGCTGGGTCTATTTCTACTTTCGTGAGACTCGTAGCTATATTGTCTGATAGGGAAAGAGAGGGCCACAATGGGTTATAGGCCTATCTCAGAAGGATACAAACACGATACCGATGCATGAGGGTACTCCCACTTCGGTTCAGCACACATGGGAACGTCAATCAAGTTGAGCAAGAAGACCAAGAACAAAGGAACAGCTTCAATAAGAATACAAAATGGAAGCAGGCAGAGTGGACATGGAAGACACATGCCCCGCAGGGTTGGCCGAGTTATTATTACATTGAATAGTTTAAGCCTCTGTTTCCACAACAACGGCGATCTAACAGAGGAAGAAGCAAGGGACATACAGTCTGACGATAGAAATGTGGGGAACCCATGCACTAAGGTGTTCCCACACAGGATCAAAACGCATGGAAACAGCAAGTCGGGAAAGAAGAGGAAGATCAGAATAAAGCGTGAGCAAGAAGGAGTATGAAAATGGAAGGAAGCAAAGTGGGTATCCCTAAAGGCGCGGTTCCCCAGGAGAAAGGGTGGGCGAACCTTGTTAACGTAACTCATTGACCCACCCAGTCCCCCTTGTAGTTTTGAGACTAGAAATTACAAGTCAACACAGAAAGACAATTATGACGGTATTTTTGCATGGTATAAGTAACAGTAAACATAATAACCTTGTCTTATCTTGGGCACACAGTATAAAAAGCACTAATGGAAGTAGCTTCAGCTTTCAATAATTTTCTCCTATTTTTATCCTTATGCTACTCGTAAGTTTAGCACTTATAATCTGCTGCTATTTAATAACATTGCAGATTCGGTTGAGATTTCAAAAGGAAGACCATAGTCACTTTTATTATACTCTTTGCCATGGCACCAGTAATTTTCTAATTTATAATACACATTGCAGATTCTGCGACGTTATCCACAGGAAGACCACATTCACTGCTGTTATAAATTCCTGGCCACAGCAGTAGTCGAGTGTTCTACTTTTTTTAAAAACTGTTTCCGAGATTCTTACAGAGTTCTGCAAGGGAAGACCATATTACTAGCTATTTTTATTCTCTTTATTTCCGAGATTCTTACAGAGTTCTGCAAGGGAAGACCATATTACTAGCTATTTTTATTCTCTTTATTTCCGAGATTCTTANACCATATTACTAGCTATTTTTATTCTCTTTATATCTGAGATTCTTGCAGAGTTCTGCAAGGGAAGACCATATTACTAGCTATTTTTATTCTCTTTATATCTGAGATTCTTGCAGAGTTCTGCAAGAGAAGACCATATTACTAGCTATTTTTATTCTCTTTATTTCCGAGATTCTTACAGAGTTCTGCAAGGGAAGACCATATTACTAGCTATTTTTATTCTCTTTATTTCCGAGATTCTTGCAGAGTTCTGCAAGGGAAGACCATATTACTAGCTATTTTTATTCTCTTTATTTCCGAGATTCTTACAGAGTTCTGCAAGGGAAGACCATATTACTAGCTATTTCTATTCTCATTGCCTTAGCATCAGCAGCTATCAAAGTTAATATAATTTCACAACAAATATATACTTATATAGGTTTGAAAATAGATCTTATTTAATACTATCTATAAGTCAATTATTAGCCTAAGTGATAGTAAAACTAGCAAAAATATACTACCTAACACTTATTCATTCAATTCAAGGTTTAAAGAGATTCTCAATGGATGTCCATATTCGCAACAGTTGCAGTATATAAGCCCTAGATAACTGATAGTAAAAGTTACTAAGTTTGTCTTGATACATATTGACATAAAAACATAACAGTAACCATTTTAATGAGGCGTGTTGTAATCACAAACCAATTCGAGAACCGCAACCTGAAAAAATGGTAACCGGAACTAGAAATGCGGTTAGGAGAGCGCCATTTAAGGACGAAGGGCGTAATGTTCAAAACAACTAAGTTTTAAGTTTATTATTACTCCATTTATGGAGTATCCTTATTTGCTAACTCCGAGGTATGGAGTTATTTCCGGTTCATTTCTATAATGTTTATGTTCTCTTTATTTGCATAGGTTTCTTGGTGGTTACCTGCACCACCATGAACTCGTGTCGCAATATTCAGTACGGGTTGTAACTCTTGACATGATAAGGGAGCAGGGGAGCCACCTGTACAACATCGGTAACTCGTAGAGATGCGACTTCAATACGCACATTTTTTACTAAAGAGCAAAAAACAATAACTAGGAACATGACGGCGACTGTCCCAGTAACAAACATGCTGCATACGACAACAAATCCTGTCAAAAAAGTAGTTCTACATAGTCTATGTAAGTTTATATTGATTGTCTGACAGTTGTCTGGCTTCGCTCAAGCTGGGACTGGAGTGTGTTTGGTTCCAGCGCAAGTCTCGCGCCAGTGTTCATATAATTGCAGGGACCTGTAGCTGGCAGACACAGCAGTCCCTTGGACTGTACGGCTTACCTACAGACGCCAGCAGCAACCGCAGAGGTAATTTGGCAATTGCACAGCAGCTAACATGCCACTTACCGTAGTGGGACTATTACTGGCGGTTGCATTACCACTGCCGATACTTGGGTGAAGTTACTACAGCCACTGGTAAAGTAGAAGGAAAAGTTTCTGGTGGTTCAAAGACAAAACAAAACGGACATCTCAACAGTTGGACGCAATAGATCACAAATTTCACCAGTTGGGTATAAGGGGCCCAACCTTCAAAAGTTGAGATATAATCATAGGTGCTAATAATTACAAACTTGTGAAGGAGATTTGAAGACTTCAGGTATTGCTATTGAAGTGTATAGTTCGCCTCAATGGTTGTTTATAAGAGAACGGTGAAACAAGATGGCGCCCACTGCACACTTACTAGACACAAACGGTTCACAAAATCCAATGCAACACTATTTTCACTTTTTCGTCAGAATAAACATAATAATAAGCGCAATAACAAATACAACGAAATAAATTATACGATCAAGAGTACCGGTCGACATCTGATCCTGAGGAGGGCTGCCTTCATCAGTGGGTTGGCTGCTGAAAGGGAGGGGGCCCTGATTAGCAGGACGTTGCTGTTGAGCTTGGCGACTCTGGGCAGGTGTTGCGCTCACCTGCCAGTGTTCGGAGAACTTGTATCTGTTCTCGTCGGACATGGTCGCTGCTGCTGTCGGGCCGGAACATCTAGCGGCGGTTCCACATGCAGACGACCCGTACTCGCTGCCGCCACAAGGCACGGGCGCAGGGGCTCCAGGGTTGCCAGCCCCTCGGCTGCATGGAGAGGACCCGTACCCGCTGGCTCCGCACGAGTCCTCAGCAGCAGCACCCCTGCCTTCCCTGCCGCGGTTTTTCCCATGAAATGCAGGCAAACTTAGGCCACTGCCAGAGTTCTGTAAGCAATCCTCAGTGAGCTTTATCTATAAGGCAACCTGGAAAGTGTACGGGGTTGTGGCATTGAGTAGCAGTACAAGGATCACGAGCGCAGCAATACCAAGTCGCACTGCACCGAATTCTCAGTGACTTTTTTTTCTTGGCTTTTCTACTGGAAAGTCTCAAGTTTATTACAAACTGAGGCGAGTTCTATTGGTCTCAAGTGGCCAGCACGCCACTACTGAGAAAAAAAAAACCGCAGAGAGGGCAAATAGTGCGGACCTACCTAACTCTTACAAACTAACCTCGCCAGCAGGCACTGCCGCTAGCTGTAACTGTCACACCTGAGGCGGTAGCGGCACAGCTCCTGGTTGAGTAGTACCCATATAGCTATACAATATATATAATCTGAGAGGGAAAGGGCCCGCTACAATATAGCCATGAAAGCGTGATATACTAAATGGTAAGAATACAAAGGATGCATCAGTCGCCAATTAGCGCATATTACGGCCTCCGGGCAACATAACTTCCCAACTCCATACAATACTAGAGCCATAATTTTGTCGTTATACAGTGACTTGTTCTCATTACACAGTAATAATCGGCTTTAAAATACAATAAACTTAGCTATTAAATTTCACATAGTAATATTATTATATTGGTATTGTCCCGCTATTTCCGAATCGGAGACGATCAATAGCGATCTAAGATGGAGGATTTACTCGGCTATATGGCCGGAACCACAACGTTATGGGATAGTGGGGTCTTACACTACAGTAAATTTAATGGTAGAAGTAGTAATGACTTGAGTTGTTTTTTAGTCATACCTTAATTCAAAGGTACCGTAGGTCATTATTGTTTTAAATGAGATGTAGAATGTGAAGAGAAAGGAGAAATCGGTGCAATGGGCCGTGGAGTGTCGCAGCCCCTCCGATGAGAACATCCGAGGGGGAGTT
>LQNS02277812.1:9940683-9959614 GCA_001587735.2 Parhyale hawaiensis
CCAAACCTCTCACTATAATATTATCACGGCGCAGTTCCCTCTCCCTCAGCTCTCTAACTTCCTCCCTCACATGGCCCGCTACAGCCTCTGATGATAGAGATGCATGTCCCAAGGAGTGCGAAGCTCTCCGGTCAGTAATATCTCAGGTCAACTGATTGAGTTTCCTGACCATCGCACCCATTGACAACATCAACTGTGAGAGAGCTGTCTCAATGGAGTGAGACTGGCCAGCTGAACTGTCCCCACACATGGCGCAACTCGACAACTGCAGCACAAATACTGCAGGGCACCATCATTGGCCAACAAACACTCAAGAGCCACTTCGCCAACCCCCACACAGACAATATCAGCATGAAATACCCTTCCACATCCAAGGCATCCAACAAACCGGCCATGCACAGCCAAGTCACAAGGGCCACAACGCGACCCCTCTCCAGCTCGAACTTGGGACTTGAGCGCTCATCAGCAAGAAGAGAGAATTATAGTAAAGTGGGGGAAAGAACGGACAAAAAAAAACTTACTTTGCACTACAGCATTCAATGTTATAACGAAAAAATTTATACTGGGGATTGTGTGTCCCTTGAGCTTAAGATGGCACAGGCTATGGGATTTGTTTCTAAAGGCTGCTTATTTTGTGCGAGATAAAAAAATTCATATATTGAACAAAATGGGGTAACTAGGCCTATAGGATTCACGACGGTAAAATTTAGACAGGCAGTACCTATATATATACCTACATATATTCACTAATCTAAACCTTTCTAGGTCCTAATGCTTTCTTTACTATCCCATTGAACTATTTAGCACAGAAAAGGCTGCAAAAAATGTGTCTCAAGTAGCTGCCTACCTATAATATTCAATAGCAACCTATATATTTTGCTCACCAATTTTTAAGATATCTTTTTCCATGATGGGCCTGAAAGCTGATAGCTACATGATAGTTATTGAGCATCATGGGTGCCTCAGATGTAGTAGAATAAGAATTTGCTTTGTAGAATGATCCTTTAGGCGATTTGATTGTATTTCAGGGGTGGTGACTAAAGTTTAAAATTGATAAGTGCAAGGAGGTAAAATTGAAACAAATTGACTAAGAAATACTTCCATTGCAGAATTTTATTGTGTTTTTTTTTATCATTTGTTACTGTTTACCTTCAATTCTGATATAAATATTAAAAATACTTAAATGTCGGCTCTATTTGGCCTATGCTTCAAATCTTCAAAAGCATAATTAGGAGCCAGGGAGAGGATATCAATTTTTTACCCCACAAACCTCGAGTCCATTCTTTCCTCCACTTTACTGGCAGCAGGAGTCAGCACAAGGAACAAAAATAAGGGCAGACACAGAACAATCTTTGGAAGGCTTAACAGAAGTCAACACATTAGCAGTAACCGGTGGTGACACAATAAGAATAGCTACCTACCCTACGTCCCTACCTGAAACATGTGTAGCTAATAATAAGTTTTCAACTACGAGGTGAAATGCTCTACGACTTTGTCAGACAAAGATCAAGACTGTGTTGCAACTGGAGCCTGTAAAATGTTGATGATGATCAGGAAGACAGCAACCATTTAGAACACGTGAATTTCGGTAGGTATTAGCAAGCCTCTTTCAACAGAACAGAAGTCATGGATATCAGTAAGTAATTAACAATGACACTTTCTACTCCACACTTACTGGACTATCAATGGAAGCTGTAGGTATGAGCATGTAGTTGACAGCAATGTCTTCTACAGGCTCTGTGATGGGAGTCCTGCAGGAGGGGCAGGCAGGGGCATTTGAGGCTACGATGCTACTAAGGCACTGGTGGCAGTAGGTGTGGCCGCACGGCAACATCCGAGGCTTCCTCGTCCCTGCATTGTACACCTCAATGCAGACCTGGCACTCTGTGGACACTGATGGCATTGTGGAATACCTAGAAAAAGAAACAGAAGAGCTCATTATGGGCTGCAGAGTTATTTGTTGTAAAAGATTCCTATTCTATTGGAAAATGTGCTCCACTGATTGTAACTACCATACCTACAGGGCAACACTTCTTAGCAGACTGCAATGTGTGCCTTAACAATGAGTGCATCATCAAAAACCTGACATTTAAGACCCTTATTCCAAAAGCTAGATATTGATCTACAGAGTACCAATTTATAGGTTAGCTACAGCCACCTAATAGCAATGCAATAGCTATCTACTGGTAACTTCAGATATTGATATGTTCATCGACTTCAGAGTTACTCTAGTACCTAATCTAGCACAGTTGACCTCTCTATTTTTCTATTGAACAATAACTGTGAACCAGACTCAGCTGCCGAGGGTAGCTAGCCACTAAATGCGAATGCATTGCCAACATCATCCTTTCCTCTGATGCAGCTACCTAGAGTATACATCACATTTAGTGATTCAGTTTCATTTTCACACAATAAATGAAGCTTTTCTATCTAGCGCCAAGACGGGCGAGTGATCGCACCACCATTTTTTTTCTAAACTTAAAAGAGCTAGCCAAAATCTGAATGCATCATTGGAAACGGCAGGTCTTTAAACCCTAAAACCCATGTAATCATATCGTAATTACCGCTTTAAGAATGTTTGCCACATCTCCCAACAAAAGCTAGAATTTTGGAGGTCGAAAAATATTTCAAGACCAAAAAATGGTCATCCCGCAAACTTTGATGTTACATCAAAACTAAACAATATACCAGACTGAAAATTTGCACAAATTTAAAAAAAAATAAATGTATTTATGCTCTTAAAAGCATAATGGTGTAGTACATGCAACCGTTTTTTATATATATTTTTTGCAAGTGCGATCACTCATCCGCCATCTTCACTGTTGGACGGCCGAGTGATCGCACCCTATCCAGGGCATTATTACCTGGTAGGTATAAAAACCCCTTTAATATGAAATAGATACCTACATGCTACATAAAGAATTTAAGTTGAAGCACAAAACATGTTCCTATTGTGATATCCTAAGGGTGTTACCACACGTAGGCATCCATTAGCTATGATAAATTATTGTCCCTCTAACTGTTCCTTCTCTGTTCCAGAAATACTGACTGTACTTAAGTGATACCAAGTTACAGAGTTTCATTGTAAAATGGTGCACAAATATAAGAGCAAGACATTAGAGATGAAGGTAGACAAATAATCATGGACTGTGGCACTCCAGGCCATCGCGGATAACCAAAACCGCGAAAAACGAACCCGCGTATATCGAGGGATTGGGCTAGTATAGTGAGTAATCTCTGAAATCCAACCAATTTGGCTTCAAATGTAAATATTACATGGTAAGTCAAGGTTCTACTGTAATTGCATTATAGGACCGCAAACAAGAGAGGACGGGTTGCTATGATCATTGAAGGTCGGGTGAGCGACAGCCACTGCAATTAGTCACCCGGCGGGTGAGTGATCACTGCAATCACTGGCCCGCCTTGGTTCGACCACTCCTGTCTGTAAGTGATCGCACATTTTTTCTAAATAACTATGTAATTGTGTGAGCCACAAAATATTTAGTCTATAGTTTAGGTATCTCATGTTAGTGCCGTCCTGCACAAAAAAGCATGTTTCTGCTGCTACAATAGCATTAGTGCAATCGCGACTTACGGGATTTTGCAATCACTCACCTGCCTCGATGCTACCACCAGCAGGGTTGGCAAAAGCCATGTTTTTTTCTTTGTTGAATCCAAAAACAGTTTTTGGTTAATCCTTTCATATTTTTATAGTTTTTACACATTCTAGGAACTTAATTTTTACCAACATTTAAAGGGTTTTCTGCTTTGTAAACATGTAGTTAGCTAATCATCAACAACCTCAGTCACTTCACTTCAATTTTCTATTGTACAAGAATGACTTGAAGAAAAGAGAATAAGAAAAAGCAGTTAGCAGAGTACAGTACCTGTAGCTATGGCTACATTAAGCTAACATCCAAGCTGCAGAGAAGCTATGATTTATAATTATTGGAATGTAAATTCCTTTGAAAAACTTAGGAACATTTAAAGGTAAAGTCAACTTTGACCACACCTTCACCTGATAACCCACATGCAATGGTTTGTGCAATGGGTATAGACCCACTGGCCCCAGATGAGTAAGCATAGTTTCAGTCGACCTCGGGTCACCAAGAACTATGGCGCCTTTGACAGAAAGAACAGATGACTCAAGACCCTCTAACCGGTAATCCCCCTCATCTCAGAGGAAGGCAGTTCTGCCACGGGGCCGTGCACGCACACACAACTGCCGAGTCAGCACACCAAGCTCTGCAAAGAGCCCACTTGCCTGGTTGGGCATCGAACGTGCAAGCGATACAAGGTGTTAGGAGCTGAGCGAGGACAGAATTAGCTAGGTACAGTGATACCTTGCTATAACGGAATTCACTAATATGGAAAAATTTTGGGCTTCCGATACAGCGTGGGTATTTTGATTGCTCAATATCCTGTTTAGCTACAATGGAAATTTTCATGATATTGTTAGCTACTTATTTGGGTAATATGGGGCATTTCAAGACTTTTTATGAATGATGTTTCTATCACAAAAGCTTAGTTTTCAAGATATTTGACTTTGAAGTTCCCATTGTTTTCCTATGGGAAAAAATGACCAGTGACCTCATAATAAGTTGACATAAGTTAACCTAACATTACCTAACCTAACCTAAAAAAACTTTACAAAAGGTTTCCCATTACAATGTGCAAGTGTGGGTTTTTATCCCACAGGAAAACAATGGGAATAAGAATGTCAAACATTTCGAAAACTAAGAGCTTACAATGGAAATGTCATTCATGAAAAAAGTCTTAAAATCACTTTTTCCAAACAAGTTAACAAAATCTTGAAAATCTGCATTGTAGCTAAACAGGACATTGACCTTTAGATTTCTGGTAGCTAGCTATATCGAGCCTTTCTGATACTTCCGGTATAGCTTCCCATTTACTACGCTATATTTGGGATTTCTGATATCACAGTTTTGACTTCTGGCGTAGCACGACTTTCTACGTTATGGTGCCAGATTTTTCTCCATTGCATAGAGGCGTACCTTCCGTTACGCACCACCCAACACCAAGCAGCCCAGCATTGCTTGAAGCTCTTTACTCTTTAGTGACCTTTCTAAGTAGGACCTTTAATGATATACCAATATAGATAATTAGTATTATACCTAATGCAGCTCTTTACTCTCTAGTCACCTTTCTAAGTAGGACCTTTAATGATATACCAGTATAAATAATTACTATTATACCTAATGCAGCTCTTTACTCTTTAATGACCTTTCTAAGTAGGACCTTTAATGATATACCACTATAGATAATTAGTAGGTATCATACCTAATGCATGCGATAGAAGTTTGGCGTCCTAGAAATTTTCTCACATAGTTTCCCCAAGATTTCTGGTATATCAGGAGACTTTCCGGTACTTAAATCATTATCAAAAGCGTTGATATACTGGAAACCGCAATCACCGGACCACCTTCTCCCACAAACCTTCCATTAGCGTGAGGCGGGCAAGTGATTGCACAAGTCGTAACATGAGGTAACTGTCCTATAAATATTTTGTGGCTCATGCAATTACAGAAACAGTTATCAAGGAAAAATGTGCGATTGCCAACAATTACAGTAGATTGTTTAGTTTTGCTGTAACATCAAAGTTTGCAAGATGACCAATCCTGCACTCCCGAGACCTACAATAGTACTGTAAAAATATATAAAACAGAGAGCAAAACACCGTACGTCCACACTCTACCAGCTGGTAGAACTCAGAAGGCAGAGGCCCTCTCCTTAATATGTAGCTATAGCTAGGCAATATAAACTCACTAGTGATGCCCACGTGACGAAAATCATACACTGCTCCTCTCTTGAAGGAATTCTTGGGTCAGCTTCCAGCAGCAGGGCAATAGCCAAGATTCATTATAGGGCAAAGACAGAGAACAAGCATCAGGATCCTGACTGGATGATCAGGTGTGGTGACTTGAGCTAGCTTACTATGACAGATGCATCTCCAACGCAGGGCATCTCGCTAAAATTTTAGGCTTAGTAACAAACTACAAGTGCTCGAACCAAGAATGCCGTTATAGCACCAAAAAGTTGTAAGAAGTAAACTAGAAAAAGCATCTGTTACAAAGTTATTAAGTCAATTAACTCTACTGAAAACTGAACAGCAATACAACTGACTACTCGTGAGTCAGGGCAGCCAGCCACAGGTGGGTTGAGCCAATGCAAAGAGTTTAGTACACAACAAGAGGGGAGAGTACAGGTAAGTAGTTCCAGTTCCATTAGCAGGGTGATGCGCAATAGGGCATGGGCAAACTCACAACATCATATCTTTGAATCGATATAGGTAGCTGCATAGCTCTAAATAGGTAATAGCTACATGTTTTGCCACCACAGGGTGGCTGGTCACAGCAAACACTTGGGAGTAAAAGCTGCTTGGGTCACTAGACTATACAAGACACTGCAATTCACTTCTGCAACCCTCCAGGCCCAGGCACCCCCAGTGCAGGACAGCCAGACCAGGGAGGAATCCTCTCCAGCTATAGATACCTATTAATCCCTAAACAACAAACAAGACTACCTATACCTAAACCAAGCTTGTTCTCACAGTGGAGCCCAAGTAAGTTAGGAACTCCTTCTTCTTCTTCCTCCTGTACAAAATTGAAGGAGTCTAGGTCAAGTGGTTGACCTGTTGCTCCTGGAACTCGAAGGTAGGACATCAATCAGGCTTGTCAGCTACATTTGCTGCAGCTTCTGTATCCTCCCCAAATAACGGAGCAGGGCTGCATATACCGCTGAGTTTTCTTCTCATCTTCGCACCTCCAAGGACAGTAGCCACAGTTGGATTTACAATTCCAAGGGATTGTAGATCCTTTAAAAGGATAGTCTGGGAGGCAGCATACCATAGGCAGTTGGTCAATAGATGTTCTATGGTTTCTGGGACTTTACAAAACTTACAGAGAGGATCATCTACAATGCCAAAAGAAGGCAGATAGGCAGCCACTCCTGCATGTCCAATTTTAAGTCACGTGAGGGCAACCTCTTCTCGACGGGATAATGTCCACTTTCTTGGTCCGATGGAGGATCGAATAGTGGTTAAATATATTCCCTTACCAGTGGATGTCACCAATGTTTACCACTCGGATTCCAATGCACTTAGCAGTATAGAAATGAGAGCTTTAAGGAGCACAGGCAGAATGAGAGGGAGATTAGTGATGCAAGAATTACAAAGTGCTAGTTTTTATGCAAAATCTGCTGCTTCATTCCTGGGAATGTCAGTATGGGCTTTCAAAAACAGTAGTTGTACGCTCCTGCTGGTGTTGCATTCAACTAGGGTTGCTGCTACTGTGTACCTACTCCAAAGATGGAAAAGAGCCTCCAGCTACAAGGGCATCCAATAGTGAGGATGACAACATTGGCCAGGGGGAGTGAAGTTTTGGTGAAACGCAGGGCCTGCATTACTGCATATATCTCAGCATTATAAATTGTATGGCTTATCTATCTTATGTGTGAATACTATATCTAGTGAACTGATTTATATGGCACAGGCACATTCCCCAGTCTGAAGCTTGGAGCCATCTGCATAAATCTCCATTGCACTGGGATGATGAGATGACATGAATGCCCGGAAATGCGAGTAAACGTGAAAGCTCGGTAGGATGGTGAAAGTTGCAGTAACAAAATTGCTTAGATTGTGCCAAGGAGGAAGGCCAAGATGATCTTCTGGTATATGGTGCCATGATGTGTAACTCAAGGCAAGGAGGCTGGCACAGCCTGGCAGTGGCTCTTTGTAAGTAAGAGCCCTTATCTCCAGTTATCTCCTCACCAGAGGCAATTTTTAGCTGTTTTACTGTGGAGTCATCTGCTGATCTCAGTAGTTGCAGAAAACTCATAGTAATAAAGGAAGGTATAGCAAAGGGGTAGGGAGCAATATAGGCCTCCACTTCTACAGACACTTGAGGTGAAGTACATCTAGCCCCCAAAATAGCTAGGTACATCAAAGACACCCAGTCTGAAACTTCTCCAGTCTCCTGAATGCAGTATTGCACCATAATAAAGATTAGATTAGATTAATGCTATATATACTTGCCGTAGGATTTTGTAGGATGCTCCCCAGGAATTCGATGAAATTGATTTCAAAATGTTCAGTCAAGCGTGGCAGTCAGCTAGGAGAGAGCTGAAGTGACAGTTTCATGTCAGATAGGGTGTATCCAGCACGACCTCTAATAGTTTATGCTCCCTAGTGGGCTGGAATTCTTGGCCTTTAATGCGGAGCTTCCAAACGATGCCACGCTCACAAGTGAAGATCTGATACTTTGTTTTTGCTGTGTTAATGATGAAACCATTTGAGTCCCACCAGGCAACAACTGTATCTAAATATTGCTGTAGGTGATTATTCATTTGCATTCAGGATTTTTCGCCATCTCCGCCCCGGAATACACTATAACCGTTATAACAAAAAAAACTAATAATCTTAGGTAAAATAATGTACTTACTCTAAAATGAAAGTTCAATTTATGCTCTTTCTTTTAATATATAACAACTCTAAATTATTGTCATTTTTATGGAAATTTTAAGGCAAGGAAATTTTTTTCTTGCAAAAATTGATTGAAGAGACGGAGACTAACATCTCTACTCTACCCTAACTAGCTACTCCTTGACACACCCAGTCATCCTCACACTTTTTTTTTCTGTAACTAATTGAAAGGAGGCTAGCATATGCTGTGCCCCCTGGAACACTCGAGGTATACAGAGTGTGAAAGTATCAATGATTAGCCTAGTTAGTAATTGCTTTACATATATAATGGGCTCATTACTTACAGACTTACAGTTAACATTACACAATTGTACACTGTTCCAGTTCAGTTCTATTCGCATGGTGAGGTGCAATAGGGCACGGGCAAGCCCGCAACATCATATCTCTGGATCGACACACCTGCATAGCTCAAATAATTTTAATTCTATTAGCAGGTTGATGTGCAACATGGCATGGGCAACCCGCAACATCATGTCTTTGGATCGAGATACCTGCATAGCTATATATAATACATGTTTTGCCACCGGTAAATGTTTTCTCAGATTCCCGTCCTTCTCTGGTGGCCATTCCGTACCTATAAAGTTCAGTAGGCTATGTAAAGAAACTATGTTTCAATATGGCGCCACATGAAGTGTACGTCAAAATACACAATCATGACTCTACGTTCCAGGAGTGAAACATAATATATCTCTATTTAACTTTGCAACGTTCAGTTAATCGCCCAATTACAAAATAACGATAAAATGAAAGAGAAGCGTTTCCGAGACGGTGTGTTATGCTCGGTAGTCCGTACCCGATGTTGATTAGTCATTTTACGGTACTCACGATATAAACTATCTGAGAATTTTTTTGTATAAAAAATTATAATGTATTATCATCCGAAAAAGCACTATCAACGCGTGAATATTTAAAAAATAACAATAAATGAACCGTTTAAAACGCATCAGGCGCGGCAACGGCGGTAGACGATATTGTTGGCGTTGTATTAGTATCGAGTTGGATGCAGCGGCGCCATAACTAACTTGTAAATAATTGGCCAAGACCGTTCGAAGTTTCAAAACCATTTTTGGGAGAGAGTAGTTAGTGATCTTTTGTCTGATAAATCCATAACTTTAGAGGCAAAAATGCTTGATTTCTAATTCAAAAGTTTGGAGCGAGAGAACAGGCCCTGCTAATGACGATGCAACTTTTAAGAGGTACCTGATCAGTAATAATTTTAAGTCGAGCTTACAAACCCGGCGGTTTTGACATTTAAAGGGCAAACAGTACGCGAGTGTTTGCAACTGGAAGAACGTAAACATTAATTGAATATTAATACAACTTCATCAATTATATCACTTTCCCCGCCGAACAAGTGGAGGGCTAACACGAGAAACTGTAACGCTTTAATTATACATACGGGCGTTACTGTAATACAGATAAGGTCAGCATGTTAGCCCTCCAAATGCGTCTATGCACCTTTCTTCGTGGTTTTCTATCCAAACATTTTGTTAGACCAGCAAATTTAAGGCGTAGCTACCCATAAAAAAATCACTATCTGCATAATATTAGACTTGTGGAATAAGAGTTTCCGTATATATTGTATATAGATTGTAAATCTGCAATATATACCACTTAATACTCCACAGTCCCAGAATCGCTTACAAGCGATCACGGTAATCGGGATCGAAATGATTTCGATCACGAATGTAGCCACAAAAAGACGCCATAAATATAAACTATATAAAGTAGGTAAGGCTTATGATGCACAACGTCCATGGAATATAGCTGGTAGAACATATAGTGCCCACCAACCAAGCTGCCAAACAGCGTGTGAATGGATGTAGCAAATCGCACCACAACAATTCTATCAACGCGGTGGTAAAAATGTCAATCGAGGGTGCATTACGCTTATCAAATAAAAATTTTTTTGAAAAGTAATTCCTATCATGAATCGATGAATATCTCGTTTCAATTTTTTTGGAGTAGTAAGCGGTACCCAGGAAGCAAAGAAAGTTGCACTCTTTGCGTACTGGCGGTACCTATCGCTTAGCGTGTAAAAAACCACTTGAGTTTTCTCCATGACGTACATTTAACTCTAAGGCGACAGTAGCGCCATCCTGCCTCTACGGCCATTTTGTCAATCAAAGCGTCAGGGACAAAGACTCCCGTGGAGTTTCCTCTCTTGTTGTATTCTAAACTCTTTCGCCTAAGCTCAAGTCTCAAGGACACATTCATTCCGCTAATACGCTCCGCGCTCTAACGGAGAACTTTCCGCCAGAACCCAGTTTGAGGCCTGTTGCATTCAGCGTGCTGGGTGGGTAACCCAGGGTTGCCCAGTGTTACCTCGAGGGTAACTCCGTCTATAAAATCCGTGTCGCATTGAGCCATATTCCGCCAATGAGACACGTCAGGGCTACCCGGTGTTACGCTAACTCGTTACTCTGCGAAATAGGTGGGTAGCGAGCGGAGTAACACCGTGTTGATGCAAAGTTTCGCCACATATGGATCGAATATATATGCGTATAATTATGTTTTTTGACCAGTGAAGACGTATTTTTCCTATATATTTGCTACAAGTGTCGTTATTTTGTTGCTATGTTATATTTGTCACAAATAAAATAAAATATTTATTTATTTAGCTTGAGTGTTTAGATATTTCCATTGCGCTTGTTGGTTTGTTTACGTTTTGAGCTCTAACGAAGTCGGTCTATAAGTTTATGAAGAAAAGCCTTTAATTGGTGTAATTCATCAATTTCTTATGGTAGAAAGATCTGCAGGGACCAAATACGAAATTTTTAGATGCTATTTCATCATTATTAACAATAATTACAAATAAACATCAGTGCTTACATTGAGTTTGTTTTGGTTGCTTCGGGGCTACGCTTTGAGAAATCCTGCCTCATTCACCTCTATAATAGAGTAACACCGAGTAACTCTGAGGCAATCTGATTACAACAGGCCTCAGAGGTCTATTGTTATCGGATTACCTCATAGAGTGTTCTGGGCCCTTTGCTATTCATTGCACCTACAGTGGACCTGTTTGATCTTGTTAAGAATTTACTTGTTGGTTATGCTGATAATGTTAATTTGCTGAATGTTTGCGATAAGCCTAGTGATAGGTTGGAGGTTTCAGAATCCATTCGGCATTATTTAGATGTGATTGATTCCCAGTGTTCAAGGTGGGGGATGAGGCTAAATGTGGACAAGACTAAGACCTTACTCGTGTCCAGGTCACGTATAGTGAGACCTTCTTTCCCAGCACTCACACTGGATGGTGTGTCACTTCCTGTGGTTGATGACTTGGTAATCTTGGGAGTAACTTTTTATCAAAAGTTGACGTTTGAGGACCACATTCGTTCAGTTGGCTCACGGACATCGTAGAAAATTGGTCTGATGAGGCGTACTTGGAGGGTGTTTGGCTCGGCAGAATTGAAACGTCGCTGCTTCAATTGCTACGTCCTCCTTCTTCTGGAATACTGCTCCGCAGTCTGGGGTTCTACTGCCACTTGTCATCCGTGTTTGCTTGACAAAGTGATTCATCGATGTGCGTTTATGCTGGATGGTGTTATGCCTTGTGATCAGGCGCATCGTCGGAAAGTTGGTTGAGTCTGCTTTTTGTCTAAAATTTATAACTGCTCTAGTCACCCACTATTTGATTTTCTTCTTGAGCTATATTTTCCGGTGAGGTATACTTGGCGTACCGGTGCTCATAGGTTTGCCTAGGAATAGTTACGATGCCATAGTCGCCAGTATTCTCGTTCGTTTTTTGCATCGTGTGTGGATGCTTGGAATGGTCTTGATAGCTCTGTCTTAGCTGGTGCTGGTATTGGCAGCTTTAAACGATCTGTACACAGAGCTATTCTGTGATCTCGGATCTTCTCCTTTTTTTCTTCACTCGCTGGGCTGGTTGCGTGGGGGGGTTTGTTAATCTCATGGAGTTCCTCCTTTCTCACGTCGCCAGTCTGGTATGATTTAATAATAATGACTGCGGGCGTCCGACTCCGACTCTATATTCACCCAGTAAGACCTCCAACACTTCAGCTCTGAGTGAAACAATAAAGGACATTTAAAAATCAGAAATACAACAAACAAATATTGTTAAACAACACAATTATCGGCCATTAAAAACGACAGCAGAAATAGAATACCCGTAGCAACTCTACCTATCTACCACCTACTATAGGCGCGTCCTGAGAAAATAGCGAGAGTATTATCAGAATATTTATCAGCAGATAAACCAGCCGGAAAGTTTTAAAAGATTTCCGTTGTGCTATCACAGAAAAGACACGGGTGTCGTATTTTATTAATACTATATATATCTCATAGGAGAAAAGTGGAATCAGAGGTAACGCATATTATTATAGATCTTGTTAAACCTCCGTAGCCGCAACTCAGGCGTTTCAACAGAGAAACTACTTGTGTAGTATTCAAATACCACATATTGGGTAGGTGTGGTGGCCACGTGCGCTACTACGGGCAGGGAAATAAGGCGCAAAAGATCGTAGGAGACACTTAAGTGGTCGGCCCCTCTAGTGTCCTTCCACACGAGAGAGACTAGAAATATCCCGCATACCAGGTCGGCTATCTCGATCGACAGCCCACCGCACGGGGCAGAAAGAGGAAAGAAAACATACCTAACTTTAGAAAACTAACCTCATCAGCAAGAACTGCGGCCAGATGCTGCATCCACTGCGGAGAAGGCACTCGGGTCTCATGGGCGCGTGATGCCTAAACATGTTGTGGCAGGGAAAGGGCCCGCCAGAATATGCCGCTGAGGGCGAGGTAACGTATATTATAATCTGGGTATGAACTGCGTACCCTGAGGGTAGGAGGCTAGTTGGTATATATGAACCTAATCACGAGTATTTATTGAATAAATTTAATTTACGCATCTGTTTTTCACAACAACGGTGATCTACCAGAGGGAGTAACAATTAAAAAAGGACATAAAGCAAGTCGATAGAAACGGGGAACCCATGCACCATGGTGTTTCTACACATCATCAACGTATATGGGAACAGCAAGTCGGGACTGAAGAGGAAGAATAGAAGAAAGTTATACCAGTAAGAGTATGAAATCAGGAAGGAAGCAAAGTGGGCACGAAAGACTGATGTCCCGAAGGCCTAGATAATGGCCAATATAAACTACACAAACCCTCCGGAGGCGCTGCTCCCCATAACATAAAATTTACGAACCAAACCCGAACAAGATTACCCCCGTCTTATACCTTTGGCAGGTAGTAGTAGTAGTAGAAACCTTTACTAGCGCTTCAGTGGCACACTGCCTATATCGCGCCGAAGTATTCCTGGGTTTAGCCACAGGCTCGTGCGCCGACTAGAGCGCGGAATTTATCACATTACAGGTAAATAGATCTCAACTATAAGTAACTCTTAGATGAACATACCTTATGTAGTATTTATTACCTAGGTACGCTAAGGAGGTTATAATAATAATATGCTTTATAAGGTACAAATAGAGACATGGTACACAGGTGACAGCTTAATACTTAAGTTACATTAAATACTAAGATCAGGTAATGCCATCAATACAAACTACACTGCATTGCAGCCCATTATTTGGCCCCTACTTGGAAATAGTATGCGCTGCCACCGGCTATACATGTTAGATAGTTTGTAGCCAGGCCCGTTACGTTATGCGTTTATTGAAGTTGACTGTCTGTTAGTCAACAATGTAACTCAAAAGCAACGGTGGTTAAACTAGGACTCTGATGATAACAAATCAAAGAGCCACAGACTTATGCTTATGAAATTTACAGGGATTTTTCTGCATGTAGAAGGAACTGATACCTACATAACCTTTTGCTGAAGATCCGTAAATCAGTTTTTTTTTTCTAGGCAATATAACTAAAAAAATATTAACGGATGTTGACTCTCACACCTCAGGTTAGTGAGCCAGATGGAACATTCAAAAACTTCCGCAACTTTGACACAGCGGTGTGAGTTCGTTAACTGAGTTACATCGATGATATCAACAACAAATATAACGGAAAGGTTGCTCTTCCATATTCTGATTCAGACTTGACGTATGTCTAATAGTTTCGCCGATATTTCGAGCTTTATTTTGTAGATTTTCAAACTTAAAAAATGCAATTATTATCATAGAATTTTTCGTACGATTAGCCATTTTCTGAATATAAGAGTTACAGACTGTCTCTAAGCGTATTCTAATAGAAACATAGCTCACAAACTTAAAGGTGTCTTCGGTTATTCTCCACGTCAAATAAATAAACAAAGAGGTAGATATAGCTAGTAGTGGTAGAATCTTTGAGGAAATTCTATTCATATATATTATAGAACTTTGACACTGAAAATACATCTAACAGTTACACAACACTTGACATACATAACATACTCGCATATATTGAAGAATCAGATGAGAAGCACAAATAAGAAATTCGGTGACCCACGGCGTACGTTTCGCTGGGGGTATCCTGTGTGGGTAACCGAATTTCTTATGTGTGCGTCTCATCGGATTCTTCACTATCTAATATAATGTCATCTCAAGACAATACTCGCATATATTTAATGTTATGCTAAGAGAGTTTTCAAAAGTCTTCTGGGTTTTATGTTTAATATAACCCAAGCTTTCGAACTACTAAACGTAGCCCGTAAACATAAAACCCAAAAGACTTTTGAAAACTCTCTTAGCATGAATATACCTGGGTGTCAACGTATATTTCAAGAAATTCATATAATGTTATGTAATCCAAGTCTCCAAGCCTCGCACGACCAGTGTGGTCGCGTAGGCAACCACCTCCTGTGCGCGCATGCCCACTAGGATGGGTGCCGACGCAGCCACACAGGAGGAGCGAGTCGTCGAGATGATGAATTCAGAGATGCTGCCCACCTCTTCACCCCCCCACCAATATTTAACCGGCCTAAACGTGTAGACTCGTCGAGAAGTTTCCACCGCTATAAGGATAACCTAGATTTGCTAAATTTAACTTTTAGGTAGGTGTGAGGGGTAACTAAATTTTCAGGAAATGAAAGAAGTGTTAAGAAGACAAATGACCAATTTTTGTGATGATCTGTAATGCCGTTAGTCGGCTTGATTGTACAGAGTGTTTGTTTTACTGTTTGTAAGCAATATACCCAAAAAGCTGAAGCTGGACCTTTATAAAAGTTGCAACAACTGTTATGATGGCAAAGAGGCAAGAATAACCATATACACTTAGAAGAGAGATAATAGCTTTACCACAAAATTGACCATATCCCATGTTTGCGCGATCAAATTTTCATGAAACTTGAAGGGGTCGTGAATCTTATGGCAACACTGTTGAGTTTGTTTACATTTTGTTGTGTCTCCATGATTGGCAACTCTTAGCATTTTTTCTCATTTTTGGGGTGTAGTAGTACAAAATTTTCCTAGCGCATCAGGGACACAATATCTATATGGCATGGAACTATTCCTCTGGTTTAACACCAGCTCGTGCTGCTGCCAAGGCGTGCACCATTAGGGCACGAAGTTCGTCTCGTTTACAATTATTAATGGTTTTTGTCTCGGCTTTTCTGCCGGTAGGTCTCAGATTCTAAGTTGTCAGTGCGCTACTGACAGGAAAAGGACGCAAGTTGTGCATCTCCAACCCCCGGGTACGGCTGAACGCTTTCGCTCAGCTATGCTGCAGTATAGCGGGAATAGGTCAGCCACCTCGATCAGTGGCGCACCTCCCGAAACATAAGGTGAAGTATTGACAGCCTACTTAACTTTACAAAACTTGTGCAGCAGGAACTGCAGCAAGCTGCAACATCCCCTGCGGAGAGGGCACTAGGAACTCTTGGGGTTGTGAGGCCCAAATATATTGTGGCAAAGGACCCACCAGAATATACTCCTGAGGGCCTCTTTGAGGTCAACGACAATAATAGCTTCTTGTATATTCTGCTAGAATATGACGTGGAAAAGCTCTAACGAGGAAAAAGAAACTATCAACAAAGAAACTGTCAAAGGCGCCTCTCCTGATGCTATTGACCGAAATATAGAACGCCATATTGACGCAGTGACAATATTCTTGAAAGCCCCTTCACCACGACAAAAAAAAAAAAAAACGATCCTTCAAGGACTGTTACTGATAGAGACCTGAGAAATGTGGTTCGTCAGCTACGTAAAAGACCCGGGCAAACAGAAAAATCAATTTTTGTGACTGCTGGGCTTCCTGAAGTGCTTAAAACCACAAGAATTGACGTCCTTTGCTCCATTGCTTCTTTCAAATCCCCTCTGAAATTGCCTCCTCTGACCACACGACATGAAATTTTGAGGATAGAATGGGCAGAGAAATACATGAAGATCAACATGAATCATGTTCTTTTCACCGACGAAACCTGGGCAACCCTTGATGGACCTGATGGGTGGTGAAGAGTTGGGTGCTACCTGAAGGTAAGTATAATCAGCGCCTAGAATGTCAACAACAGGGAGGTGGTGCTATGATAAAGGCTAGTATCATAGGGAATCGATTTGTAGGTCCGATTAGAGTACCTAAGGGCGTGAAATTACATCTGCATCATATTGTGACATGTTACAGGACGCCTTGGTCCCATGGCTGGATGACATACCCTTTTCGTTGCTTCGAAACTTGATTTTCATGCATGATAATGCGCCATCTCAATCTGGCCGTACTACCATAGCATTTCTGGACTCTTTTGGGTTCCATGGAGAGAAACTGATGGTATGGTCACCGTGCTCACCTGATCTAAACCCAATTGAAGACTTCAGGGCGTTCCTGAAAAGGGAAATTTACGCAGATGGAAGGCAATACAATTCAAAATCTGTCTTGTGGGATGCTGTTGCTGCAGCAGCAAAGGCAGTTCCACCTTCTGCAATAAAGAAACTAACTAGGTGCATGGATTCAAGGATTATTGAAGTTATCAAACGTCATGGGGGTCATGTTGGCAAATAAGACTTATTTCAGTCATTGTAAACTTTTGATAAATGATTTCTTCTTTAATACAATTTTTCTTATTTGTGCTGTTCATTTTTGCTCCTTTGGTGGTATAAAACTGTGAATAATTTATTTTTTAGTCAAAAGCTATTACCGCGCTTAGTGAAATTAGTAAAATTACCAAAAACCATATTTTTTTCTAGAACCAGCAGGATTAGTAGTAGTTGTAGAAGTTTTTACGAGCGCTTCAGTGGCACACTGCCTATATCGCGCCGAACTATTCCTGTGTTTAACCACAGGCTCGTGCGCCGACTAGGGCGCGTTTTAAATTGTCAATGATTTTGTCTCGGCTTTTCTGCCGGTAGGTCTCACATGGTCAGTGCGCTACTGAACCAGGACGATTAGTCGTTTGAAGATTGACAGACACAATAACCATCGTCAGTTTACCTTTCCGTCAAATTTTCACTGAAATTTATAGCTAAATAGTCGAGATGTGGTCAATTCTGCGATAAAGCGGTTATTTCCGTTCTAAATGTATTGGTGCTGATTTATCATTTTTTTTGTCTGTATTTTTTTTCGTTGGCAAGAATCTAGCTCCAAAAGTTATGGATGGCTTTCAAAAAATGTACAGGAAATGCTAGGCAGGTCAAAAAACATTGCATGACTTGGCGGAGGTATGCGCTCTCAGGGTGCTTCTATAACCTATCGCTTTATTTATCATACGGTAATGTGCAAACATAGCGCTATACTGAGCTGATAACGCATAAAAATAAATACTACGATAATACACTGAACTGTTACCGTATCAAAAAAACACGGCGAGAAGTACGAAATACAGCAATATATTAAACTATTACCCATATAACGATATACCTAACTTTCATTTTATTAAGAATACCTCCCGCCTGTGGAGAAATACACGTTAAATAATATTAAATAAAAATAGTAAAATACTGAAATGCTATCTACTTAAATAAAAATATCTCTAATGCCGAGTTTAAGACAAATGTGAACACAATGCGACATACAACCATCTTAGGGGAACTCTTAAGCATTTCATATAAAACTAAATTAAGTTCACACCAAAAGCCTCAGAAAAACTTAAAATCTAACAATAAATAGAATAATAACCTATCAGCGGCAGTGAAATTCTTAAGTCAGCTACGAGTTTTTTCCGTCAAGGTCCAATATTATAAGACGCAAAGCATCTCGAAGAGCTACAAACTGAGTCAAACCAGAACCGACCCTGTACAGACGTCGAATATTATCTTTCCCTCGGCTTTTCTGTCGGAAAGTCTCGAGATTAATGCGCAGACAAGTCCTATTAGCCTTAAAGCTACTACTGAACTACTGAAGAGGAAAGGTTAGTGAGAAGGTTTGCTAGCGCAGTGATTCCAAGCCGCATCGCGCCGAAGGTGAAATATTTCGTCTCAGCATTATTATTATTATTATTAAATCACACCAGACTGGCGACGCAGGAACGGAGAAACTCCATGAGGTTAACAAACCCCCACGCAACCAGCCCAGCGGGTGGAGAAAACAAGAGAATAGAAAAA